>VZRF01011459.1:47577-70467 GCA_013396875.1 Vireo altiloquus
GGAGATGGGAAATTCCTCTCCCCTGCGCTCCCCTCCCCTTCCCTTTGCTTCCTCCAGCTCCTCCTTCTTCCTCTGCGCCCCTCGGGCCTCCAGGACCCCAATCGTCTTCCCTCGCCTGGCTCAGATGCAAAGCCGGGGGACGGCGGCGGGGATCGGGGCCGGGGCTGGGGCGGAGCGGGGCGGGANCCGCGTCCCTGCTCGCCCCGCGGTCGGCTCCTGCCGCCCTCCCTCCCCGCCGCTCCCCCGCACACCGCGGCTCCCCGAACTCCAGCCTGCGGGGATCCGAGACAGGTGGCCAGCAGGCAAGTCTTCCGAGCGGTCCTAGGTCTGGTGGGGAGCGAGCATCATCCCGCCTGCAGAGAGCTGGGGCTGCAGGAGCCGCTAATGCAGATGTTGCCATTTGGTAATTAATTCTCAGCCCTAGAGCCAGCCAGGAAGCTAGCTGCATTGAAGTATCACTATGGTTTTCACCTACAAGAGGTGACTGAGACAACCTGGCCGTATCCCAGCCCTATGTTTTAGGGATTGCAAGAGTCTGACTCTTCTTTTCCATCCCTCTCCATCCCTCCTGCCATCACCCTTAAAAAGCTGAACCAAAAGTTATTGCTCACCAGATGCTGTAGAATAATGAGGGTAGGGAGTTATTCATGGATTATTTATTCTACAATCAATGAGGCAAAGAAAAATGAAAACAATTATTTCTCAGGTGTTATATAGAGAAAGCAGAAAAATGGAGAGGTATAATTTCTTTAGAGGAGCCCCAAAGCAGGGATAAATTATTTTCAGTGACTAATACACATGCTGTTAACAAGTACCTGCTGTTATTTAGTGACTGTGATGAAGTGGTTAAGACCGCGTGTTAGGATGAGATTTTAAGACAGGCCTTGGGATATTAGGATACTCAATCCTATTGCCTTTCAGAGGGAGTACAGTGCCTGTCTTTTAGGTCACTTTGAAAGCTCATCCATACGTAATATGTGATATCCCAGGAGAACCGTGGCCTAGAGGTTTGAGCACAACCCAGGACAAAGCTTAAATGCCAGTCCTGGGAAAAGTGTTTCTGTAATCTTGCCCAACTGCCTTAATTTTTCCTCCTTGAGGCTTTTCCTCCCTTACCTTATCCATATCGAGTATTAATACATTAATATTTCACATGCTTTCATAGAAGTAATGCCAGTACGTCTAAAGAAAATGTGAAGTGGAAAAGTGCACTATGAATGATAAGTTTTATTATACTTATCTCTATTTTTGAAAGAATAAATATTTCCATAGAGACTCTGTTACCTCTTCCGTGCATCATCCTGAGTTCTTTGCAATGCCCTTCCCCTTCCTTATAACCCACAAACACATTTTGATGTCCAATAATCATTAACATATATGAGGTTTTTGGGAATTAACTAAGAACCAAATATTAATTAGTGACATTAAACTGGTTCAAAATTGCATCTTTCCATAACTTCTTTCTTGTTCACATCTTCTATTCCCCTCCTGCTGCATATCCTGCAATTTTTCAAGTTTGTAAACTTACATTTTCTTTACTTTAGCTACTGCTGAAGTGATAGAGCTGAAATAGTATCACAAACTGACTGCATATATTAATGGAAAAAGAAAAACTTCTGACTGTGACATGCAAAAATTTCTACCACTCTCATTCTGAATTCTTGAAACCCTTTTGGTATTCATTGGCCTTTATAATTCCCTTGAATAAGTAATAAACAGCTTCTCTGAGTAAGTACTTAAAGGTTCAGCAGACCATTTTTCAAACAAAATTTCTGTTTCTGAAGGCTCTTCCAACAAGCACAACAAAAAACATACTTGCACATCACCCATTCACACTTTTATACATATATATATACATATCACCCAGCTCATGAAGTCCCTCCACAGGACAAAAACCTTGACTTGCCTTGACTTGATTTTAGCTCTTCAAACTTCACACTTATTTAATATATGATGATTGGGGTCTTCAAAAATGTACTCAAATTGATCATAAGTAGTTTTAAAAAAACAGCCATAAGGCATAAGACAAATAATTTAAAACAGGAAGATTCAGAAGGCTGATTGGTGAATATCTCAATATTGGTGATACCAGAAAATTTCCTTGTGGTTTGAGACGGAAGAAATGACACAGATTATTGCATTTTTCCCCACCTCAGAAAAGGATCAGTCCTTAAAAACTGCATAAAATATTTAGACTATATAGCAACAGAAATGAGTTGTGCAAGGGTAATGCAATTATTTTTAATATAACCACAACTGAGGCCTGCAAAATCATTAACTTTGACTGATTCTGTCACACAAAAATCATTAGAAAGATCTTCAGGCATTCTTTAGTCCCATAAAACCAGCTAACCATATATACTCTTCTTTTTTTTTTTTTTTTCTTTTTTTTGGATCGTGTTGTGAAATATTACTTTACATGATTCAACAAATCCGAGTTGAATATATTAACCTTTGCAATGAAAACATGGTCAAATTGTGTTAGGCCACAATATGAAGTTTTTAGATACTTCTACTCTTTCTGCTAACCTTTCCATTCCAGAGTGTAAATGTGAGGATGTTTCTAAGCAAGCGGTGAGACACACCTGTGGTCTGAGCAGGGCAACTACAAGCTTTAGCACCCTAATCCTGCAACTGTCAAGCATTTGCAGCTTGGGTCAACAGGGATGTATACTCCACTCTATAGGTTAGGAAAGTGTTATAGCAAACTGGGACAGACACACCAGCCAAGAGGTGCAGAAGGAGGATCTTCCATCAAAGACACTCCCATAAGAAAATTAAATGGTCCTTATTTTTATTTTTCAAATCATAAAAGATATGATTGCTTAGGTTGGAAAGGACCTTTAAAATTGTCAAGTCCAACCACTAGCCCAGCACTGCCAAGGCCACCAATAAACCCTATCCCAAAGTGCCACATCTGCATGTCTTTTAAATAATTCCAGGGTTGGTGACTCGACCACTTCCCTTGACAGTCTGTTCCAATGCTTGGCAACCCGTTTCATGAAGATATTTTTTCTCACTATCTGATCTAAACCTCCCCTGTTGCAATTTGGGGGCATTTTCTCTTGTTCTATTGCTTTTATACTTGGGAGAAGATGCTGACTCCCAACTGTCTACAACCTCATTTCAGGGAGGTGTAGAGAGTAGTAAGGTGTCCCCTGAGCCTCCTTTTGTCTGGGCTAAACAGTTCCCTTGGCTGCCTCTCATATGACTTACTCTCTAGACCATTCACCAGCCCTTCTCTAGAAATGCTCCAGCACCCCAATATCATTTTTGTAGTGAGGGCCCCAAAACCAGCCATGGAATTAGAGGCACAGCCAATGACTACTTTGACAGTCCTAGAGCTTTAAAAGGTAGAGAGATATCTCAGTTCACTGGTGAAACCTCCCTGGCAATTAGTAAGACACTACAGTGTTAAAAGACTCCAATTATTACAGCTGTACACAAATTTTATTGAGCTTAATGGAAATTGTACACACATATTGATGACTGAATAGATCATTCTGAATATACTAGAGCTGTTAAGCAATGTCTGCTAAATGGAATTCATCCTGGATAGAGTTATATTTACAGTATGTGAATGTCAAGAAGGAAAACACAATGTCAGAAGGCTAGAAAGGATAATTAAGAATTTCAAACACTGGTGGGACCGAATGGCATTCAATAAAGTGATCGGTTGGAGCCACAGAGGAAAATGAGCCAACTTGAAAAAGGACATGCAGATTTTGAATTAATACTGGAAAGTAAACATCAAGTTTCCTTATGCCTAACAAACTGCCATTTTAATATATTGTTTTCCTTCTATATGTTTGGTTGCCCCAAACATATCTCTTACATGGTAGTGCTCTAAAAATTATCCATAGCAGAATTTCCATGCAAGTCTCTAGTATGTTAAATATGAGGACTTAATATAGGAAAGCCAAATGCAATGTATTCCAAATTATGACTAAACAAGGCTTTATGATCCCATGCACAGAATGAAATACCAGATAATGAACAGCTCTATGCTTGAAGGAAGTCTCAGGTTTTTTAAGAACATGGGGTTTTCTACTGGGTTTGTTGATACTCGTGGGTGTTTCTCTGAGGAAGAAAGTGGTCACATGAAAATTGTGATCCATCTGCCTGTTAGAAGCTGTAAAAACCTGAAGAAAATATTTCTTTTCTAGAAATGCAAGAAAAGTCCTTTCTAATCTTAACACAGCTGAAAAGGGAGATGAAGGTGTATTGGCAGAAAAAAGACATCTTCTTCACGCAGCTAAATATATAGCATTATAGTTTGAAGTGAATGCATTTTGGCTTGACCATCAGTTAATTATTGTAGTTGTATTAAAACAAACAAGCAGATAAAAGAAATGAAAATATGTATTTATACAGACATCAAAAGAAATGGAAGACGTTCAGAAGTTTTCAGCTTCATGCCCCACTATCTTTTGTAGTCTAACCATGTGCTTAAGACAGCATCTACCCTTAGAAATGTCTTTTGTGGTATCTTGATCTCTATTAATCTACACTGCATAATGAAAAAATTTGAAAAATAATTATGAAGAGCTGTTGAGGTCACTTGGTTTGTTCAACCTGGAGAAGACTGAGAGAAGACCTCATCGTGGTCTTCCACACTGTGAGAAGGGGAAGGAGAGGGGAAGGTACAGATAGCTTCAGTCTCTTGACCAGTGACAGGATCCAAGGGAATGGATGAAGATCAGTCAGGGGTGGTTTAGTTTGGATATCAGGCAAAGGTTCTTCCCTCAGAGGGTGGTGGGGCACTGGAACAGGCTCCCCAGGGAAGTGGTCACAGCACCAGCCTGACGAAGTGTTTGGACAATGCTCTCAGTCACATAGTGTCACTCTTAGGGTGTCCTGTGCAGGGCCAAGAGTTGGACTAGGTGATCCTTGTGGGTCCCTTCCAACTCAGCAGATTCTGTGATTATAGGGCTAAATAATTGTCTTTAATAAAGGCAATTATTATTTGTTTATTACTTAAATAAATTAAGTGCATATAAAGAAAGAAAAGGCTTGCTAAAGGAAAATATCTTTTGCTAAACCAAACTTCAAATTTCATTAATGTAACAGTATTATAGTTAACTCCTTTCCTCACCGTATCTGGTCTCAGTTTTTCTTCTTACTTCAGTTTAGACCATTTCATAGGCAATCCATGGACGCATAGGAGAAGGTCAATATTGAAAAAATGCACAGGAAGTGAATTATAATTATATTTTGAAAAGCTATTGCAATTACGTTGAAAATACTTCAGTCACCTTTAAAGGAGAAATCAAAATCAACCTGGAACATTTCCATCTGCTATTTGTGGGGCAGGAAAAAAGGCATCCTTTCACTAATGCACAACCTGCAAGGTAAATGCCAGAGAAGAGACTGACAGCTCTTCTTACACCATCATTTATGTCTGGATGAAGAGACTTCATGTGACTTAAAGGCTTTTTCAAGACAAGAACATAGTACCACTTTGGAGAATACAGTAAATTCTTCCACACTGAAGTAGTATTTGTGAAAAATTCATGCATTTTTAGCCATATTTTAATGGAAATTAGCAGAAAACATGAGCATGAAAACATGAGAAAGAGCCAGCATAATCTAGCACAATTTCTTTCCTTAAACTGACAGTGATCTACAGCCCTCATCTTGGGAACTTCTTTGGGAAAGGTTTTGGAATAATTCACAACTAGGAGCTTTAAACCACTGCCTTACTTTAAATAATTTGTGTTACTGAGGATATAGCCTCATTATCTACTCAATACATATTTAACAGATTGGAAGAGGTTAGCAGAGTAATGCACTAAAGTTACTGAAGCATTTAAGCATTCTAAGTAAATATATATTTGCCTCCCTCTTATATTGTCCACATCATTCAGTCTCAATTACCACACTAATAAAGCAGTTATCTTCATCTCCTACTACAGATAACATATGGATACTTGACCATAAAAGTATTTTAAAATACTACCATGTACTCTATCTTATATTAGGAGTATCCAGAGTCCTCTTGAATCATATTATAAATTCTTTCTTACAATTGATTGTGGTAAGGTACTTGGTGCTTCAGTTAAACATGAAGCTCCAGTAATTCTTTATTATGACTCAAGAACTGACTTTTATTAAGTGATTACAGTGCAGCTAGTACAGAGCAGGGTGTCAGTCATGACTGAAGCTCCTGCATACTACCCAAACACAACTATACTTAAAGATAAATGCATATTGCTTTGCCTGTCTGCACATTGCCTGTCAGATAATTTCCTATGCATCCCCTGTGTTCCTGTGTTTCTTTTTTTCTTTCTCTTCCTTTTTTCCTTTCTTCTTTTCTTCCTTTCTTTCTTCCTTCCTTTCTTTCTTTCTTCCTTTCTTCTAAGCTTCCAATTTCTAAAAGTCTGTCATTAAGAACATCAATTGTACAAAGATTGGCAGCCTGGGCACTTTTTAAAAAACTGAAATAATTAGATGAACTTTGCGCTAACTTTAGGAAGCCACTTGCTGTGGCTATGCAAACGTAGTAACTCCTTGGGCTTCAGTGGAGTTTCTGAGCTGTGCAAGAGCTGCAGCT
This sequence comes from Vireo altiloquus, assembly GCA_013396875.1. Classification (NCBI taxonomy): domain Eukaryota; kingdom Metazoa; phylum Chordata; class Aves; order Passeriformes; family Vireonidae; genus Vireo; species Vireo altiloquus. Next base: position 54,131 of record VZRF01011459.1, read on the forward strand.
GAGCCAGATCAGATCAGCCTTAAGCTCACAGTGGAACTATATCTCATGCCTTGAGGAACGTTCCTATTCACCAGTTGGGGGTTTTCATTACAGCCACCAGCCCTCCTACTTCAAATGGAAAAATAGACAGAGTAGGATTTTGGTGATGGAGACTGTGTGTGGTGTTCTGAAAACCACTATTTGCATTATTGTCATATTGATAAAAATTGCAACTACTGTAGTACTTCTATCCTGAAAAAGAGGTGGCTTATTCTTTCCTTGTCCAGAGTAGTCTCACTCCAATCTTCCTGCTCTTCTTTCAGGTAAATCAGTCAGCAGACTGCAGTAGTATATAATAAAATCATGCATGCATGTGCAACAAAAGTGCTCAGACAAATATTGTGAGCACAAATGATTGCCCTTGATATCACAGTAGCCATTTTGGAAGTAAGGATGGAACTACTTCTGTAGTAGTAACAAGGGAATGAAGTCAAAGTGTAAATTGCAGGGCTGTACCACTATTTTTTTCCTTCCTTCCTTCCACTCTGAGATCTCAAAAGCAAACAGGAAGCCTTATTAGGAGGCACACAATATGAAGAGCTCTCTGACGTATGAAGCTGCATCTGCCACCAACCTTAAAGGTATGCAGCCTCTCAGCGGATTTGATACTACAGAGGCCTCTCATAAAGACCACTTCAGCTTAATTTATAAGCAGCCATGTTCTAGTTTTTACATCTCTCGATTTTAATCTATACATTGCAAAACAGCCTGGGTTTATTGCCTGCAGTTAGGAAATATCTAATCAAAGACATGATTTTAAAGTCTTTTCTACAATCAATAGTTCAACGCAATAAAATCTCACATGCCCTTCTGCAGAGCTGTAGGAGAGGTGCAGCCAGGCTGTCAGCATCCACGGCAAACTAAAAGAGAACATAATAACCCTGTAAGCAATGACTCTTGCAAAAACCACAATGCACTCCGAATGTGCCATCCACTCTTGTGTCACATGAAACACTTTCTGAGCATGTTTCCTCTAGACTGGAGACTACAAGTCTCCCTAACCAAGACAAGAGGTTTCTAAAAAAAATCCCAAAAATTGATCTGAGACACCACAGAATTGTGAAGAAACCGGTGAGTAAGCTGCCTTTTTTACATATCAGGGGATTCAGTACCAGCCCACCACACAGTTCTTTTACCTCCTGGAGCCCAGAATATCTATCAATATGTATGTATGTGTCACTCATACAAATAAAAACTTAATATTATGTGTTTAATAAGTCATGTACATGTAAAGCAAACTGCAAATGTCTTTTATAGAAGGACCAGCTTACTATTAAAATACACTCTGGATAGTCTTCATTCATAAGAAAACAAGACTGAAAGAGACCACCCAAGTCATATCATAGTTGTCCAGATTTATGTCTAAGGTAAACTCCTTTTTCCTCTCAAGCACAAATGGTTTTGACAATATTAATCAAATACAGGGTGACTTGGAGATACTTTCTGTTAAGTATGGCTACATAAAAATCACTTAGCTTTCAGATGCTTTTCAGCTTTTAGAAACTATTAAACGTTAAAAAAATACATATATTTTATAAAATACTTGTATTTCTTGATCTTATTGTCTAATTAAAAATTGGGAAAAAGTTCCATAAGGTAGACCAAAGTCCTATGATAGTGCATGAATTCTTAGCTCTAAATGCATTGGTAATAAAAGGTGCTTAGACTACTGTAAGTTACTCCATACAATGTGGCATGTAATAAATGAACAATAATTTATTCTCCGCAGCATCTAAGGATTTCAAAGCATAATATAAATATTGAATTAGGCTTCCCAACAAGATAAGTAAATATTATATTCATGTAAAGAACAAGAACAGGAATCTACTCAGTGTCCAAAATCACCCATATTCCAACTGTTGCAAAAAAGATTTTCTGGCTCTGAGACCAAACACAAGTTTTTAAAGCCAGACAGACAAATCAGGAAGAGCTATGCCTCTTGTCCTATAGGGCAAGTTGCCCTATCAAGGCAAGTGAACTGAAAGTGCTCCATTAGTACTTTGATGGAGATGGCAGAGAGCACAAGAGAGTATGAAAGATTTAATCATCAGAAACACACTCTGAGAGGGAAAGGCAGAAGAACCTAAGTGAAAAGTACTTTAAAAGGAATCAAAGGAACATGATGACTGCAGCTAACAAGCTAATGCCTTTTGCAACCCATAAAGAAGCATGATAGACTTATAGGTGAACTAGATGAAACTAGTAGTATAAATGTTCATCGTTTACAGAGTACACACATTTTTGTTGTGCATCATTCAAAAGTGATAGAGTGTTATTTTGTAGAAATTTCTGCATTTCATAGAAATGACTTGAGTGAAGAGAGGAATTTAATAGAACCACTTGTAACTTTTGAACACTGAAAGATCTTCAGTATCCCAGCAAAAACCTTGAAATGTGTTGAAGTCTGTATGGCTGTATTCTGCAAAAGAAGGATGAAGAGCAAGCTATTTTATTTCCACTTTAAAATACCTTGAACTGTGGTAAATATTTAGAACCAAGAAGAATGCAATCTCTTAACAACCAAAAAGAATGCAATCTAATTATGAGTGCTGCTGTGATAAAAGCACTGAATCCTACTGTGTTTCCAACTTCATGAGGAAGTAAGGTCTCATTGTTCTGCCCACAGACATGCCTGCAAATGTAGGAGAATTTTTTATGCAAACAAAAGACTGAAACACTCTTCTATACTCACCCATCTTACAGCAGCAATTTAGCTGTATTCCATTTCTATGTTGAGCAAAGACCAGCCTATATGAGAGTGGTAGGATATGTCATTAACATTCTGAAAAGCTGCAAATAAAACATAACCTGTTTTCTGTGGTGCTCTCCACCCACATGGATGCCTCCCTAGCAGCTTGGACTCCTTCCTTAGAGGTTGTGCAGCAGCAAAACTTTAACCGACTGTGCATGTACTGATCTATCAGTTCCAGGATATGTCTCAGTCACACTTTTTTCAAGCCAGCTATCTGCAAAACTGGCACCTCTGATGATGCTTCAGAAGCACCTACAGCATTTATAGACATACTCAAAGGGGATATTTTGACAACTCAGATTGAAAAATCTGTTCTTCCCAGAACAAGGGCATCTTTTGTTCATTAGTTTCTGTTCAGCTCGGTTGACCTTGGTTTTATTTCAAACCTTGATTGCTGTACCATTCACTCTGCTGCTCAGCCAGCAGTCTATAGAATTCCAACAAGTAAATGGTTAGAAGGAAAAAAAGGATAGCATCTTTCTCCCTCACAAATCAAGGAATGGTTCAGCTGAATATAGACATCTAACTTTGAACTTGTCAATTTAGTCTCCCTTTACTCTTGACAGAGACCTAGTCGGTATTGCCAGTATCATCTCAGATAAGATTCATGTTACTCTAAACTAGATGTTTGCACATGATCATATGAGTCAAGCACCATTAAAGTTCCTCTCCTTTAACTACAGGAAGATCCCTGAGTACCTGGCACAGCTGTAGACAGTGAAACATGGGCCTTAGAATAGAAATTCTGCCATTTCACAGAGTCTACTTTACCTATGTGTCTACCCGCTGAAACTGTGCTGGCTTACTCATATTAAAGATGAGGATAACCACATCGAAAATAGTGGAATCAAACTGGAAATTGTGAAGCATCTTGCATAGCAGTCTGCTTTAAGTGCCATTGCCTAGTAAGAGTGGTCCAGATTTTAAATTTTCTAGTTAACACCAAGCCTAAAATTTTGTAGTTAGCCAGAGATGACATTAATAACAATAATAATTATCATTAAGAAACCCCCAAACTCCACAAAACAAAGGATACTTCAAAAAATAAATAACATATATGAAGTAAAAATATGATAATTGGACAAATCAAAGAAAATACTGGATTTAGCAGTAAAAATAGTAGGTACTTAATGGTTTTGCAGCTCATACAAGAAACTAAAGGAGAAAGGCAGTTGTACTGGCTTTCCCTTGTTTTTTGTGGTTTTTCTCTTTCATTTTTTCACAAATATTTAACTTCTTATTGGATCTAATCATGATAGCAATTTAAGAACCATCAAAATGAAGGAAGCCCTGGTAATTAATGCATATACTGGGTGGAAAAAACACTAATATGGTCATTTTTATATGGCTAGGTGCCACCCACAATAGCAGATTTTTCATTGGAATAACACATTGCAAATCATCTAAATGAAGAAAAAAAAAAGGTTGGTTTTTTTTTTAAGAAAATAATATTTTAAAGGAGACAGTGTGTGCTCTGCTACTAGCTTTTGAGAAAAGTTTAATTATAATCTCTATTTTGCTTCCAAAATTGAAACAAAAGAAAATTCCTTGGTCTTTGCTTCTTCTTTCAGAAACCCAAATGTCTTGCTATATCAATCTATGTGCCAGACTACTCTCTCCTCAAGGAGTCTTCCAATATTTCCATTTATTTTATCATCAACTGTCAAAGTAAAACATAAAAGAACTAAAGATAATGAATCCCTGGCTCAGAGGGATTGCTGAATAACAAAATATAGAGCAATTTGATTACTTAACAAGACCCCAAAGTCAGCCCTTCCCTGTTGTACTGATGATTATAGATCAGAACAATTTTTACCTCCATGGATACACAGTAAACCCTTCCTTCATTCTCTGGTGACAGGCTAGATACACTCAATTGCTTCTGTCTCCAGTCTGTGCAACACAAAAACAATTAAAATCTTATGTATGCATATAAGTATAATACTCATGGTATTTACAAATTGCTTTGACAGCTGGGAAAGCTGTTTGGTTGACATTTGCTGTTATACCAAAAAAAAATCCTAGGTCCTTACTCACACTGAGCTGATGCTTGATGTATAGAGAGAACATTCGGACCAGTTTGCCTTTCACAGTCTACTCTGACTTCCTTTTGTTGTCAATGGCCAAATCCTTTACTGGCTTCATGGTGAGCTGGGCTCACTCTGTAGACCCTGTAGAGCTTATATTGTCTTGCTTATATCTTACTGACATAGTTTATGATAGTGGTGGGGAAAATGCTCCATGATACCTAGATGTCTAATTCTACTTTCCAGTCTCTCTGGAAAACACACACATTTCTTATTTGGTCAGTTCCATCTTAACATGAAGCTTGATTACTGAATAAGAAGTCTGCTCCATGGACCTGTCGCTTATCTGCACTGAGAAAAACTGACACACTTCCAGACCCACCATAAATTTAGTTACCCAGAAAGTAATAAGGCTGATAGATGGTGGAAAAATCCTACATGACCATATACAGGACAATCATTTCTTGATTGAAATCAAAGACCAGAAGGAATTTCCAGATCTAACAGTTTCAACCTCTTTTGGTTTCAAGAGTTTCACCTTAAAATTTTGTCGCTTTTTTTCATATTATTTTTTCATTTTGGAAAATTGAATCAGAATGTTCTAATGATCAAGAAACTTTTTTGAATTTTCAGCCAAAATATCTTTATTATGGCTTATATGCATTTGTTCATGTGCTAACATTGCCCCTTACCTAGAAATTGTTCTTAAATCCCGGGCAGATTAATACCAAGACAAAATGTTGGACATTTAAATGTCTGGTTGCAATATGAGTGTGAAAATGGGCTTAAATAAAATGGGTTTATTACTATTTATAATAATACAGGCACAGGTATCCTTTCAAACACATCAGGTGGAAAAATGGGAGCCTTTGGGGTTTTGTATTTGTTTGACCCTAAAAATGTCAAACAGTGATTATGGTTACAATTCAAGGAACACAAAAGCATGTGCACTTATAGAAAAGCAGAACCACACTTTACAGAAAAGGCTTCTTTTCTTTCTGGAAATTAAAACAAACTGGTTTAACTCCTCATATGTCTCAATGTTATATTCAGCAGAAACTGACACTTTCTAGGTAATTTGCTTCTGTGTAAGCTATCATGTTTAGAGAATCATGTTTCAGCTGTGTGTTTCACATGAGAACTATGCTGTCTTTCAGTTCTGCAAAGTTCTACATATGTGCTTTCTTAAATATCTCAGTCCACCTCTTCAGGGTATCCAATCAACAATTCTATTACTACTATTTGTTTCAAAAGAAGACTCTAGTATCAGGTAAAGCATAATGAAAGCAGTAGGATCAGACTTTAATTTATTTGGAAGCCAAAACTTTGTATTTTTCAAGTGTCAAAGTAAAAACTGTTCACACAGGATTCAACTTTCCTGCTCCTGAGTGATTTATTAGTTCATGTAAGTGCCTTAATATTTAGAGCAAGGGAGAAATGACTCCTCTGACTCCTCTGGTCACTGGTGGCATTCACCTTATATACATGTCAGCTAAGGTCTATGGGCAAGAGAAATTCAATTACTTCATGGTAAAGCAGATAAGAATGTAAAATTTTATGAAAACTCTATAAAAGATTTTTGTGTTCTATTCAGTATTTCTTTTCAGCAGTTTGCCTAACTGTACCAGAGCATGAACCTCCCAAGCAAAAGCTTCTTGAATTACTCTGAATACCTGTGTTTTCCATGAAAACCAGAAACAAAATTCTTATTACACATTCTTGGCAAAAATACTTTCATCCTGTTCTGTCACAGAGGATGGATGAGGGATTGTAGCCCCATTTTGCAAAGGTAACTGAGGAAAATATCCATGAAGTATTTATGCAGTAAATGACAAACTTTATTTTACTTCAAAATTACAACTTTTTGTGTTGCCAGTGCATGCAGAATTTGGTATATGTAGAGCACAGAATCTGCTTATAAGCTCTTCTTCCCTCTCTTTGCTATATTACATATATTTTATTAATACATTAAGGTACCCATATTTATTATGGATTTTCTGTCCAACCACAGGTGGGAAAGGGGCAGGGTTACAGGTCATTCAATTCAGCCTGTATCTCAACTCTCTCAGATAGTGTTTGACTTTTCATGACAGTGAAAGAAATAATCACACAATTTTGTTTTATCTTCAATCTTCACATAAAATAAATGTGCTGTCCCCTCACTAAAAAATGGCGGTGTAGGAAAAGGATATGCTCTCCACGCACTGTAAAGCAAAGTGTATAATACATCTGGTCATAAACCAAGATACCCTACTAGAACCAAGCAGCCTTTGGTGAGGAATTAGGGGTCTGTGTAAGTTTACTCCTGAGAACCATCCTAAGCCTGCTCAAAATGGTGTCCAACAATTCTGCATCCCCAAAAGGAGATATCTTTGTCCATTGTTCACCAGAGCAGAAAAAAGTCCAAACCAAACCAAACAAATCCCATAGCTGAAACTATGAATACGTTTTAATAGATTAGATGTTTGTGTGAATTGGCACATACATGTAGTCAGGGTGAGCACCAAACCAGAGCTGAAATGCAAAGAGATTTATTTCATCACCTTGCTAACAACGCTGGGCAGCAGAGACACACAGGGACTCAGGTTCCATTGGGTTTAGCTCCTCCTAGGGGACAGAGACACATGGAGACAGGGATCCATTAGGCTCGGTTCATCCTCCTGGGCAAGGGGGGCACTGCCTGCCCCAATATATCGAAATGCTGCACGCATACACAGTTTATCACCAGGTTGTGCTTCCATAACCTCTGAGCCTTTGATCTCTCTCTCCCAGCAGGAGGCTCAAGTATGTCTTTAAGAGTATATTATCCCCACGCAGGCACTCTACTTTTTAAAACAGGCAGAGGATGAACAACACTAGGCATAATAAATGGAGTTTTCTCACCCCGAAACCCTTGGCATTCCCAGGTGCAGGGTCAGCTGAGCACATTTACTGTCCTCCTCACCATTCTCCCATTTTTAATCATTTCCTCCCAATACTGTTCTATTACGTCAACTGCAGGTGACTGAAGCTTTCACTAGACACAAACAGAAGTGCAAACACTTGAGAAGGTGGATTGGATTTAGCCCAAAAGCCTGTACATGCTCTACACATGGAATGCAAAGAACGTCAAAAAATGCAAAGAATGTAATTTTCTTTCTGTGCAGTGTTAAAATCAATTTCCCTCTAATTTACTGGTCACCGAAGAGTAGTCAGTGAAAGGGGCAAAAATTACTTGTAGACACCTTGCATCTTTCAGACACCAATGAACATTTCGAGTGCACATCTGTTGTAGCCTGAAAATTCTCCTCAGACAACATGTGATACATGAGCAAGACTCTGACTGTACAAAACGACTGACAAAACTAAAAAACTTCTTACTCCGGTCAGAAGTACATTTCAACCCTAAAATCAACTGTTGCCATTATCTTAAAATATGCTCATACAAAAAATGTTAAAAGTGTTCTGTTTTACATGACAAAAGTAAAATTGATCTTAATGGATCACTAAAACTTTAAAAATTACAGCTTCTATAATCCGCCTACATCTGTTCTAGTCGTCTTTACTTACACAAGTGTTTCTTGACATCAGTTGGGAAAAATATATTAATAAAATTGGTCTAGAACCATCTATCACTCAGTTCTTGTAAGATGTTGATTTTTCTTATTACTAGTGCAATCTGACTTCTCTCAGGGAAGTTTATTAAATTGTACAAGTAAAAGAAGACTCAAATGTTACTGTTATTTATAAAACACATACATACCTTTTGTCTGCATGCATCCCAGTGGATAGGTATTGAACTCTATTACAATGAAATTATAAATTTTATGCGTTCCATTTATGACACCCCCATGTTGGTGTTTTGAAATGAACATTGTGAATTGTCCTTTTGTCCACTTCTCCCATTTTTTCTCATCTCAAGCACTGAGTCACATACACCGTATCCTAGCTGTTTTTTCTCATTTCAAAAGCAAACTTATTAAGACATAAAAATTATGCAGAACACTGGGTATAGTATCAATGGAACAAAAATATTGAACAGCAAATCTGAAATGTCTACTACTTCATAGTCCAGAATAATCAGATAGTAACAGATTTTGTGACCACATCACTGCTGACTTCAGTTAGTCCGTGAAGGTATCCTTACTGTGGATAAGAGTATCGGCATATGTTCTCAACAAATAGAAACTGTGGTTCTCCATTAGAGATGGCACATTTTCCTCCTATAAAAAAAAATCCAAAGTTAGTCAATTTCAGTATAGAAAATTTGAATCTATCTTGTGTTATTAACAAGTTTGCCAAGAAAGAAAGGCAATAAAAATAAGCTGCCAATGGAAGTTTCAGATCTTCAATTGTAATTCTGCAATTCTTCCTCACTACTTTAACAAAGTAGCCGTGAGAAGTTGTTCTATCAGGAAAAGCATTGGCGCGAAGTAAGGATGCATAGAAAACTGCTTCGTTTATATCGGAAACTCATTGCTACATCAAAGAAGGCACATAACATTGTGGCACTATAGAATCAAAATGTTCGACGTGCTCTCTACCCATTGTAGCAACTTTTCCTCTAAGGCTATTACAGCACCAGAGAAGTGATGCATATAATCCGAAAGAAAAAAAAAAAAACCACCAGAAGATCAGAGAAATTTCTCCCAGAACGTAGCAAGCACGTGAATGAATTATTAGGAGCAGTAAAAAGAAATACTAAATTTTCCACGATTGTCCACGGGGTGGCGTGTGAGCCATGCAGTGTCATGAGCCACAGCACTGTAAATTCACAGTTTTGTCTTCTGCGAGGTACCGAACCTATCTGATTGATCTGGGGCCAAATAAACACCTACAATTATCCAGAGTAATTCACAAGCAGGATTTATTTTCCGGTAAGAACTACTTTCATTAGTTAAGCTCCCTAAAAGTGTTCAACAATAAGTCAAGCTCCTTACCACATTACTGGCCATGATGGTTTGAGCTTTAAATTTCCCCTAAGTGTTCTTTTTCAATGTGATAATTTCCATTCTTGGCAGTATTGCATCCATCAGAGCTTTTACAGTTGAAAAAGTACAGTTGTAAGGACAGAGAGGACTGACAAATACAGATATAGCCAGCCAGAACATACAAAGAAGAGCTTCCTAAGTGCTCTATAGATTGGATCATAACTAATCATAAATTGCTAATCACAAATTGGTAAAAGATATCCCTGAATTTACCTACTTCAATCAAGATGGAAAGGACTAATATCTTCTCACAGCCATTACATAGATATGTGGCTGTATACACTGCTCTCTGGAGAAATGCAGCCATTAAAAACAACAAAAGAAATTCTTAAGATTAATTATTGCTTGCTAATACAGTGTAGCAATAGAATGAAAGAGAAGAGCCAGAATTATGCCTCTAGCCCCCAGTTTCCTGTAGGCTGAAAGAAGTATTTCAAAGGCATTAAAAAAGTTCATTTCTACCACAGCAATCTTCAAACTGCCTCCCAACATTGCTGAGAGATTTTAAGTATATTTTGCAAATTTTCAATGGGTAAATTAGTGGTTTACTGGCTTTGGCTCTGAGATGAGGGCCAATGGTTTCACTTGCCACACTTGAGATTCTTCATCAATAAAATTATTTGGGATTTTTATTACTCTCCCTTGTGAAACTGAACTCAGCACTGAACAATTCCAATAAGCAGTATTATAATTAGTCGAGATAGAGCAAGCCTTTCTATGAGTTAAGTACTGCTAGTTTGCAGCATTTACTTTTTAGAATGTTCTCTATTCTGATTATTTCCACAAGTTCTGTTTCTATGATATTGGAAACTCAACAGTCCAAGCAGGGTGATGAGATTAATTCTATTGTTGGAGATAGAATGATATCATAACTATTTGTCATTTATTATTTCAATGTATTCTAGGGGTACCTAGTAAACACAATAGAAGTTTCATAGTAGGTAACATTTTATAAATTACAGTATTATAATTATGACAATTAAGTTTTAAGTCGTTTTTAGTTTTTTATTATTGCGTATGCACTTCTGTTCATGAATGGAAGAACTTGGTCCACAGGTATTGTTCACAAGATTTTCTCCCATAATCTCTGTACCTAAACTATTTTTTTCGTCATTTCTGCTGCTTTTATGGTGTTGTGTTTGGGGGTTTTTGTCCCCTTCCAATTATTTCTGTAAACTTCCATGTCAGAAATCTGCAGTCTTATTTTATTCTTTAGTGTATATATGTAAGGATCTCTACTGATGACATCTTCTCATTGGTATTAATGTTCACTCAACCGAGGAATCTCATTGTTCTTCATCAGTTCTCTACCAAAGAGTTTCAAACCACTACTAATAACAAAAAATTACAGATATCATGACATTTTTGCAATCAAATTCCTAGACATTTTCTGTTGTTTTCTTGGGTTTTTTTCCCAGGAAAAGCAATGCTAGTGCTTTCAAGTGAGTGGTTTTCCTGAAATTATATGTTCTGGAATAAATAACAGAAAATTTCCACCAAAACTGCAGAAAAAGAGAAATTCAGGGTTTGCATTACCATTATTTCAATATTTGTTTATACAGCCAAAAAGATCATGGCCTCACTCTGATGTATAAATCACTGAGTACCTGACAATTTCTTGCCTCCTATAAAAGGGCATTTAAATAAAATTTAAAATCTTAGAGCCTACTTGAAAACTGTCTTTTCTTTATTTCTCTTAGCTCAAATAATATAATGAATCCTAATCTTTGGTTACAAGAATGAATGAGGGAGGAGAAAGATCTCCAGTTTCCTGAAGTGGTTGAACCTCTCACAACATGCTATTCTCAGGCCTGACTCCTTTTGTCACTTTGAAGTTAAAGGTAATAAATATCCTTTAAAAAAAAAAGTAATTAACACTTCCTCATTTCTCGTTGAGTTGCGATTTCATCTTTTGCACTTCTGTTGCCTTCTGTTTTAGCATATGATGAAAGCAACATTCAAAAAATACATAAACTGCCTGATTTATTTGGTGACATCCAGTACTGTAGTCAGGTAGTTTTATACCATGGACAGCTCAGAGCTGACTGTTCCCTATTCTCAGCTGTCCTTCTTAGAATCACTGGGTTTTTACAAGAGAAAATCATTCAGATCAACTCTTCCTAATGTGAGCTCGTTAAAAAATATGCATTCAAAACAAGAAGATGAGTTAGTTTTCAAAAATTACTAGATGTGTTCCTCTCCAATCTGTAGGAGTGAAAATAACGCCTTGAAAATAGGGACCCTACTCCTTCTCTTGTTTCTATCATTTGCAAAGTGGCTACATTAGCTGCACCTCAGGAATGATGGTTATGGGCTCTTTTGGAAATACCAAGTACTGAACGTCAGTCTTGCTGTGAAGACTAATGCTTGTCACATTATTTCAAAAGAATAAAACAAATAGCACATCAATTCATTTTCTTTGCACGAGATACCCAGGAACTAGTTTTAAAATAAGAGACCACAAGCAGAACTCTGATGGTCAACATAAGTTATTTCTACATTTTTTCACTCTCTTCCATTCAGTTCCTTACCATCTTCACTCTAATTCCGCCCACCAGGAGCACTGTCTTAAGTCACAATGTAAGATGTGACCAAAAGTATGTATTCTGTCACCATCTGTTAAAACCAGATGGGGCAGTGTTCTTTATCACTCCCATGACACATCCCTGATAACTCCCTCCAGACAGATATTTTTCTATTAATGGGCTATCAAGCCTCACTGCATGACTCATAAAATTGCATCAGCCCATCGTGAGATACTCCTCCCAGGGGAGGAGCCAAGCCTTACTACCTGGACATAATCTGGGGTTTGGAACACCGCACTCAGCCCTTACTGGAGATTCCCAGAGGACAAGAGCTATGTGAACACCACTGGACCTTCAGAGGAAGACCAGACCCTTCTACAGGATCACTGCTTCAACAAAACCACATCTATCACCTTAAGAGGACTGCAGCCACCATCTTATCGGACAGCCACCACCACCCTGACTAACAGGGTTTCAGGCTGTATCCTGATTCTGTCAGTGTTTTTGTATTATAGCATTTATTTTTCATTTTCCTATTAAATTATAGTTCTGATTTCAAGTCTCTCACTGGTTGGCTTTCAAACTAGCACAAGCACAGATGTTCAGATGCTGTGGATTCCAAGGAAAATCCTTCTCCATGATAAATTAAGTTATGGCAGTGTGATCAATTAATGTCTTTTGAGAAATTATATGCATAAAAAATCACTCAGTAGGTGGGAATTTAAGGAAGCCATGATTTACCTTAACCACAAGGTCATTATTCCGTTCAAATGCAATGGCTTGTAAACAGAATAATGCACTGATGGAGGAGCCACCAAAGAAAACCATGTTTGGGACCACAGAATTTGCAATGTTCTTGAACTCATGAAAATTGATAAAAACAAAATCTTTGAGTTTAGAGTACAGATACTTTAAGGAAAGAGATCTCTCTCTTATTTAAGCTGACATCTTACAAATGCACAGGAGGGAGTCAAGAGTCCCAATGCTAATGATTATCAAACGAACCAGGGACTTGGGGTTTGTTTTTTTCTAAAGAACAAATGTAAATATGCCCAGAGAAGCTGTGGGTGCCCCATCCCTGGCAGTGTTCAAGGTCAGGTTGGACGGGACTTTGAGCAACCTGGTTTAGTGCGTGGTGTCCCTGCCCATGGCAGGAGGGTTGGAACTGGATGATACTTAAGATCCCTTCCAATCCAGGCCATTCTATGATTAAATTACTCTAAATCATATTTTTTTTTCTTTTTCCTCAGCTATAGCAGAATCAAAATAATTGGGAAAGAGGATATTAAGCAGGAGTTGCAGATGATGAAATTCCAAGAGGACCGCACACACTTACTCATTTATCTTTCAAACACTACTCTGTCACACTCCAAGTTTGGCACATCATGCCTAGGGTGGGCCAGATGGCTTTTCTAAAGAATTGCATTCATAGTAAGATAAAAAATAACTATTTGCTGAAATGATGTTGAAGCCAAAGCACCAAGTTTTACATTGGATCCAATAACAAAATACCCTGATATTCAATATAAAATAAAATAAATTTATTGCTTTGATTCCAACTGGAATAAAAAGAAGCCAGAAAAGAAAAAAAGGCACTTTTATGTCAAGTGGAGAACAATTTATCAAACAGAACAAAAATACACAGCTTTCAGGGTTCTAAACATGATCATGATGGTCATACTGGGACACACAGTCTCCTCTTCTCGTTTGTTTTTCATTCCATAAAATATTTAACCTTGCCAACACCTACTTGCCTCAATTACAAGTTGATTCTAAGCACTGGTGTACAGTGGAAATGCTCAGTATTTTGCTTTCTTGCTTTTTGAATTCATTTGGAAAGGCAGCAGTCAAGACTTTTTTTGGGGGGGATTAGCAATTAATTTCCAAGTGTATGTGGCATACTCAGCCCATAATATACATCAACTATTCCAGGTCTCCATAGGAAACTGCTGGCATGGCGCCTCTGAAGGCTAAACTATAACACATCCCAGCTGTGGGCAAACAAATGGCTTTGGCACTTACCAAAAGATTTCTCCTGATGGAAAATTTATTATTGTCTTTTTTGTTAAGAACAACAAAATGTTATAATGAGGAGCACTGAACAAAATATTAATTAGAAAATGCTGCATTGGTGCAACACATTCAAAGGAGATGCTATTCAGCCACAACAATCTCTTTATCTGGTTATGAAAAAAATAAGATTAGTTATTAAAATGAAACAGAGAATGAAAATAATGTCGCTAATAAAAAAGGATCAAGCAGACGACAGATTGGTCAAATCCTGAAAAGTGAGGGGAAATTGTTTGTAATTTCCTCCCATGTGTTCCATATTCATCAATTACTGATAAAAACCATGCTCTACCTTCAGTGTTGGAGGTGTGGAGGTGAATTCTTAGGACAACTCTTACGCTGCAAGTTTCTCTCTCCTTCCGATGGGAAAGGTCTGCAACCAGGACCCACAGAATAACTTTCTGCCAGTATTTGCACCACTGAAAGCTTGTTTATGTCTGCAGAAGAGGAGTAGAAATCTTCAAAAGCTTGTTTCTTTCCTTACCCTTGAGCGGAACAAAGGTATTTGGAACAAGCCCAGGTCTTGTCTGGTTGAGATATATTTGTGCAGCGAGCAGCTCCTGCAAAGCCTTCTATACCTAATAGAGTTTTTCGAGGGCCAAACTATTTAGTGTAACTTGGAATGGAACAGGGAAACAATGACGATTGTATGCTTTAGCCAGGCACCATGTTCTTGCAACTGTACCTTGTGGGAACAATTCAAACATGAAAACAGAGGGCTCAACGAGTTCTTTTAATTACTCTAAATTCTATATCTATGTAAAAAACCAAAAAGCCTTTTCTTCCTTCAGTAGAATTCTATGTATATCTGAGCATTAAGATCAGCCTGAATGCTCACCTTTTGCAGAATCAGGACTGCAGCTTTCTAAATCTCAGTAAGAAAATACAGCAAGAAATTGTTTATTATTTCATACATGTTGTTAGGGAATAATTGACGTGGATTTAATGAAAAAAATCCTAACAAGATTAATGTGTAGAATTTTCATATAGACTGTTTAAATAAATATAATGAAAAAACTTTGCAATGAAAATGTAAATCACTTATCATATATTTTATATCATTTATAGAAAGATGCACTTTGATACTTACCAAAAGTTAGAGAAGAAAGTTAACGAAGTGCCATGTTTGAAGGGATAGAGTATGAAAGTAAATAGTCTCTTAAAACAGAATTGCAGAAACATTTCAGAGAGCTGGGGAGGAAAACGACCTATTTCTAGTATGACCCTTACAATAGCTAAATGGGCTTAATTAGTGACCCACAATAATTTCTGTTTTAAAAGTGACACCACACTGTGTGCAAAATACATTAGAAAATTGCACGGCAAATTAAAGGAAAGTAATTGCATCATAAATACAATACATACTTTTGGAGTACTGTAACTTTAGATGGAATGGAATGGAATGGAATGGAATGGAATGGAATGGAATCTTTCAAAGTTTTCAAGGATGAATGTCAAAGGAGGAAAAGAGCTTGAAGAGCTTAAAGGATTAAAATGCAAGGAAAACTTTGGTCAAGGAGACACAGCAGTTCAGTACTTCTTTCCAAGAAGACCTCAGAATAAGTGGTTTAGTAGGAAATTTCTCTTGGTGCATTGTACGGAATGGTGAGGAAATTCTGCATGTTTTCTACATCTCTGCAAAGCTCCAGACTTCAAACAAATGAATATGCAGGGTGCAAATGCCCTTATTTACATAGCCTGAACGTCCAGATGAATTTTGGTGCTAACTTACAAAATGGCAGAAATAGCACCATGTTTACTCTTTCAGGGTTCAGAATACTAAATCCTAAAGGAAAAAAAGACTTTCCAGGGCTTCAGATAAGGTTTTAACTTCTTCCCACTAATCAAAGTAGGCAAATATCTCTCAGAAAGATTGAAGTCGAAAGTGAGCTGAGAAAGTTTTGACCCATGGCTGAAGCATGTTTTTTTTTTTTTTTTTTTTTTTCCGAAGATC
>VZRF01011459.1:70526-127633 GCA_013396875.1 Vireo altiloquus
AAGCATGTTTAGTATCCTGTATAAACGTGGCCAATGGGTGTGTTTAATAAAGGATTCAAACAGCTTCAGTGGCACAAGGGGATGTGATGATGAGAGCAGCAATGGGGTATTTTTCCAGTTTGGAAGAATTGTTCCTTACCTGGCTATACTTTGGGTGTGGACTCAAATATTGTAGGTCTGAAAATAATCAACTTTTCAGGCCTAAGGACTCACCGTGGGGGCTTGCCCTGAGAGTCTACAAAGCTTCCTCCCCTTTGATGTGGACCTCTGAAACAAACCTGGAAAATTAAAATAAAATTTCATTTCCACTTTGTAACTTCTCTGTTTCCTTTAAAGTGGGGGTTTTTTGAGCTGAAAATCCCCTGCAACATCAAGCAAGAAACAAGCTGGTTGTTATTTGACTTTAGTGAGTGCAGGGCTTAGAAGGGAACAAAACAGGACAGTTATGTTATTCCCAGAGTTCTTCATGACAAACTACAACCCAGGTCTGAGGGCTCCACCCCAAAGAGCAGCTCTGCAGTGCAGGTCCCAGACACTCCCAGGAGACAGGGACACAGATGGGCACACCTACAGCAGGGCTCAGGCAGGGACTGAAGTTCCCAGATGGAGCTGGGACATGTCCCCTGGGCCCTTGGCAAGAGATAGTTGGGGGTCCCAGGGGAGGAAGACTCCCACCCCCAGAACCCTGACAGAAGAAGACTTGCACTACTCTTACGCTCAGTTTAAGAGATTGGTAGATGTCCACTTGGGAGGCAGAGTATTGGGCTGGATGGAATTTCCCTCTGAGAGAGTGCTGCTGTTCTGGCTCGTGTGGTTTAGTACATTTTTCCATGGAAAACAGCTCACACATTTCTAAAAATGGGTATGAGGAGAAAAAAATTCCATGGGTAATGAACAGGTATTGCTTATCTACAAAAAAATTTAAAATTTTAGGTTCAGGAGCATGTTCCGCTTCAGGTGTGGGGTTTTGCCATCCTGAGGAAACCTAGAGTACTGCATGAGCACAGAAGACTTTCAAAAACTGCACTCTACACCTTCTGTTTGCAAATTTGCACAGATGGTCAAATGATCTCAAGATGAGATCTTACCCCCATCAGAAGGTACATAACTTTATCACATTGTTGTCTTTCTCTGGTCTTAAAATTAAAACCGAAACACGGTTTCGGGGGAAAAGGGGTTTTTACTTTGGTATTTATTTAAGGATTTTTGGGTACAGCACTTTGTCGAGGTGGAATGTCTCGAAATGCACACACCACCCCCCCCACAC
Organism: Vireo altiloquus; assembly: GCA_013396875.1. Classification (NCBI taxonomy): domain Eukaryota; kingdom Metazoa; phylum Chordata; class Aves; order Passeriformes; family Vireonidae; genus Vireo; species Vireo altiloquus. Next base: position 71,794 of record VZRF01011459.1, read on the forward strand.
CGAAACACAAACAATTATAGGCTTTGCAAATTAGCATATCTAACAAAGATTCCCCAGTGAGAGGCTTGAGTGAATTCTCCATTCCGAGGAACCTTCCCCCTGGATGGGCGTATCTTAGTTTACAAAAATGTGTTTTGGAGAGGACTTTTGTGTCTGGGGCTTCCAGGATGTTTGGTCTTCTGGCCTAACAATACAGCGAGTCTCAGCTAAGTTATCAGACTTGGAAAATTTACAAGTATGTAGGTTAAAAGATCTAAGAATACATAAAAATTATATAAAAGGGTATGTAAGAGGGGTATAAAAGAAAAAGGCAAAAAATCATCCTGATATCAACATGAGGTGACAGAGCCAATGCCTAGGCTGGGACGTGTTTATGGCTACTCAATCTCTTCTGGTAGTACAGGACTGGGAGGAAATATCATCAGAGACAGGGAGGGAAATGAGTGAGGGGAAGAAGAAAGGAAGGGATGTGAAGGGAAGGAATAATTCACCCAGAAAGGGCCTACAACAATCATCTAGTCTAACTGCCTGATTACTTCAAGGATGACCAAATGTTGTAGCATGGTGTTAAGGGCATTGTCCAACAGCTCTTAAACACTGACAGGCACAGGGCACTGACCACCTGTGAAGTTTCTGCAAAGCCTGACCTCTCTTACGAAGATCATAAAATTCACATCCCCTCCTGACTTCCAATGTTTAGCCAAGCTGATCTTCTGACACACTTTCTTGACTTAGGATACAACAGTATTGCCTGATGCTATGCTGTTAAAAGGTAATTCTTCAAAACTGACCACCACACATGGGCACCTTAGCCTGCAGATTCCCAGGGGACACTGCTAACTAGCTTTCTGAGCAGCTTCGAGTTTACTCTCTTGAAACCCAAGACAGGAATTCTGCTGACCTTTTTGCTTATCACACCAAAAGCTCTAAATTCAACCATTTTGGGATGACTGTGACTCAGAGAGTCATCTACCATTACATCTCCTGTGAGTCCTTCTTTACTCATAAATAAACTAGTCTAAGAGGGCATCTTTTCTTGTTGTCTCACTGAGTACTTGGGAGAAGAAACTACCTTCCACAAACTTGAGGAATTACAGATCACTTATTCATGGCAGTACGTTTATTTTGATTTTCCATCCTATGTTTAAATTATTTATAATTTAACATATATTATTAACTCCAAAACTTATCAGGTGATATCTTTATGAGGTGGATCATCTACTCTCCTGAATTGTTTTTTCAATCTACACAAAATAGTCCTTCTTGAATATATCCTATCTGCATGTTCAGCAGAAAATATTTAATGAAGATTTGAATTCAACTCCTTCTTTCTGTTGATCTGTTTTCCACTGAATTTTGCATTCATCAGCCCTTTTCATAGCTCCTTTCAATGTGATTGAAGAATAATTACATAGAAAGTATTTGAACTATCAAAGGCCTCATTCTTCTTCAGTGGCCGCACTGAAGCTGACTCTTCACCGTCCTTGGTATGCCTCTGTGCTCTCTTATTCAAAATCCCCATGCTGGCATCAGGGTGTAGAGTAGATACCCTGAAATACTCATTTAAAATTTCCCTCTAAAAATTACTTTTACTTTCACAAGCTTCCCAGCCTTACAGCCCTGTCCAGCTGAGAAGCAAACCCTGCTGAGTGAATTGAAGTATACTAGCAATAGGTTTTTTTTCCACAGTTATCCTCCTAGGGGGTCTCACCAGTAAACTATAGGAGTCTAGTGCTCCTCAAGTGAAGTGCTGAAAGCAAATGAAATGCTGAGGCCCTACAACTTCAGGGGCCTGGGGTCTGAGTTCTGTTTTAGAGTAGGATTTTGGACTTGTATTTCTTGATTCCAAGCAGATTCCTCATGAACAGCTAGCTCCATGTTCTCTCCGAATGAATATTTATCTGTTTTCTGCAGAACGGAAGAGTAGAAATGGGAAAGAAAATAATATTTATTAATACTGTATAGCCCATGAGAAAACTAAAGTATTATTCAGGAAGATGAAAGACTTACATTAAAATTCTCTTTCTGAATCAGTGAGAGATGGACATGAACTTGGGATAGAGTTTGGATTCGGCTATTAAACTTCAAAATCAGCTACTGACATGGCTTCAGTTCTAATCTTGAATATATTCCCTAGTTAACAATTGTTACCATCTGTATGCCCTTCAAGTAATGTCTGCAGGAAATATATGTTTCCCTTTCAACAACCAGTCTCATGCTGCTTTTATTCTGATCAGGCAGTTCTCTGGTCCTCTTGTGAGTGGAAGAGCTTCTCCCAAAATGAGGTAAATGCCCTAAATCCAGGCATAAGCACAGTGGGACATGGGATAGAAGAAGTTTCATAAATGAAGATCTAAACAACCAGTCTATGGGGACAGTTTACCACTCTTACTGTGCCCGGAAAGAGAATTTCAGAAGTGGGGATTATCTATAAGATACCTGCTTAGAGCCGAACAAAGCAACCAGTTCCTTACCAGCACACATCTCTTGGAGAAGACAGTTTAGCAGAAGAAAAACTCAGTTTAGCAGAAATCAACTCAGCAGCAGCCAGTTTCAACCTGATTCTGTATTAGCCAGATGTCCCTGAAGCATGTGCCGGGGGCGGAGGTGTTTTTCCCCTGACATCTGGCCCGGCTGTGTTCCTTGTTTCAGTGTCCCATGTCCTGAAAGGATGAGATGAGGCTTCTTTCTGCTGTTTCAGAGCTTGTTTATTTCTGGTTCTTATCAGAGTTTCAGAGGCACAGACTGTGCTGTGGCCTTCAGGAACACGAGGACAGAATGGCCAATGGCTACCAGAAGCAGGTAGCTTTTATATCTATTATCAACCAGTTAGAAAACTTTACGTATCTTATTTTGTTCCCAAAACCAGTGAATATCAACCTTATTGACATGTCTCCTTTACACTGAATTCTATCTACCAATTAACAAGTCACAGGAACTCATGTCAGAGAGAAAAAGGAAGAGAAGGAGAAGAGAGAAGAAGATGAAGAAGAAACAGCCAACACCCTAAAATCTCCATGTTGGCTCCATATAACATATATAGCAAAACCTAAAAACTACAACTACACATTCTGTGGTGAACTAAACAACCATCTCCTCATTTCTTTGGTGTTCTCAGTTCATCCAGCAGTTGGGGCAAATGCTCCCACAAGCTTGGTTCACAGGCCAAGCCTTTTTTGTGGAGCTCTGAGGGTAAAGCAAACAGTCAGAGGAGCAGGAAAAGTTCCCAAGCTTTTCCTGACTCCAACAGCATGACCATGGATAAAGTAAGCAAGCAAGAAAATTCCTCTGAGCAAGCAACAATCACCCAACAAACCTCCATTACGAGGCCAACCTCAGTGACTCTTATCTCAGGGAGATCAAGACTGGCTGCCAGAATAACCCATTTGTTATTGCTCTGGTAGACCTGTTTTGATTGACCTGCATGTGTATGAGCAGCCCAAGGACACCAGTTACTGTCAAGTTTACAGAGGACAGACAATATAAACTACTCAGTGGCATCAGAGGCTTTAGAGGTCGGAGTAAAGTGCTGGTACTTTGTCCAGTTCTGAGACATCAGCTTTGTTACTTTGTCCAGCTTGCTTTACAACAGGCATTGTTCTAGTAGGCAGCTGTGAAATGAGCTCTGCATTCCTTTGTAGCCAGGCATACCAGCACGAACAGCTCTGTTCTTCGTTGACATGGTTAGTTAATTTGGACCATGCTAGTTTTCTGCCACGAGGTACTATACAGATGCCCCTTATATAAGTAACTAAAGGAAGAGGTTAAGGGTTGTCTAAATATGTATATTCCAGGAAAAAAGATATTTAAATATACATATTTAAATTATCAGTAACATTATAGTATATAACACTATAATAAGTAATGATACATATTTATGTGATTTATATATTAAAAAATTTGATATCCTGCTATGATTAAATCACCTGCTTAGTGGATGAGGAGAAGACAGTGGATGCAGTTTTTCTGGATTTTGATATTGTCCCTCCCAGCATCTTCTGAACAAGTTGTCCAACCGTGAGATGAGCATGTAGATGGTGCACTGGGTGAAGAACTGGCTGAAGGACAGAGCTCAGTGCATTGTAAAGAATGAGGCTACATCTGGCTTGTGACCAGTGGTGTCCCTGGGGGTCAATGTGGTTCTTGGCCTCACCATTTAGAAAGGATGTCAAGGTACATGAACATGCCTCGAGAAGGGCACCGAAGCTGGAGAAGGAGCCAGCAGGCATGTCCTCTGAGGATCAGCCCTGGGCTTGTCTGGTTTGGAGAGGAGGAGACTGAGGGATGACCTCACAGTTCCGCACAGATTCCTGAGAAGGTGGAGAGGGAGGTGCTGAGCTCCTCTCCTTGATACCCAGTGCCAGGACATGTGGGAGTGGGTCAAAGCTGCATCCATAAGATGAAGTTTGGACTTGATGTGAGGAAACATTTATTTACTCAGAGAGTGGGAAACCTTGCGAGATCTCCTGTAGAGGTGAACAATGCTTCATGCCTATTAGTGTTTAAGAGGCATTTGCAGAGTGTCCTTAAAGCCATGTTGTAACTTTTGGTCAGCCTTGAAGTCAGGCAGTTGGATTAGATGACTCTTATAGATGTCTCCTCTCCTCTCCTCTCCTCTCCTCTCCGAACCTCTCCTCTCCGAACCTCTCCGAACCTCTCCTTTTAAATATTTTAGCTTTTTCCAGATGTTTTATGGCAGAGTAGCATTTAGACATACTGAAATATGTTGACTATTTAGACATACTGAAATATGTCAGCATACATACTTCAATATGTTTATGTTTTTCAACATAAACATACTGAAATAATTTCAACTAGTTGAAATCTCCTTTGAATGTTGGACTCAGGTGTGTGGAATACATGTCTCCCTTCCAAGGATCAGCTGCTGATCAAAGGTTTCTATTGAATTCAGATGCCACTGGTCTAGTTGGGCATCAGAGTGCAGTTGCGGCTTAGTTGAAAATCAGATATTTGTGAATATTACTCATCTTTGAGATAGAAATCTGTTATCGGTACAACTGAATCATCACCATCTTCCATAAATTTGCATAAAATTTTGTGAATCTGTAACTTTTTGCATTTGATCAAATTTATTTGAAAGAGGCTTGAGAGCTCAAAGAGAGAGGCTGGATGGTGGATAGTGAGGGTCACTGCAAAAAGCTTTCTTCATTAGGAAACCAAATGAAAAGTGTGGGGATTTTGTGATTTTTTTTTTTTAGATTTGAGTAAGAGTCTGCCTATTGATGTGTGCTTATCTTGGATATTAATCTAACAGATCCTTCTTCCTTTTTTACTCCAGTTTCTGGCCTCCTTTGTTACTAAACTCTACCCTCTCTCTTAATAAATGCTGTCACTTGGAAAATAGGGAGTGTATCTATAATTTTTCATCCATAATGGCTTGGAGGTTTAGATCCTGCATGAAGAATTCATTTCAGTGTAATCACTGGGAGTGATTGCTTGTTTCCAACTGCTAAACCAATAAGAACTCAGGCCAGGCAGTCTCATCTACAGAGGGGGATGGAGGGATGTGATTAAGAAAGGAAATAAAAATGAACTCTACCATCCAGGAAGTATAATGATAATACTCCTGGCAAAGCTTCATGGCAATCATGATACTCCTGACATCATACAGCACAGGGCATGGCACTCCTGAACATTGTGTTGTGGTTTCAAAGGAATTGGACACATGGAGAAGTCAGATAAGGCATTTGCAGAGTGCACTACTTGCTGTTAAAGTTCTTGTAAAAAGTAAGACAGGCTGTTTTGCAGTGGCCTCATAATAGTTTCACTATAAAAATAAAAGGTGAAGCAGGGAGGGATGAGTTTCTTCACTACTTCTGTCAATTTAATGTGTCCTTATCCCACAGAGAAATATTTCGCTCTCCCTGCTCATGCTATGCTCTACATTTATGCATAATGTGTCACAAGGTCTTTATTTGACTTTTTATATCCAACCATATATTTAATATAAAAGGGGTTTTTCTTTGGNAACTGTACAACATAAATAACATTAATAGTCCTTTTTTATTTTTCTAAGGTTCTTGGGGAGTCATGCCTTGAACCAAGATGTGGACAGTCACCTTTCAGAACTTTCATTTTAGGAGAAGAGGAAAGAAATAATATGCATGTAAATAAAGGTTATAATTCTTGTTTATTGTTGGAAATATATATCATTTCTGACTATGACACGGTTAACACTGAGCTGGGATATTGTACTTTGCTGGTGCACTTTATTGAAACTATCAGTAGTACATAAGACTTATTGATAAAATTATTCATAGAAGCAAAAAAAAAAGAAATCACAATTTTTTAGCAAGGAAAGGACAACAACAGACATAAGAATTCTTAGAATACACACTTCACTGCTTTATACAAGAAGAAACTGCCTTAGGCAGATCCATGTAATTTAACTCAACACATCCATTATCTATAAAAGAGTTTGATCTCAAGATCCGTGAATGAAAATTGCAACATTTACACTACTTAGCAACTAAAAGAGAAAATCTGTTATTACGCATTTTGCTAACTGCCAGACACTCCTTTGCTCAATAAAAATTATCAAAGTACTCACAAATAAAAACCCAAAGAAACTCTAAGTAGCTGTAGAATTATTAGGATTTGCCCAAAGATAACTTTAAAACAGGCACAATGAATTGTCCAATCTTCTAAATTCAGCTTACTTCAGGCAAAAACTATTAAATACTTCTATGTAAAGAAAACACAAACTATAATGTCTAGAACTAGAGTGCCAATAATAGGAACTGATATTTAAATGGTAACATATGTATATGTTGAATTAATTTTGAAAACAAACACGTAGTTTAATAACTATTTTAAAAGACCCAGTCCTGGCCCTTAGGCATCTCAGCATATTTTCAAAATCATCTCAAAATTATCAAATATAGATTCTCAAATATAGAAATCTATGCTTCTGGTCACAGATTGTATTTTCAATGCTGATATTTCCTGTAGAGTTGTACCTATAAATCAAGGGATTTTTTTTTTTTTTTTAATATGAAGAGGTGCTGCCATCTTTGCAGATACTAATATATTGAAGCTTCTGAGGTATTTTAATCCAGATCAAAATTAAGATACCATGGGATCATAATTCTCACTGTAAGTGCTGTTCTACTGAACAAGAATTCTGTGATAGTTTTACAGCAGCTACCTGAAACAATATTTGTCCTTTAGTTCACCTCACAGGCTCTACATAGCTCAAGGACTCTGATTTGCAGAACCTAAAGCTAAAGACAACAGAAGTCAAAAGAAAACTTCTTCACTCTAACAGACATGAATTCATGTGTTTTGGTTTTTTTTTTATTTTTGCTATTTTATCCGCTATAATTTTTTAGGGTTTTACTGTAACCAATTTATAAAATAATATTTATATTAAATATAGTTAATATTTATTTAATTCATATTTTTTAAATTGAAATATAATTTATGTTTATCAATAAAATAAAATTTATATGTTAATTTATTAATACATTTAATAAGCTATGTATAGTGACAACACTGTGTTGAAACATAGTCCATATGATAAATACATTATCAATTCAAACATTTGCATAAATAAGAAATTATCAGCTTTTATTAAATTAAAAACCACACTTCTATTGCTGTTAATTATAAATTTCAACAAATAGGTACAAAAGTGGATTATACTCTATATATTATATGTTTCATCTCTAAGGATAATAAAATTAAACTTATGCAACTACTTTATGTAATAAAACTGCTAATAGTGAAAAAGCACATGAGAAAAGCTGAGTTGTCAAAACACATCTATGTGCTCCAATAACCTCTAAACACTAGGGCTGCACTGGTGTAGAGTTGCACTTGTCAAATAATCTACATACATCTCCAAGGAGCATTGTGAACTATTGACTCTGACCACAAGTATTGTGTTACAGATACCAAATATACTCTATTAAAACACTTTGAAAATACCACAAAAGATGCAATCTCGAAAATTACCTCCAATTTGAGGGGGTAATTGAATTGTAATGCTAGCAAGATTAAAGTTAGGTTGAACTCTGGTGTGAAAAGATGTCTGGGGGTAAAACTAGAGGAAACTAAATAGTTATATTCACATCCTAACAGAAGTTATAACAGTACGGGAATTGTAGCGTGAAATGCTGCTTCCTGGATGGAATGTGGTTGGCATGCTCAAAATCTACTCCATTATGATTTCCCACACCCACAATCTGCAACTTTTAGAACCTGCTAAGGGGGATGGAATGGAGTGTGAAACAGACTGTTTACATCCTGGTGGAGAGGGGAACTGGATAGGACTTTGCAGCTGATAAACTGCGTAACACTTGTCAGTCAAGGGAGATAGGAGAAGATGTCTTGCTGCCGAGCCAGCAACAGTGGCGAAATCACTCTCCTCGGATGAATTTGATTACCTAATTGCAACATTAATGCTCACACTCATCCCAAAGTTACCTGTCCCCTAGGTACAACCACCCCTCAATGAATATGTGCTCTGTGTTTTATTGACTAGACCTTTAAGAGTAAAGCAAGAGAATTTTACACCAATCAGTGACAAAGTATTTTTTTTTTACAGAATTTAATTTATTTTAATTGAAAAGAATTTTACACCATAACTATGACTAGAATCACTCAAGCTCCACCCAAAGATAAAGAAATAGTATAAAAGCAAGTTAAGCATGGGAGAAATCCAGGGAAGACTCCATCATAACTACTGGGATCAGCTGACAGCCTGAACAGGTGGTCTTCCCCAAAGGGACTGCTATTGGGTAAGAACCATACTCTGTGCATGCTGAATAGTTTTACTGGAGATTGGAGCTTGTCTGTGGCTTGGAATAAGTTTTTGCAGTCAGATACTGTCACTGACAATCCTTGAACCTTAACCTGTCACAATTTTCTACTAATAAAGAATGTTATTTTGTGAGGTGTTAGTGTGAGTCCTTCCTGGGTTCTGGCAGTCGCTGGCAGTGGGGAACATGGTAGAATAAAGTGGAAGACCCACTGAGGGGTCTCCTTTTGCTGTTGGTGTGTGTCCCTGAAATGCCCTCTGATCTGGTGGGATTGTTCAGTGAAGGGTCCCACTAATGGAACACTGACAGACTGGTTGGGCACAAGGGTCTCAGCTTTCCTGGAGGGCTGATAGGCCAGTCAAATGCTGAGTCGAGCAAATCTCCCCTTTTCATGTGTCATCTGATAAGTGCACCCATTTAGGTAGCTGTATTTTGATGAAAGCTCAGAGTCCTATACTCACAGATGCAATTTTTGCCAGCCCTTCTTCCTTCCAACTGCAATAACAAGGCATGCCTACACATACCCAAAACCCCTATACAGCCTTCCCTTAGAAGGTGACAGATTAAATTCTCCAAAATCAGCTCATATGAAACAATGGTATTGCTCACTCATGAAAGGCTATGTTTTTAGAAGAAAAAAGATTAAAACTAACAAAGTCAGTTTGTGCCCTAGTTCACTTATATATTATCCTTTCCTTATACGTTTTAGCAAGCTGCCTTTATTAATGCTTATGCATGCTCACATTGGCCAAAATCTCTAACCCTCTTTGTATCTGAAAATCGGTTTAAAGCTGGACAAAATCATGTCATGGTGTTTCAAATCTAAAAATGTCTGCTGAGGTGTCTATACAAACCACATGTGTAACAATTCCACTTCATATGGGAAGCTCAGTACTGCCTCAAGCTGAGGGCAATAGAACATGTAGATAATAAAATCTAGACTGGGTAGTGTTTTCCTCTCTCTCCTTCCCTTCTTCAAGGCTCACAAATTGCATTTCAGGTACTGAGGTTAAGACTGTCAGCAAGCTCACATTTAGAAGAAAAGATGTCTGCTCACAAACAAGGTGTTCCGGCATGTGTTCACTGTAAAAATCAGTTACAAAAAATGATTTTGCAGAGAAGAATCATTGAGAATGGCTCCACAGTGTGATTAAAACTTCTCTTGTGTAATGTTTCTTCAAAAAGACCAGAGAAATCAGTATTTATCATAGCAAGAGAAATTTCTTTCCTCCTTTTCATTATTTTGTCTCTGAAATCTGTAACATATTCATAGCCCCATGATGATATTGCAGCTTGTGGGCCTCATTACTACCTCAGCCGTGTTTTCCATTGACTGCCACCATGGAAAGGAAGGTGAAAAAGCCCTTGTATTATTAACCTAGACATTTTGCTGTCAGAGGGCATGGGTATCAAAGATGCTATGGAGAAGGGCAGGTCAGGTTAGGGGACTGAACACAGGTTCCTATGACAATGCTTGCAACTGTGTAAAGGGGATAGAGCAAATTTAGCAAAGTGCATTATAATGCTTCTTTCCATCTTCACATTTGTGACCTGGCCTTGAAGCAGAATATTGCTTTTTTCAGAGAGATGGGGTGTACCAAATAGCACCTTCTGATAGAAAAAGCAGAAAAATAAATACAGCTAGGTAAAGGGTAGATGAATACTCTCAGGCAGAATTGACCAAAACTTTTTTCACAAAATGCGTTTCTTATGAGTAGATGAGGAACTCCCACTTATCAAAATGAAAAACATTTCACAGATATATATTTTGAAGAGAAGTTTTTTAGCCCAGAAGTAATGTCTGGTCCAAATGAGAGAAGAGACTCCTACCAAGAATTCAGTGGTTGTGACATTTGTCATGGTATAGTTGATCAGTATTTCTCTTAAAACATTTCATGTGAAGAGGTTATGTAGGGCAGTAGTTTTAAGGGTAAAGGGGTCACCAACTGCTGCTCTTACGATAAAATGACTGCCTGTGGCAAAAGAGAATATACGAGATGGTCTGTGCTGAGTAAACCAGAACTGAGACACAATGTCTTGCATTTCCTGCGCCTACCTCAGAAATTCCTTTTCTGTGAATGAAAATGTGCATGTTCTGTAAGGAGGAATAAGCTCTTGGACTCTCAGGACTGCTTAGCACAGGTTCATGGGTCATGAGCCTCACTAAAGGTGGTCAGTTAAAAAGTCACCCTTGCACTCAGCAAGGGCAAGACACATCTTGCTCTGCTAGTGAAAAGAATTACACTTGAAACTGCTGGGCTGGGCAAGGGCTGCACACTGCATGGATGAGAAGATAAAACATAAGCAGGGTTGCTGCAAAACTGAGTATAAGGGTGAAATATTCCTATTATTCCAGTGAAGATGAGCAGCTGCAATACATTCCTCTAAAATGATCAAACCGAGTGTATTATTCTCTACACATTACCAGCCAGAAACAGAGTAATATCAGGCTTCCCAAGGATGTACATAAGTAAAAATTCCCCCCCTTTTTTTATTCCATTAAAGCAGAAATACTACAGCAATGAAAGTATCCATGTAGGGTTATCTTAATTAGTATTTTCAGTTCTCAGAAAAGAGAGAACTACTAACTCAAATAAATATATTTTCAGTTAATTGCTACTGCTGTACAACAAAGAATAAATTTTTGTGCATTTACAAGCTGAGGTGAATTTCTGAGGCTTATCTTTCAAATGAAGTACATTTTTTTATCGAAAGCATCTCATAACTGCTGTTTGCAGCTTTTATCTCACTGCTGCTGTACATCACTTTATCTACTGGAAAAGCTTGAGCATTTTGCACAGCAATATGAGAGAACTGAAATTCAAAACATATAAAAATCTCACAGTGTTATTGTTCCATTAATGTTTTGTATATTAAGTAGCAACAATACCAGCAATGAAGCTTCTATGTTACTGTGATGCAAATAGTAAGGAACCTTTTAGTAAGTAAAATCTCAAGAGATTTTACTGCAGCTTACATTCCCAGAACACAAAGTTCTGAGGTGAAGTAAGTATTTCCAGAGGTAGTACTAATGTTGTCTTTAGTGGAAAGCCAAGTTTTTTCAACATTAAGGAAATATCTTTTATAAAAACAATGTTAAGTTTTTTTCATTCCCCAGAAAGCAAAAGAAAATTTTATTTCCTTGTAACCCACCACCATCAAATGATTGTTGTGTTCCATTCACCAATTTTGATCAAAAAAAGATGAAACAAGACTGTCTCTTTAACAGAGGTCATATATCTTTTACTGCCTCTGTCTTAAAATGACACCAATGAAAGGAACCTGGTGTTTTTTCGAAAGGACTTTTAATCATTCTTAAAAAAAGGAGATAATTTTGGGACCAACATTTTCTTTTGTTCATTTCTTCTGCTGTTATCATGTCCCTGTTAGCATATCAATAGTTCATTGTTTATTATCTATTCCTTAAATCACTTCAAGCTGTGAAGTCTGTCCTTGTCTAACATAATACAGGGAGCAGAGTGCAAAGACTGGTGCTAAGAACACCCTTACCAGAAGAAGCAAGATATAATGTGAGAGTCAGATTCTCATTTTGATACTTATTTTGAAACACTGTGTATTTCCACAATGTTCCAGAGCACAGCCTCCATCCTCGTTCACTGAATAAGGAGTTCTTGAGCTTGCAGGGACATACAAGCCTTGGAAGGGAATAGTTCCTATGTTGCTGTCATCAAGAAAACTCTGCAATTTGTGTTCTTTACAATATATTCTTTATTCATATTTTGAGCTACAGTACCTTAACCTTTGTACTGTGGATAATTTCTCCACTAATGATTTAGCCTACTGACCGTTTCATATGACTAGCCATATATCCTTGTTTGGAAAGCACAGTTTTCATTAAACTTAATTACTTTGCCCTACAGCTTGCATGGGAAAGGTTCATGGTAAAGGTGCAGCTATTAAATAAGTGTAGCTACTAAACAAGGCCAGCTGCTATTAAAATCTACATAGTAAAGGTGAAGCTACTAAATTAAGGTGATTACAGTTTAAAGGTGTTTCTAGATGAAGACATATGGGTAAGCTTTTGCACCTACAGTGCATTTTACCATACACAATGTTGTAAAACTTGTGTGAGCAGCTCAGCAAGTTTTTTCCACATCTTAGCTGTTACAACAATGTCATATTAAACTAATTTCGACAAATATGAAATATGTTATTTTAAACATTTTAATCCATTAGGAATTAATTTGAACACTTGACTCCGAAAGAAATTCTAAAATTCATAATGAATCTCAAAATCTCTGCTATACTTCAGAGTAAAAAATCCCTTTAAAAACTACTAAATATTTTTCTAAACTGTATTGTGAATAGCACTCATAAGTAGAACACAAGTCCCTAGTGAATTGCTGGTAGCTGGCTCACCTCCACTTTTCACAGGCTGTCACACTTTTTAGCAAACTGAATTCATCCACTTCCATAGCATTTGGCCTATATCTTCTCAAAACCACACTTTACTCCTTGTAGTTGTGAGATGAAAGTCTGTTTGTGGCTTCTCATTTAATTGTACCAATGTAACTGTTCTTGCAGCCGGCCAGAGCCGTGTTTGTACAAGATGCCAGAGTATCTGTGCAAGGCATGAGGCCTTTGAAGGGAAAAGTCTCCAAATACATTGTTTGTATTGGTTGGGTGAGCCAAACTTGGCATAAACCATACCCCTGATGGACACACTTGGAAGAAGCTCTGAAGCATACTATTCCATCATCTGTGATCAGGTATTCTCTTTGAGGGAAGTAGTTGAGTTGCTTTAGAAGAGAGTTCAGAAATTAATTAGCATGTATGCAAAGTATGCAAAGGTCTGGGAATGGAATAAAGAGCAAGTCAAACTGCCCACGTAGGAACATCCTAAAGCAATGCAATATGACTGTCCTTTGCAGACCAGAATGCTCTCATTAAATTGCTCATACAGAATAACATTCTCATTATAGAGAACAGTTTGGGGGTCTATCACTTTTCTATCATTAGCAGCTCCCAGAGTTTCCATTATTTTCCTGAGATACTGTGGTACAGATGGTTAAGTTCCCTTCAGCACTTCCTTCAGACTGTAATGATATTTTACATCTGGATAATCTAATACGAGTAATAATGTAATAATAAACCAATTTAAAATTCCCTGAATTATTCTTGTTGATTTAAGTGGATTTTGAATGAAGATTCATGAATGAACAAGAGGTGACACCAGAATTTTGGAGACCAGAGGATCTGTCAGACAACTACCTACATTTTTTTCCAAATTTCCCACTTCAAGCCCTAATGTCTGAAAGCTAGTTTTGCTGTGATCCAAACTGGATTTGGTGCTGTACTAACATGAGATGCTTTGAAGTGGTACATGATCTTTGCAACCCATACTATTTCACATGTGTTTCATAATCATAAAAATATCATTAAAACAATAATGAAGTATATTTATTTTATCAGTATTATTCTTTCTTTCCTTGATCATAGGCAAAGGGTTTTTTACTTGTAGATCTTTGTGGCAAGACCCAGAGTCAGACAGGGCTTTGTGGAAGTTCGTCTAAAATTTCTTTATGATGAATATCCTAATATAAAATGATTTCTTTTCAATCTGTTTTTATTAACAAATTGGAATACTTTACTTTTTAAATCAAGACAGACATTTAAGACAGATTAGGTACAAAAATCTTTCTCTTCTCAGAGTTTCCTTTCTTCCAGTTTTCTTGCAGCACTACAGAAGATTTCTGAGATGCAGCAAGTTCTGCATTGACTATTCCTGCCACCTCCAAGGTCTGTCTGTCTCATCCCTTCTCTCAATAGTGTCTTCACAGCTGCAGCTGCCAGTGCATTTCTTTACCTCTTTATCTGCCTGCAACCTGTCTAGTCTCACTCCTGAAATGGAAGGATCGTGTGGTCCTCTAGAGAAGCAACAACCTGCCACCACAGGGATCTACCTCATCTGATCACTCACCTCTTACAAATAAAGAGGTGACTTACAAATAAAGTAACTTTACTTTACTTTACTTACAAATAAAGTAAACAGGTAGGTATCAAATATCACAATCTGAATGACTTTTTTGGGTTTTGAGAAAACTAAACCTTACAATACGGCTTCCAAAGAACTTATCTGGCAAATACCTTTAAAAAAGATGATGATAGTTTTCCTAAGGACATATGTATGTTAAAAAATGAACTGATTTTTGGAAATCAATTAAATCTGTTAGTTCCTCTGGATTTTCTGAATTAGGCCATCTTAATCGATATATATCTAAAGATGGCTTTTTGCTACCTCAAGTCACACGTTTACCTTCAAATATTGCCTAAAGGGTGGCAATATTGTCATCTGTCTTTAGGTTGCTTAGCAGATGAAAGGGAAAGGGAGAAAGGCTGAAGATAGCACTGCTGTTGATAGCACTACATACAACAGATGACTGTTGAAC
This sequence comes from Vireo altiloquus, assembly GCA_013396875.1. Lineage (NCBI taxonomy): Eukaryota > Metazoa > Chordata > Aves > Passeriformes > Vireonidae > Vireo > Vireo altiloquus. The sequence goes on from VZRF01011459.1 coordinate 86,987, forward strand.
GCTTTCAGTTTCCCTCAACCTTCAGAAATTTCTGTAAATTTCATGATCTTTAGAAAGCCTGGCTGACACTGCTGGGAGCCATGGCACCTCTGACAGATAGCAGGGAAAACATGCTCCAAAGAACATGAAGAACTCCTGCTGCTTAAGTAGTCTGCAAGAAACGAAGTCTTTATTCAACTCCGACATGTTATTTTCTTAACAGATATATGTATTTTTTCCATATTAAATACCTACCAGATTCTCCTAACATTTATGTACCATACATCTTTTCACCTACTGACATTCTGCAAATACTGGGAGGCACAATAATAATTCCTATATGTGGGCATATTCTGAGTAAAATACCTTGCAACTTTCTTAAGTAGTTTCTTTAATGTAACAAGGTTAGCCCATAATACTCTCTAAAATACTCAAAAACTATAATATTGTAAAAAATGCTTTATTTCCAATGGTCTTACAAAGCAGTCAGACTATTATGAATAAGTAAAGCAATATTAAATAGGGATTTAAAAATCTTACCTTTTCCAGACCAGTAACTCATGTTTTAACTGTACTTAATTAATTTAGCACCTCAAAAATACAACATTTAAATAATTTCATTGAAATTATTTATGCCCTTTTTGAGACTTTCTACATTCCTTCAGATTTTAATAAAAAAACTCAAAAAACCTCAACCACAGGTATTGGTTAGCATTTCTGCTATGTCTAAGTATTCTTTTACTGAAGTAACCCACAAAATCAGAGAAAAAACTCCCCAAAGTATTAAAGAGTGAAGTGACTGCTGACATGGCAAATTTAAGAAATGAGTACATTTAAGACAAATGATCCAGGTCGTGTGGAAATCAACAAACTTTATTATAATAAAAGGAACAATATGGTTAAAAAATGAAATTTATGATGGTGTTGATAAGCTTCAGGGATCAAAACTGATATTGGCCCCTTAGTATAATGAAAGACAAGATCTGATATCCAGTATATTTATTTCAAATGTTTTTCTTTACTCAGCTGGTTTTTAGAACTTACCAGAGTATATTGAGTTGTGCCAACTATGCATGTTTTGTAACAAGATGACCTTCTAGCAACTCATAATGAAGTTAAATGCAGTTGTAATAAGAATATCAAAGGGAGTTTAAAAGCCATGTTTATAATCTTTTGGTAAGGCCACAGACTTCATTATCATAATGTTATAGCACAGATTCAAATAAATTTTAGCTGTACTTCTAATGCAATCTCAGGCTCACAACCAGCTGCTTCAATTATTTTTCAGTAATGTCTCATCTAAAATTTCTCTTTTTATTCCTGTTAGCCCCTTTCCTTTCACTCTAAACAGACATATATTCAACGGGAAAGCAGCCATGGAGTTTTCTGAAGAGCCACCACATTTACTCTGGAATTACAGCGCATCTGCTTGAGTCAGGGCCAGAAATGACATTAAATTGCTGTACAAACTCTATGATAAATTTGTTAACTGTTCTCCTTTTGACCAGAAGGGAATTTTTTTTCTTTTTTCTTTTAATGGTTAACTACTAAAACTGTGGCAAATAACACACTTCTTTAATAGGGATCCTTCTCTTAAAATTTACATATTTGTAGCCAAATTAAAGTTCTGTGGGCTAGAAGGCATCTTCCTCAACATGAGCTTTACTCCCGGCATGGAAGAGCTTTGAATTTCAAACATGGCAGAAGGAACAAGCTCTTTTCTGGGGTGCTTTTCTTCAGCTATGAAGGAGAGTTAAAAAAGACTGCTGTCTCATTATGTAGAACTATACTGAGAGTGAAAAGAAGCTAATTTTGAAAGTATTGTGAATTAATTATTCTTTCATAATATGACATCTTAAAAAATACACCTTGTATTCCTTCTTAGCAGAGCTAAGAATTCAAATCATTCCAGGAGATCCTGAGCAACACTCATGCTGGCGTCCTGTATGTGGGATAATTCAACTCCGGATTTCCATTGTTTCTTTCCAAGAAATATGCTTGCATAGTAATTTGCTGTTGCTTGTTGGAACCTGCTGGAAAATGTCAATTTGACAGAAAGAGCCATGAAGCAGGACCCCTGGGTAAATGATGCAGCAATACCAAAATATGCAGCACCAATCAGGGTTGAGATACCATCATACACACACCTTACAGCAGGGTGTCGGGGCAGTGGCACTGCACACATGGAGCTAACAGGGAAACAAGCACAAACTTCTCCCTTGCCTAGGGCTTTGTTTCAGTTCACTGAACAAAGCACTAAAAAGTAATTACAGTCTTTTTCTTGGAAATTGTTTCAGACCCTCCTTGGAGGTTTCTGCTTCAAAGACATTCCAAATTATAACAAAAGAAAGTGGGCTATTTGCCCAAAGTTTGAGAAAAATTACATTTAATAGCACAAAAGTGGTTTTTGGGGGTTTCTTTTCATATCAGGAAAGGGCATCCAGGTTTGTTTGAAGTGCTATGTTCAGGAATTACCTTCTTCCTCCAGATTCTGAGTTAAAGACAGCTGGAATCTGTCCTGAACTAGCCTTATACATTACCATGAAGGCAGCTTCATCTCACCCTGTTCATAATTTCTTCAGCTGAAAAAGTAGAGAAACAGTTCAAAACTTCACAGGTCCCAGATTTATTCTTTCTTCTGCTAACCTATGATGTCTGCCTCTCAGCTATGCTGCAAGGAAAAGAATCTAAAACAAAGACAAAGCTTGTCCAGTACTTTTTTTTTTTTCCTCCCCACAGAATCTTAGGAGCCCATCAATTCTTCTTCCATCAATAAAATTCTTTGTGGAAAGTATCATCTGTGAAGTTCTTCTTAAGGAAGTAGGGAGATGTGTCTTGTTAGTGACTTATGATTCACATAATTAAAAGAAAGTCAAACCAAAAAATTCCAGAAAACAAGACATCTGAAATATTACTGACATCATATCTACCATCCCTTCTACTCAAGACAATCAAATCACTAAAAAATAAAGTGTTGAAAATACTGGTGCCATGGGAAAACAGAGTTAAAGCTCTCAACCGGAAAAGAACATGTAATTTCTAGATTCTCTAATTCTGTGTCTTGTGGTCATTAACAGATCTTTTATGAAAAATGTAATTCTAGGTGATACAGAATCATAAAATATTAAAAATCATGTTGTGAATAAGAATAGAAGCATTTTCCAGAAAAAGAATAATAAGCATTATCAGTAAGACAAAGATGGAAAAAGGGCCATCAAATTGAGAAGTTACTTGACTTAAGTTAATAATTTTATATTATGCTTAAGTGCACCTGGTCTTTAGGAAACCCTATAGTACTGTCACAGGTTTTATTGTCATGACAACATGAACCACACTTTTGCCTGTATAGAAGTTTCTGCCCCTTCTGAGCTCCCGCGCATATTTTAATTACACTGTAAGTATTTGCAGAGGTGCTGTAAGACTTTTGCAAAAATCTAAGTTACTTTTTGACAGTTTGAAACCTGTTTGCCCTCACAAACATTCATGACCTGAAAAAATAACTTCTACTGGATGCACTAAGAGACCTAAGAGAATCTCCGTCTTACATAAATCAATTCTTGTGCAAATAAATTCACGCCCAGACCTTTTTGAATAGTAGTCAGCCATTCATCTTGTCTAGTGCCTATTTCACTCCTTTTCTCTAAAGGATTTGGTTTTGGTTTAGATTTTGATGGGTTAGATCTTGCCTCTCTGTATTACATATAGTCTTCTCTTTCCATAATAAAAATGTATTTCTTCTTTAAAAGAAGCTGGTTAGCACTGCCACTCAGGGTTAAGTTACATCATGTTGTGTTGAAAATATTTCAACAACATAATTACTCTAAGTTGAAGTCACTTCTCCCAATTATCTTAGCTTGAAGCATGTTGGTTAGAAAAATGCCATAATGTGATTATTTTCTTCTCTGACCATGTGGCACTGCCATAGTGCTAGGCTAAAGTACCATTGATGGATTTCCTTATGTGTTGCTGTGCAGCCTTAGCTGTGATGTTGTGCATAGACAGAGTTCAAAAACTGTCATAAAATTACATCAATGACTGCTTTCTCTACTCAAGAAGAGGTGGCATGAACCCATTTTGGAGAGATGAGGTGGAGAAGTGGCAGAGGCAGAACTTCTGGCATAAGCATTTCTAAATGCATAAGTGGAGGCTGATAGTTCTGGTCCCAGTCTGGCACCTCAGGAAGCAGAACAGGAGCAGTCCACAGTCACAGCAAAAAGTCACAGTCCCACCTAGGGCAAATGAAAGTTTGGTAAAAATAAAAAAGCTAATATAAATTGCCAAGGATTTAACAAAGGTCAGCTCTGAGTTATATTGAGCCTTAATAGGAATGAAAGATACCTAACAGACCAAAGGATTGGATTAAAATTTTTCTATTCCATTTTGCCACTGGGTTTAGCCAGAGTTGACTCACAACTGCTTTTTATAGTTCTGTAACAATTGAAATTGATTAGACATATGCAAATAAAATTTGGTAAGACAAACACTTTTTTTGGTTGTTCTGAAGCCACTTAACAGAGTAAACAATAGGGTCAATATATTACATCTCAGATTTAAACATAATTTCTACTTGACAAGGATAAAAAGGAATCTAAATTTTTTTGAAGCCATGCATTGAAAGCATTAGATTAGAAGTTAAATAGCACAGCACAATGATTTAAAGGTTGACTGGGATTCCAAATTGTATTCTGTGTTTTATTACATATTTGAAAACTAATTATAACTAAAACCTAACTGATGAAAGAGGAGGACTAAGAATGTTTATATAATACTATAATTGAATTATCACCAAGAAACTAGTGTTGTGAGATGAGAAAAATCATTATGCAATATCAGTGTGCTATCAAATGTGTGAAATCTAAACCTTTTTGGAGTTCAGAACATTTCATTTCAGCTACCTAGTAATTCACCTTTCAGCATTAGACACCATTATTGAATGATGAAGACTGTAATACATGTTGAAATGTACTGCAGTATTCTATCCAGGTTGCTGCACAAAGGCCTCTTCCAGACATTTGGACTATGTATGCTAACACTCCGCCATATCTTCCCAGAGCTTATTTAATAGTCTGGTGTTTAAACTATCACAGTGATTTATTCTAGTGTTAAAACTTATATTTCTTTGACAAAACACTACTGGTTTTAGCACTTTCTTTTACTCCCTGAAACTGAGAATATTGGTGATACAAGTGTAATGTCATATCTATCATCTTTTAACAAAAATGCTTCAAAATTTTTTAGTTATCACCATGGCACTTGATATACTTTCCATCAGCATCTCCCCTTCCTCAAATTCCTTCAGTAATGAATATCTTCTCCTCTATTTTAAATTTTTTATGTTTCACTACACTTGCAAATTTCTGTTACCATTCCTTCCTACAATACATTTTTATTGGCTAGATACATTATTCCTTTACATGATTCCACCTCTTCGAGCCTGGAATGTAGAATATCCCACTGCTCCTTCATTTCAAAGGATATTCCAGACTTTCCTCACTTTGTTTACATACTTTTCAGACAATTTGGTATGATACCTGCATTTTTAATTTAGGTTATTTTTTAATTTTCCCAAGTCTCCCCTGAAAATTTAAAGTGTGCCAGATTACCTAACATACAAAATTCAATATAAAATTGGAAAGACTAGTATGCATTTTACATTGCAGAGATAGTAGAGTTAAGAACAAGATTAACCTTTGGCAAGGTCTGGATGCTTTTCAGCCTCTCGTCTCATTAGTCTCAATAAAACCAGCTATGGAAGGCTGAGTAATCCTGTATTCACATTGAAAAGGATTTAAGTTTGCAAATTATCAGAAAGATTAATCCTGAAGACAAAATACATGTTACCAGAAAAGAAACTAGCTCGAGGAAAGTGAAGCTGACTGTTTTACACTTTAGTCCCCCTTAAATTTGGAGATACAATCTCTTAGTAAAATACTCTATTTTTTTTAAAGCCTGCACATGGTGAAACAGAGCAAAATTGTACTTAAATTCCTTTAAAACCTAAGCAATTTTCCCCACATTGTTGACAAAGAAACACACCCAAGCACAGTAAAGCTAAAACTGATTGAAAAAGGAAAATGTGGCCTCCCAATACTCACCAAAATACGTATCTATGAACAATCAGTGTGCTTTGGGAGAGCAACCCAGAAACAAAAAAAAGCCATTCATTTAAGAACTCAGATAACTTTAAAAAAAGAAACCTTGATCAGCTGATAGTTGTTAGAGTCACAGTTGGTCATCACACAGAGCTCAGAACCTAAAATCTGATTTCTCAGACATCTCTGTGACATGTGATGTTTTCTCCTCAGAAGTATCGACTCTGGTATATTGGGGTTTGCAAAAGCTGTTTCAGCTCTCAACTCATATTCCTACCTCAGTGTTTGCTATTTTGACAGTGAAAAATCTCAACATCATTTGGGTGTGTTTTCTCAACTTATGCTGAAGAGCTGATATAGTAATAAAACTACTAAAATCAGTGTTTCCCTACATGGCAAATTAGAAAAAAATGGAAGTAGATGAGGTTTTTAATTTGAAATTCCACCTGAAACTTCACAAGCATTGCTTTGAACTTTGTCTACATAAATTTCTCATATGGAAAATGGAACCAATCTTTTTCAATTTTTCCTATTCCATTTTGTCAATTTATTAGCATTTTATGTATTTCTATTTTGTGACTTAAAAAAAAAATTAATATCTTAGACTATTTCAGTTCTCTTGTGTTTGCTATAGATTTTTCTTTTAAATTGCCATTTTTCCTTCAATATGAGATAACTTAAATTCATTTTAGGATGGTGCTAGGATCACTTTTTCCCCATTACTTCATATATTGTAAATAAGAAGAGAAGGCTTTTTTACTGCAGTCAACATATAAAGTCTCTCTGTTTGCATTTTGAATGTTAGCTCATTGTCAAACACCAGAATAAATAAAAAGGGTCTTCTGAGGAAACCAAAGGTACAGTAATATTCCACAACAAAAAAGAGGCATGAAATTTCATCAGTCTTGAAGTGCTACATATTTGGCTCAATTAAAACTTTCACCAAGTTCATCCAATAAATAAGCCATAACTGGATTACAGGATGCAACAACTGAGAACTCTGAAAATGGAAGATGATGTAGGAAAACTGTTTGTTAAAACCTCAGCTCATTCTTTTGTAGGTGGACCAATTATGTTTTAGAGAAGGATGACCAAAATTCTCTATTTTACTCCTGTCTTTATCTGTTGTCAGTAGATAGCTATGAGTAAGACCACAAACAGCTTAAGCATCAGTCCCATTCCTTTTTTGTTGTGTTTGGTCAAGAAAACAAATATTTCTGCACAGAACCTGGTGGAATATGATCAACAGAAGGGACTCAACACACTGGTTGGAATTTAAAGTCAGAAAATATGAACCTACTTATAAGAAAAGTAAATCTACTTCAGAGAGGCAAGAAGCATTCCAAGCAGACTCTGACATTTTCAGTATAGCATGACCCAACCATTCCAAATCATTTTAGAAGAAAAAATAAACTATTAATACTTCCCTAAACTCCACACTAGAAGGAAGTGGATGTGCAAGAAAGTACCCAAAGGAGAAATTAATAAAATTGGAAGTGCCTGCACTTGTTTTATTAAGGGAGAAAACACTTTAAGCATTTTTTTATCAGTTCTCTTCCCTTTTCTGGGTTAGCCTGCAGATTTTGTTTGCATTTACCAAAAGTTTGCTGTGTTATCTTCATTTTTCAGAGCAGAAGATCTATGAATAGGGGAAGATACAGCTACAACCATACTTTCAACATCAGTTTTCCAGCTAGGTTCCCTGTAGATGGGACACTGATGCAGTTTCTCTCATCAGACACTGAATTTTCCCTTCATGGTGGATGGTCATTTAGGAGCAACTATTAATTCCAAATACTCTCCAGCCTGGTCAGCATACTCATTTCCCTTGTACACGTACTGTAGGTGCTGTGTTGCTCTCCTCTCTCCTAATAGAAACATGACCCTTAAGAAATTCCCTGCTTTAGCAATCAGAGCTCTCCTCCATTCTGCTTTTCACACTGCACCATTCAGTTGGGCATCTGCACCTTGGTGAGCTGCCATGTTGTGGCCCCAAAAAGACAATAACTCTGGGATACAGCAGTTAATTCTGCTTTGATGTACACTTATTATTGACACTTGTTGTCCTATAAAGATAAAGATTCCAGGAAGAGCTTTCGTTTTGTATGACACTACAGAAACTGAAGTAGGTCAGAGTGTAACAGATAATTTCCATAAAATCTGATCATAGCTATAAATGAATAAAACTTACTTATGTCATGAAAAAGGAACCAAAAAGCAATCCAACAAGTAGTCCAACAACATCAACCACAATGCAGTGAGGGAAGAATGAATTATATAGAATGGGTTTACAATGTGCCCATGCATATGTGTGCATACATATGTCAGTATAAAAAAATGTAATTTGAAAATGTAATTTTTGTTTTTTGGTTTTTTTTTTTGAAGAACAAAACATCCAGGTGCATGTATCTGTGTAGTGCACACATGTATGTTGACTACAAATACCTACATATAATATGTATAAAGTCATAGAAAAATATAGGTGGCAAGGTCTTGTCTGAGGTCCTGGACCCTTCAAAAACTGCTCAAAGTACAGTTAATCTCAAAGTCACAGTAGGTTACTCAAGGCCTTGTCTAGTAGAGATACACACAATAAAGCTAATTTGCAAAGCTCATAGCCAACCACTCACTGATGTATGTTCTTTCAGCAGTTGATTTATTCCTTCATATTAGAAGCAAATAAAATGTATCTGATTCCATTCAATAGGATGCTGATGACTTCTATAGAGGGTAAATGAGCAGATTCTGCATCAGAAACCTGAAGCAGTAGAGTTTACCATCTAGATCATTAACATGAGAAACAGAAACATATATTTATTCTAGTGTGGTTTCTGTTTCTGGTTGCTCTTGGTTCCACAGGTACTGAATAAACCTCATAGCTGGATGAGGAAGGACTGCAAGGAAAGTGATGGAAAAGATGTCAATATTCAAGGGTGGAAAAGGTATCAAGAAAGAAAACCTATTTTTTGTGACCTTAAAAAATTTCTTTGAATTTTGACACATATCTGTCTGATTAGAAGAGGCTTGACTTTGTTTTGTTTTCATACCAGGGATATTGACATTCTTTTTTCTCTGATCCTCTAGTCAGAAATCTTGCTAGTTTTAAGGAAAAAAGAAAAAAGCCCTCTATGAGTGAACAGCCTATTTAGTATTTAGCTACAAAAGTGTGAGTGCATATTAAGGAGCTTATGATTCTGAGAGCCTGCTCATTTAAAAATCAGGGTACCCTTGGAAGTGACATTGAAGGAGTTAATATGAGAAGCAAAGAGTAGTGTCAATGACCACAAAAAATTACACCAGAAACGCAGATGGAATAAACAGTGCCTGCAGTCCTGTTGAGACTGCCCTGAGTGATGATTTTTTCCCTTAGGGTTTTTTTGGTTGGTTTTTGTGGTGGTTTTTTTCTTTGGGAAAAAAATTAAAATTTAAAAAAACCAAAAAAATTAAATTTGGCTTCAAATGGTTTCAATCCTGCATTGGTTTAGTAAAAGCATTTTAACAAAAGATCCCACAAGTTTTAAGGTGGAATATATTACTTCTCAGAAACATTCATCTTCCTTCATAACTAAGTTTTCTCTTGAAAATCATCCTCTTAGAGAAATTAGAATAATTTCACAGTCTATAGATTGTCTTGTAGCATTTTTGGAGTAAATTATTTCCCTTCCGATTACATTTTCTCTTCTTAATACTCTAGGCAACTGTTTGGAAATTTTAGAGGGAATTAATATTTCTTGCATACTTCAGATCATTTTCTGCAGGCTTAGTTTACTCTACTCTAGACAACAAAAAGACCCATGGTAGAACGATCTTACATGGAGATACAACTAGTTGTAGACAAAAACTGTAGACTCCAAAGATGCTAAGATGCTTTCCCCAGGAATTACACAGTTGTTTTTTTTTTTCCTAAGCATGTTCTAAAATCCAAAATATTAAAAACTTCTAAAAGCTTGAGAGGCCCTTACTAAATGGATCTTTCAATGACTTTATAGCCTTATCTGAAGCAAGGAAACACTTTTTGTCACTGCAGGTCTCTCACAATCACTTGATACTTTGGCACCTGAACTGTAAAATCTGCTGCTGACTATTCAGATAGAGAACTTTTGGAGTTTCAAGACCTATCTAGGTGTATCTGGACCTGTCTGGGTTTACCACTGAGAAAAAGTTCCTGATTACAGTCAAAAGACAAAAAATTTATACCAACAGTTTTCACTGTGATAGTTCCCCACAAATTTGGAGCCTCAATAAAAGCCAGAACAGCTCCCAAAAAACCTATAGGAAAAAAAAAAAATCAGCAGACTTTCTGACTTCAGCTTTTCCAAGTTTTATATGAATGATTGTAAAAACTTTCCTCTAAGTCAACTTACCCACTTCAAATGCCAAAAGGAGTATAAATTATATAGAGGATATTAATAATATTTGCATTCAGCCTTTCCAAAATGAAGCCAAAGAAAGAAAACATCTTATTCTAATAACATAGATACAATCATCACCAGTCTGTACAAATATTGGAAACATCACGCATTGATCCTCTTTGCTGATTGAAAATCAAACAAATAACCAGTTATATTATGTATCAGACCATATTATAAATAATATTGTAAGAAATGAAGCAAGACAGACCCTATTCTTCACTACAAAGTAGTAAATTTTTTATTGAATACCACATAGTGGTGAGAAAGTAGCACATGTTAAAAAGATGGAGCCAGAAATCTGTCTGAAATATGACAAAATTGCCTTGACTTATGGCAGTTATTGTCACAGTGAACGAGATTGTCCATTTTAATTGCATTTTTGGCTGGATTTTTAAGCATTATGGTATTTCAGAAGTGATTGATGTCAGTTGCATCACGAGAAAAGGCACTGTGTTATTTTAACTTGTGAATCTGATGGTTCAATGGCCATGTGTCCCTTGAATTCTCATAAAGTAGAATTCAATTTCCTGCTTGTGACTGGGAAATGTATTTGCTTTCAAAAAAGTTCTATTGCAACAGTGAAATGATTGACATGAATTCATGATGAAGCAGTGCACTACAAACACTATTCCTATAAACACTATGAGGTGCAATGCTTGTCTTTAAAATGTATTAGCCATAACAAATATTTGTTTTACTGACAAGAAATGAACTTAACACTTTTTTAATTAAAAACTGAATAAGGGTTTGTAGTTTTAAACAAATCATCCTCTACTGGGTATCTACTTTTCTAGAAGAAAAACAAAGTATCTAACTTAATACAGAAAAATTAAAAGTAATTCATGCAGAAGTACCACAAATTCCATTTTCCATTATTACAAAAGTATGAAACACCTTGATACGTTATTACTGTGTCTAGGTACCCTTCAGAATAAAGTATTTTCTGGTGTCCCTTTATATATAAAAAGTTTGACCATTAGACCTGGTGTTTTTGTATGCCTGACAAAGGCACTCTCAAAACTTCTTTGACTCTCTAGCAGTTTACTACAAATGTTTAAATAGCTTTAAAATGGCAGTCTCCCTAAAGCTTAACTATTCAAAGAAATGTGGGAGCCCCCCTGGAAGGGGTGGACCCTAGGAGCATCCCCCAGGTTAGGGCGACTGGAAGAGGCTTCTCCCAGGGATACTTGGTTTCTGTTATGTTAATGCAGCCCAGTACTGCTCCCTTGGTCAGCCCCGTCAGACACCCCAGTCCCTGTTCCAGAATGTTCCCCCTTCCCCACAGCCCCCTGTTCCTCAGCCACCCACCCCCTGTTGGCTCCCATGCCCTAACCCTGCCTGTGCACTGCCCCTGCCCTCAAACCATCGCTTCTGGTGCTCTCCCCGCCCCTATCGCCCACCACGCTTAAATGCTGATCTTCCATTGTTCTTGGTTCTTGTTCACTGGACCCATTCACGTGTGTGTGGCAGCAATAAACCACCATGTGGAACCCCACACAAGAATCCTTCCTGGCTCCGTGCCGTCCACTCTTATTTGGAGCTACCCGGGGTGTGCGTGTCTGTGTGTGTGTGTGTGTGCGGCTTCACTGAGAGGCTCTTCCCTGCTGAGATGCTTTTGGAAGGTTGCACCACCACCTCGCCGTTGATGCAACAAAGAAATATCTTCATGCCAGTCTTCGCAGTAAGAGAAAAGGCTCAGGTAGGTGTGAACATACCCATGGGATGAAGACCTGGCTGTATAAATAGCAGCATTGATAAAAGGTTTCGGTCTCTGTGGCTGTGTGACGCACTTTAAGGAATGAGTGCTTTGACAAAATGGGGCAAGAATGTTTTTGCAAACACTCTTCTTAACCTTTAGAGAAGAACTGTAAATTAGGTATATTGGGGTGGTGTTGTCATAATCCAAAGAGAAGGCAAGGTAAAGTAAAAAAAGTAAAAAAATCTTTAGGGCACCAAAGGAAAATGGAACTTGCATCTTTTCATGCTTTCTCTTCTCTACCCTTGAGAAAACAAGACCACAGGGGATGGAAAAGCCCACACTTTGAGAAACACATGGGAACTTCTGAGGTATGACCTCATTAAATTCACACACATGTAGTTTGGTAGGTCTCACCAGAGCACTCCAATGAGCACATTTTTTCAGGGGAGAGAGCTGGAAAGGGGATGAAGAAGGGTTTTGCTGTACACAAGGGAATGGCTTAAATGCATAGAGCTATCACCACTGAGGAAGTGTTGACAGGTCTGCTGAGAACTTATGCTTAAGTTTAGAGAAGAGACTGTCATGGGTAGCACAGGCTTGTGCTGCAGAGGAAAATATTCAGGAGTAAATGAATAGACAGTCAGTAAACAGCTGAAAAAATACTTGCAATCACCCAGTGGCTCTCCGAAGGATCTACATCTGAATATCTGCTATAAAGGTAAGAGAGCTGAGCACAAACAATCCAGAAAATTTCTAGTGTATGTTTAAGATAATTTATTATTGCAGATGACGGATGAGTCATTCAGTGAAATACTTTATTGGAACTGTTGTTCACAATCAGTAAATATATCATCAAAAATATGAAAGTCAAGGACAGCCTTGGCTGGTAAAATCATGAGACTGCACAGTTTAAAATCAAGAAAAGTAAGGCAAACAGCAGAATCTCCAATTTGGACTAGAGAAGAGCAGATTTCTGCCTGTTCAGGGACCTTTTTGGTAGCATCTCATGGGATGTTGCCCTAGAGGGCAAAGGACACTAGAAGAACCAGCTGATCTTCAAGAATGGCTTGATCTAATGTTCTGTAAATAACAGAAGTGTTACAGAGAGCCAGCTTGATTTAAAAGGGAACATCAACTGAGTTCAAATATAAAAAAGAAGTGCAGAGAGCAAGAAGTAGGGACAAGTTACCCAGGAGAAACATAGAGTGTGGAAGCAGAGATTGTAGTGAAAATGTCCAAAGTTCAAACATTGCTCAAACTAGCAAAGGTTATGAAGAGGGTTTCTGTGGCTACACTGGAAACAGAAGAAAGGCTGAGGAAACTGTGGGTCTGCTGCTCAATGGGGAAAGTGACAAAGTGACATGAAAATCTCTGAGATGCACTCCCACACAGGACCTGTAAGAATGTTTGAGGAACTGTGAGGGTTAAGGGCAGACCATAAAAGTGTAACCAGTGACTAAAAACCACTTCAACTAGGATACAGTCTCATTTTTTCTCTAGTTTTCATAATCTTATTTCTCTCACATGCTTTTATATTTAGGATGATTATATTATCCAAGTGTCACCTGTGACAAAAGATATCTAGATACCTGGAGTCATTCTGAGACTCTAGACAAAGGGTCCAAAAATTCCTGTACTTCCCCTTTCTGAAGAGAAATTCTCTTCAAAACTTTGATATACCTATCTATATTGTTGAACCTATCTGTGTTTGGAAAGGAATTAAGCATTTATTTTTGCAGCAACAATGAATCTAAGACCACTAGTGTCTTTGGCATTTCTAGGCATCATTTTAAAACTATTAAATAATGATCAGACATAAAGCTTTGTAAACTTTTGAAAATTACTTTAAATTATATTAGTTTAAATTATTGGTTTTCTTTTTGTGCTTCATATTTCATATATCCTCTGAACTCACTTTGCTACTTATGCTTCATTTAATTTTTAATTGCACCAGTTTTTGTAGCTGGGAAGGTAAGAGGTCAGTTCGTTTTTCCTTTGTTGAGAAAGCAGGAAATGTTTCCACATTTGAAGACTGGATTTTGCCTTTCCTTCCCTATCTCCACCTCCCCGGAAGGCAACTGACTATACCCCCTCTGTAACTCATATATTATTGTGCAACTATTGATTTAAAGGATTCCATAAAAGCAATTTCTCCTAATTGAAGCATACCAAGCTACAGCTTCATCAGCTGTATTACGTTTAAACACCTTTTATACACTGTAAGTAGCAAATTTTCCTCAAGAACCTTTTGGTACTATACCAAACTCTATTATACTAGGTTTGGCTTGCTGTCTCATCTTGAACATTTTAAACTTCCTTAGGAATATACCTACACTCAAAGGTTCCTCTTCTGTTCTCTACCAAGCCACATAATACAGTGGAACTTTCCAAGAGTGGATGCCACCATGTACAGCTATAAGCATCTGAAAGGAAGGAACTCAGGTAAAAGACAGAAAATAAACCACGTCAGACTAAGGCACCTTTAAACCAGTTTGCCTGTACCCACACTAGGGTTCCTTTGGGTACAATTAATATAGTCTCAAAAACAGAATAGATACTGCCTGAAAAGAGTAAAGTTACTGTCTGGTTGCTGAGATTTTGGAGGTCCTTGGTGTTTTCAAGCTTTTCCATTGCTTCTATATACTTTCCCCTATATTTTTACTATATACTGAGGGCTGTTAAATTTCACTGGATGGTAATTAATCCTTTTTATTCAACTTGATGAAACAATATCATGAGGAACAGAGGGGGTATGAGGCATATTGCTGTGGACAGCTTGAACAATTCCTTTTACCATGTACCGACCTTGTTTTACCACACATCAGCTACCCATGGTAGTGAGCAATTGATGAAATTAGAGTCATTCACCTATGCTTTGAAGCAACAAATTGCAGATTAGCTTAAATCATTACAAAGGGAGTGATACACTCAGCTGAAGAGGGTAACAGAGTTTTAAGCTCTCCGAACTCACTCTGTGAGAGCACATAAGATTATGTCCATAATTGGGTTGTTTTTCATCAATCTACTCACCTGCCCTACTCTATAATGAACTTTCACTTCATTTGCTCTGTTTGGACTTCGGCACATTTCACAGCATGAGTTATTAGAGCAGTCCTGCGTGCCATTCTCTCTTGCATCATAACCCATACACATCGTGTGTGACAAGCATTTGGATCTTGTATTTGGTTTTAGCTCTACTGCTTATATATGGTTATATAAGAGATTTCTTGCCCTGTAAATGCACTTATTTCTAAACCACAAATACAACATTTCTTATTTAAAAACTGTTACCAGGCACTTCAGATTATTGTATTGGTTCCCAGAGTCTGTTGTACATCTCCTCAAAATTTATGCAAAAAATACAGATCATGTTTTTGTCTTTTCCTAGGAAACTAAAAAACTAAAAACACTTTATTCAGAGCAAGTTTGTATTTTTGGAGCCTATAAGAATATTATAACCAAGAGGAAGACAGGGGAGCTCCTTTTTCAGCAACTGTATTTCTTCCCCAGGAATATTTTCAAACTTCCAAAGAATTTACAAAATTCTTCTGCAAATTTACTTGTCTTGCACTTCTCCTTCTGTTCAAATCATTCTCTCAGAGAATTGCCACTACCTGATATCGCTTTCCAGCTTGTCTCTTGCACCTCTCTTTCCTGGGAAAGGCTGAAACTGAATATTTTTCTCATTGAAGAAACTAGTCTTGAATAAACAGTTCCCTCCTTCTTTGTCCATTTTCGCTTTATTGCTTTACTTCTTGTTTTCCTGGTAGTCACCATTTTGGTAACACATTTTTAAACATTCTAATAAATACCATGATTTAAAAAAAAATTTTAAGAGCAATATTTCCTTTTGTTGTGGAAAATAAATTCTTAAATATATTTATTTTGTAATATGACTGTTACAGTCATTTAACTGTTTACTGATAATTTTATCTTTGAAAAGATGGTGCCTGCAAAATCTTTTGATCATTCAACCCTATCAGTAAAAGCTTTTTGAGTGTGCATCACCTACATATATTTGTATAGATTTATTTTAAAACCATACACAAGCCTTACTGTGCTTATGTATTTTATACATTTAAATCTTTTTTAAAAAAGCATGAGATAAAGACAAAATAAATACCACATGGTTTTTTAGAAGTATAATAAAATATGTTTTCAAAATATTTTCTTCCCACATCCCAGTTGATTGTCTTGCACAGTCCCTGAGATGCACTCACCCCATTTTGGAAATCACTGGTTTACATCGCTTGATTATCAGCACTGAAATGGATTTATGCAGAGACTTGAAAGTTACCTTTCTTGTTAAAATTTCTTTTCCTACCTTTGCACATAATATCCAAAAGGGCTCACTAGAATGCTATAGGCTGCCAGGGAGAAGAAAATGACTGTGGAGGAAGGACCAGAATATCTGGTAAAATTGCAGTTTTTAGGCTGGATATCAGAGCACATAGAAAGAATCAGTTCTGGTATTATCAAGCCTATCTTGTCACAAAGGTGAAGGACAGTTGGTTGTAGCACACTACTGATACACGACCATGTAAGACTCCTTGGGAGGTGTCAGAGAGGGAAGGAGAAGTTATGTCTAAAAGAGAAAAACAGAAGCTTTGAATTTAATGTTTATGGGATTACTTTTTTTTTCTATCTAGACAAGAAAAAGCGTCTAACAAATATTTAAGGCAAGAACACAGGGGAGTGAATCCAGGATGTTTTGGAAGGTAAAAGGGCTGGAGGCTTGTATTTTCCAAACAGTCAAAGGAGCAAGCTGTGTTCCCAGGAACTGAGGAGGGGGTGGGATGGGTACTCTACCAGCTGTAAAGCATTCCAAGCAGGCCTCTGAGATATACAGAATTTATGTCCCGATGATTATCCATTTAAAATCTAATTCTTGTTAAGGCAGACACAGGTGACATTTGCTTAACTTCTGCTATGAGAGATCAAAGTGCTCTTTGAACAACTAGAGATTTAGTCAAGGCCAAGTTCTGAGTTACTACACTGAATACATTCTGTGCCAGATACAAGGATACAAATTATGTCTGAGACAAGAACAGAGTTGAATCAGCCATTGCCGTCATTCCCTGAGATGATGAGTTGCTATTCAATTTAATATTAGAATGCAGGACTCACAAAATTACCTCATAATGAATGCAGAGGAGAGGAGGGAATGAAGAGGAGAGCCCTTTTGTAATCTCCAATTCTGCTTTTGCTGTGAGGGCAAGCAAATGAAGTTTTTTCAGGGACCTCAGCTGAGACTGAAAGCATGGAGAAATGCAAAAAGTAAGACTACTAATATGCTATACAGGTCATTATACAATAAAAACTGTGTAGTGCAATATAAAATAAAAGATGAGGTATGGGGAAATACCTATTTTTCTCCCTTGAAGGTTGTATCTTCAAGGAGTTCTTAATAAGGTAGGATCTAAATATTAAAGCAACCAGTTCAAGATGCTTGATTTGTATAGGCTGTGGAGTTTTTTAATATATTGATTTAATTAGTCACCATTGAACCATATTTAGAAGATAAGTGAAAGCCTCTAAAGGCTTATTTATTGACGCCATATGGCAGTTCTTAAAAGTGATGTTCAAATTATATATAATGAGCCACACAAAAAAAGGAGATGTGCCATAAAAAGGACTCCCAAACAAAAATGATGCTGTTGTTGAAGAATGTAAATTTTAATACGGGATTTTAGAATCTCTCCCAGAGATGAGGCGCCCTACAGATGACTGAAAATAGTCAGTAGTGTTTGTATTACACGATGTAGCTGCAAAAAAGCACATTTTTATGATGGATTAGAAAACTATGGTAGGAATAGGCAGAGAAGATGAGTCAGGAAGACATGAGAATCTGAAAGAGGATGGCAAATCAGAAAGATATGCTGATCACATTTTCACTATAGTAAATGCATCTCTCAGTTTAAAAGTATCTGCTCAGACATCAACCTGCAGTTACCTATTTTGATACATGATCCTGACTACAATTTTCATGACATAAACTCTGTGTCTAGTGTATGTCAAGTGATTCTTAAAGCATCAGTGTGGTATTACTGTCACATGAATTTAGTTTCATTTATGATCATTCTTTCCAATGTGTTTCTCAGAAAATTTTGATAACTCAAAATATTTATAGAAAGAATTTAAATCATAGTCTGTATTACACACAGACAGCCACACACATGCACACAAAAGATTTCAAGCTCTAGCACTGAAAAGTAGAAAAATTAAAATTATGGCTTCAGCCTGAGGTCCCTGTGCTGATGGTAATACCTCACTGCATGACATTCTGTTCTTCCTGAACCGTTTGAGAAGTCCAGGGGAAATATTTTTTCCTCAGTTAATTTTTTTCACAGAACCTGTACCTCTTTAAGTAGCTCATTCTTCACCTGTCTACCTTTGACACAAGCAATTTCCTCCTTGCTGCCTGTGTACCAGCTGGAAAAACACTGACAGTACAGGCCACAGACTCCCTAATCTGTGTGCATAATTTTTATGATATAGAAGCTGCTGTGGCAGAATCATTAGAGAATTCCTGTCCCTAAACCTCTGGATGGTTGGGGGGAACATAAAATCTCCTGATTTTTGCTAACAAATATGATGGCAATTATGCCATCAAACTATGAATGGCATATTGAACTAATCTGTCTTCAAAATCAGGAGATTAATAACAGTGTAGATCCTCATGAGCTCACTGAAGAGGAGCATGAATGAAGAGCAATTGTTTCTGAAGAGACTGGAATGTGTTAAACTGGTATTGCTATACCTGTATCACAAAATTCTGTACTAATTTTTAATGGCAAGTGATAAGGCAATTCCCAACAATAAAGCTCAATTACAGGCCAAGGCCTGGGCCTACTCTACCCATGCAGTCTTGGACTGAAGATGGTCACTGTGGGGGAAGTACTGGAGGTGGTCAGTCTATTTTTCAAGCAAAAACTGGGACGGGCTGGAGGTGGTCTGTAACAAATTGAGCTTCTGCTTTCTTCATTGAGTTTGTAGCTACACCTAGGTGAATTTTCATTGAAAAAGTACTCCTACGTCCCTGACCCCAGGGCCATTTTTTCCCATGCCCTGTGCCAATCAAATTCCTCGAAAGCAGAATGTTTTTCCACTCTCCAACAAAAGGTGCAATACAGGTGTTTAACATGCTACGATAGTCCTTCTCCCTTCCCCCAGTCCCATAAACATCTAAAACAGTTCGGTTAAAAACACCTAAAAATTTTTGGCACATGTGCATTTTCAATTTGAATAGTTTAAATGAAGCAGAATTACAATAATGTGGAGACAGGATTTTAAAACAGAAAACATCAAGCAAGTTTCACTAAAACCAATGTTATCTAGGTCTACCATTTGTGATGTGGAATACAAAACCCAACCCAAAGCAAAATAACAAAAAAACTCCAACCTACCAACCACAGCAACAGCAACAAAATCAATCAGTAAGCCTAGTTCTGGATCATTAACTGTCTGGCAAAACTTGCTCAGTTAGTCTGGATCTGGATCTGCTTAGACTATAGACCTAGTAAAGTTCACCAAATCAAGTCATGTTAAAAAGATGCTATGAAAGGCAGAGTTGCTGATGCCCCGGCTGTCCCATTTGCCTGATGTTTCTTACATTTCTGAAAACACTTAGCGCTCTTGTCCTAAGAGCATTGAAAATATTTGAAAGAATACGTGTCTTGTACACCAGTGAGGCTGTGGACCCTGTCTGTGGTGGTCCTGTAGATGTCACCCCAAATTTGGATAACTTTAGATCTTTGAGGAAATAAAACAGAGTTTTTCCATGTTCAAAATATATTTTTGTTGCATTTTAGTGAATGAAGTCTAAAATAATTCCATCATTACTGAAGATGCTTGACTGTACCAATGTTCTCAGGCCCAATCAGGATAATATGCAAGAGCCTCTTTTACAGAGAAATTACATATTTCCAACCCTGTGTATAAAAAAAGTCTGTCTGTGCCCTGTACCAGGTATTTTATCTAGAGCTGATTTTGAAAGCAGAGATGAGTACAAGCATTCAGCGTTTTGTTCAGATTCACAGAGTATAATGGGTGGCTCAGCAGAGGGAAGTAAACTGGAACAAAGATTACATACGGACTAAGATTCATTCAAAGACCAAAAAGTAGAGATGAGATCCAAAAAGTAGAGATGATTTAGCTGGTAGAAAACAAACTAGAGAAAGTAAAACAAGGAGCTGAGGTCGGTAATCAGACCAAAATCGCACAGACTCTGCCACAGGACTGGTAGGAGACAGGAAGAAATAAATACCTTGAGAAGCTATGACAATATGAAGGAAGTAAACAGGGAAAATTGTGCAGGAAGAGTGATGGAGGGGATAAGGAAAGAAGAGCAAATTTGAAACATGAGGACGAAAGAAACAAATTGGATTAGGTGGATGGGATGAGAATTCAGGGAGGGAACTTTTACAGCAATGTTGCAGTCTAGAGAGTCCATGTGGAAGGAAAACAAAGAGTAGTGAGATGGATAAGGACCTGGCTGAAAAGATAGGAGAACGAGAGACTGTGGCACATGTAAAAGTCTGTTTCATAAATAACCAAACAAGATGGAAAGATATAGTACATAGGGAGCCTTATTTAACTCTGGCATTTCCTGACTTTTAAATAAGCGACTCCTTAGCTTTAAAAGCCATTGTTTAAAATAATTTCTATGCGTGCTTGTGAGTGTACAAGTATTAAATAAAAATAACAAGGAAGAAAAGATTAACCAGTTTGTGTGTTTCAGACCTTTCCACCTAAGATAAAAAAAGGACTACAACTTAAGTTATAGTAGCACATTGCACATTCCTTTTGATCTTATGTCGCTGGGTTTTATGTGCCATTTTTACTTATATTTGTTCATTCCGATAGACATGGTAGGCAACTTTTCTGTTGCATTAAATACATAGTTAATCAAATAACTGAATGGTTTTCTTTTCGTACAAGCTGAAACTCAAATATGTCTTCGCTTGCTATAGCCTATCATAGACTTAAAAAACTCTAAAAGGAGAAATGGATTCCATTCATGAACATACACACCATGAGGAGTTGCCAACATAAATTATCCCTCTTTATATGTCTCATATATTTGGCACAAATAGCTTTTTTCCACCTTATTTTTCTGTTGTCAGTAGATTTGTAAGATGTCTTACTTGGAATCTTTCGGATCTCCTCCAATGATTTGGGATCCCCTAGGGTATCTGGTACAGATTGATTTATTATAAGAAATATTTTGCAGTTTATGCCTCTGAATAGCCCTTGCTATATCAGTGTGTTTGCTCCAGAAAATGATTAATAACAAAATGGGTTCACTGTACACTCATTGCCTACATACTTGCAGCTATTGGAATGATATAGCATTATGAGTTCTTATGGCTAACCAGGGGCAAAAAACATCCTTCTTTTCCCTTTCTGTAGCTACCTCAACAGATAACACTGAGAGCTGAAAGCAAACTGAAAAAAAATTCAAAAATCTGAAAATGAACCAGAAGGCAGAGAACAGAGCACTGAGTAGACAAATGTTTTCAGTTTCAAATTACTAATAATTTTCACCCACTTTTAACACACTATTTCCCAATCCTCCATTCATTTGCCTAAAATGTTTTTACCTGAAGTTTTTCAAATGACTCCTCCATTCAAAAGACACTTGTTCTAATGTTTTGAAACCAAGAGAAACTTTGTCTATGGAGGGGTATTTTCATTAATACGTAATTTCTTTAAAAATATGTGGAAATTCTAATGAAACATCTCTTCCTACATTATACAGATAATAGAGACAAATTAATTATCTGTAATACAAAAGTGTTATACAAACAAATAAGCAATATAAGTCACAATACATTTACATTACTTCCCAAAAAGTTGCATTTTCAATTTTATTGATTTTGACTGTAATGATTACTTGTTCATTGCAGAAAATATTTCAGAACAGATTTTTCTACACTGAGGTCTAAAGGCAATTCAAATGTACCCTGAGGAAGTAACTCACCTATTTCCATAGCCCAACTATTAGTATTCCAGTTTGTTATTAGGTCCAACATGCCTGAGTGGTGGGGGAAAAACATTTGTTCCTTTTATCCACAACTGAGTGGACATCCAGTCTTATGAACTGAGAATGTGCCCCGTGAACAACATATCTGAAATAACTACAGTCACTACAGTCACTGAAAATTCTACAGTCCAAAGGCGTGAACAGAACAAGAAAGTGGGCAAAGATACAACTAAAAGAAGTAGTGGGTCTAGCACAGCTGCAAGTGGTTTTATCACATAGTTTCTCAAAGGTGTGGTGACTCTAGCCCACAAAAAATGGCATGTTACAGAAGAGCAAGGTAGCACAGACAGTTTAGCAGCATCCCCTTGCATAATGCGAGGACACAGTCCTAAAAGCATCTCAATCTGTACTCAAAAAGTAAAGGCCTAGATAAATGTCATGCACTGGTTTTATATGGAAATATAAGATCTATTTTCTTATGTAAGAAAACAGATTCACTCATCGCTGATTTATTTGGGATTACTTGCTCAGGACAGAACAAGGATAGGTAGAGCTCTCTCAGATAGAACCTGGAAAACATTTTGATGATGGGATTTTAATCAGTCATCTGAAAGGTTTTGATTAGTCAGTGCCTATATGCTTTTACCAAAATGAAACATGATTAGTCTAAACCGATGGTAACAATTTAGATAATGTGCTTTAAGACAGAGCTGTGCAATATGGAGAAAGAAGGAAGAGAAAATACTTTATGCCTCTGTTATGCATTAAGTCCACTATAACAAGACTCACAAAGAACTGAACAGTACCACACTTCCCTCTCCATTCTCCTCCCACTCAACACATATTTTTTAAAGGCTGTGAATTTTAGAAGGTTCAGGTCTTTGAAAAGAATGAATACTAAAGTTTGAATCATAAACTTGGGTATCTTCTATCACTTCACACATTTGCTAAATTGGTCCACTTAGGTTTTAGACTGGAACTGAGCAAAACATAATGTTATACTACATATTAAAAATTAGTGCTGGGACGGCTGCCAAAAGCCATACACATGCTCCACTGGTGCTTCTTTGAAGATACTATCTTTTTCTTCAAAACCTCAGTGTCATGAATTTTGATTAATTTCTTCTGTTACAACAGCAGTGAAAACCTTAAAAATAATATGACCAAAATTACAAAGAATTTGAAAGAATAGATGAGGTATGGGAGCTACCCCAATAACCTGGTTAGATATTAGAGCAATGCTTTGGACAGCCAGATACTAGCAAATCAAAACTGCCAAAATTCAGCCATGATTGATCTTTAAAGTTGTAGTAAAGTGTTACTAAGCACAGTGTTCCTGGCATAGCCATCACAGCATTTTACACAGCAACCTCGTCCACGGTTAGGGGAGACAGAAGCATTCACTAAAGGATGGATCTGGAGAGATGAATCTTCTCTCTGCAGACCACACACTCCTCAAGACCACAGAGAAATCTCTTACAGGAGATGCAGTCTGTCTGTCCACCCACCTGCAACACCCTTCACTGCCTCCTATCATACAATTACACGTGTTTGACTGTATGAAAAATCCCTGCAACCTGGCAAACACACCGCCTAAGTTTGACCATTTCCACAGACCTAATGAAGTAGTTTTGTTCTTTGCTTATGATTACTGATAAGAAGCCTTCAGCTTCTCAAAATGCTTCTTCACAGGAGTTGAGGTAGGGATAAAATCACTGATAACATAAAATAACATGGCTAATCAAATTCACTATTCTGCACCAAGAGCACAAAATTCTCTACTTTATATTTTTTGCAAAAAGGCATCATAAGTAAATTCAGCAGCTAAATCATAACACACAAAGCATGTCGAAATGGGTACAAATTTCCTGACAAGATACTGGTTTCAAAGGAGCCTGAGAGCTCATTTTCTCTCTTCATGCTATAAAATAACCATCAATTTAGCTTCCTAGAAATATTATGATTCCCAGACAAATTTCCCCAAAGCACGGACTGTTATATTGTCTCTAATGTATTGCATCAGCAAGTTTTAATACTTTCTACAACAAAGGATAAACAAAACATATTTATCAAGTCACTACTTACATAGAGCACACAGTAGATAATTTTTCCATCTGGTAATTCTAAAGCAGTGAAAACTAGGTTTCTGAAGTCTAAATGAATGACATTGCAGTACTGAGGGCAGTCTAAATAACTGTCCAAGTTTGATACTAAGAAACTTCAGCACTTTTCAGAGTTTTCCTTTCCTTTTAATTTGAAAGTAAATGTGTAAAATGTTCCATAAACAGTTGAGGATTAGGGACACATGCTTCTTAATTTCAAGAGAAAAAACAGAAGATGTAAAAGCAAGAAAAACTTATAACAGCCCCCACTATTTTTTTTACCCTTCTGTCAATTTAAGCATAAATATTTAAGTTTTCAAAGTTAAATAAGCACCTCAGCTGGGTTATTCTCCTTAGTTCTGAGTTCCACTGTGTGTCTAGATGTCACAATCACCTTTGAAAATCCTCACATACAATAATTTCAATTCTGAAGCAATTTTACTCTGGGTCCATGCAATCAGAGTATGATCATTCCACCAGATTTTTGTTTACACAGTTTTATATCCTGGCTGAAAATAACCTGATAATTTGTGACAGCATTACCTGATAATTTACATACTTATATTTTTCAGAATTTTCATGAATTGTAAGTTTCCAGCTTGAGGCTAGAGGCAAAATTATAAACTGGGACCAAAAAAAGATAGATTCATAACCTTCAGTGTCCCAGTTGTTCTTGTTTTTTAAGAATACCACACAGTCTTTAAGTGCCTGTTTGATTTATTTGTTCCTCACAGTTATATGCAGTTGCAAAAAATTTTTGACCTTTTTATCATTCTTATTATTACATACAGAATAACTGAACATGCTCCTATTGAGCCAAAAGGGAGTCTGCCAGTTCTTTCAGTCAAATTATGTTGAGGCATACTCCTAGCAGCAGGTCATGATATTGAAGATATATGTTGACACTCCAGACTCATCATCATTCCATACTGAACAGTGCCACTAGTAATCCTTACTTGTTTGTCTGAAGGAGCTTGTCAAAGCCAGGCTTTAACAAAATTGCTTTCATATTGGGTCTGTCTGGGATGAAGTTAACTTTCTTCACAGCAGCCTGTATGGTGTGGCATTCTGGTTTTATTGTTCTGTAAATAGAAATTATTATTGTTTTGTATTTAGAAAAAAAACTTAAATGAGAGAAAAGGTGGCGGGAGAATGAGTGATGTGGAGTAAAAGAGTGTATCATCTCCTTCCTGCGTCCTACATTATCCTAGTATTTCTTGCTTTCCTCACACTTGTGTCCAATCACCAATGTTCAGTGGATGCCTAGCTGCAACAAACTCTACAAAGTCCCCTTTGAGTCTTTATGAACAGTATCATCTTTCTATTTCTTGTGAAATTTTACTTGGTATTCAGTGGATTTTAATTCTTATATCTCTGCATCTCTGCTCTTAGCTGTCTGCATGCAGTGTTCTCTCATAGGGTACACCTGAAATTCTTAAGAATTAAGAAGAAAATGGGATTGACCCATTTATTGTCATCCTGATTAACTAAGTTATTTAACTGCTATGTTTTCAAGCATCCCATCTAGGTCTCTCCAGAATAGGTACTGTCCAGGCACAAATTGGGGAATGTATATTCCTAAAAGTACTACCAAAAAGTAACATGGACAATCATGTACATCAGTTTTGGCAATTGACTATCCTATTACAGTACCTCAAAAGGCTTTACAGACCTCATACAACACATACCTGCAATTTCATGGTAAAAAAGTACCACTGTCATGAGCTGCAACACAATCCTAAAATCATTCAGGACACTTTGAACTGGAAACATCCCTCCTTGCCTCGTATCCTAGACCAGCTCCCCACACATGCACTCAAAATTCAGTCTTGGGGACAGCTGCACAAATTTGATGGTTTGAGGAAAATAATCTACTCTAGGAATCTGCTCTGTGTGCACCAGTCAGTCTGAGCATGCAGTCTTGAAGATAGCAAGAGCTCTAGGATTATCTTTCCTTCAGTAGCATAGGCAACCCTGTCAGATTGTGTGCCTAATCCACTTTTGTTTCAGAAGGTGTAAGTCTTAACTTATTTAGGAAAACATATTAAAATTCAGCTACAAACAAACAAGTGAAAGAGATTCCATCTGTCACATCCATATGTAAAACTGAAATATATTTCATGAAAAAAAGAAAACAGTAGATTCTAAAACCTTTTTTCATTTGTGGAGAAAGGGAATGATTTTAAAAAAACTGTTTGAATTCTTTTGCAGCAAAATGCTCCCCCAAAATATCTTGACTTCTTTCATAGGTTTCATTTATGGTAGTGTTCTTGTTTGAAATTTATCATAATTTTACCAAGTGGTATAAGTTTTATTTGGGCAGTCTCAGGTTTTTATCTGGAATGAAATCTTAAAAGAAAACACACCGATAACCATGCATTATATCCTTCTTTAATTTCCCTTCTTTCTCCTTGTTTGATATGAGGTTAGTGAATACACACAGTCTAGGAAAAAGAACACATTTATTTTGTTAAAATGTCTCTTCCTCTGGCATTTTAATAAATAGTTCACTGTTTCTGGATCATGCAGCCTAAAGATGGCACTGAACCTTCCAACCCTGCAGAATCTGCAGGCAATGCACAAATGTAAGTAGGTGAGTACTTCAGTCCAGGGACTTGGATAAAGAACCACTGTGCTGGGCAAGTTTAAGGTGAAAAGACCAGTACCTTGCATGATTCGTCTCACTATTTGGTTATGTTTGTTGCATTGACATAGTGAAATACTATCACCTTGTACTGACTTCAAATTGGCTGTTAGGGAAGAAAACAGGTTTTATAGGGGAATGTTGGTTTGAAACCTGTATTTGTGATTAATAGGCATCATATTTTGGGGGAGCTAAACAAATTGAGAGAAGTATAGTCAAACCCTGAAAGAGATACAACTTTATAAAAATTGTGTTATACTCCTGCCCTCTGTTTCAGTGTTTATCTTCCATAAAAATCTACTCTTCCTCTATGTAAGATTTATTATTATGTATCACCTATTCAGAACTTGTTGAATCAGGGTTCTTTTATTGCGGACAAAGGGATGATTTCTTTTTTTCTGCACATAAACAAGCACTGTGATCAGAAAAGCACTGCATTCTGTATCATCTCTTACTGTAGCAGGATTTCTGCAGAATCTTTATTTTAAAAATGCAACCAAAACTTCTAGAGCTAAATAGGCATCTCGCTAACCAAATGGAGAGCTTTATATGCATAAAGATTGGATTGTAGCACTGCTAAAGAACCTTGATGGAAAAATAGTGAGTTGCAAGAGATATGTAGGTAACGTGGCAGAGCTCCCTATTTATCCTGTACAAAGCTGTTCTTCGTGGGAAACACAGCAGCCCTTGCTGACTGAGCCTAGAAAAATTACTAACCACCTGGATCCACAGTCGAATCCACATTACATTGCTGGTGGTGAATCAACAGAGCAGCAGCAGGACTGAGACTGAAGGGACACTAATAACACAGCAGTAGGTTCATCAGTACTTTGCCTTTTGGGTGGCACACATTTGCCTCAAACTCTTGTGACAAAAGATTCAATATGACCTGAAGCGGAGGATCATAAAATAATGTTTGACAGCCAGCATTTAATTTGTCTTTTTTTCTAAGACTTTTGGAAGAAGAATTATACTAGGAAATTGTAGTCATTAGCAGGGAAGTCATACGTAATAGACATTTGGACATTTCTGCTCTATAATTGCTATTCTAGATAGTAAAGGTGGTCCGCACTTCATTAATTTTGTATTGTTACCAAGAGGAAATTACTATTAACAAGTAAAAAGGAGAAAGAAGATAAAAATGGGAGGAAAATCAAGGTTTTTATGCTTTAAATGCTGGAGGGAGAAGAGAGGGAGAGAACACTTCCATTTGCTACCTTAACTTTATGAGTCTGACAAGGAGCTGTCATTTCAGGAATAAAGTGTGGATCTCATCCATGGTAGAGAAAATTCAATATTGACAGCATTTACCCTAATCTTGGTGTTGACTGACATAACTAAGATATTGGCACCTAAGAAATTGGCACTTTTACAGAAGAAAAACTTATTAAAGTTCTTCCTTCCCAGTACATTTGTAACTTACCAAATACTAACTCAATGCTACAAAAACCCGTTTCAAACACAGAAAACATGCCAGATTGCTGTGTTCTTTGAATAAATGTTGTGTGATTTCATTCTTACTGAAAATCGATGCATATGTTACTTAGAAATTAATCTAAGAGCAGCTCTGGCAGAGGCCCTGTCTCTCAGTAGATGAGTTTCTGCTCATTTAAACCAGCATGACCAGCATCATTTAACATGAGGCTCAACCAAATACTAGCAGTCAGCCCATACTGGTTCAAGCAGAACTTTCCAATATATTCCCATTGTTTTCTTTCCCCAGGCAATCATGAACTCAAGGCCAAGAATCATTCCTACTTGTGTAGCACTTCAAATCCTCATAAGGCCCAGCAGGGCGGTTGGTACTGGATAATCTTTAAGGTGCCTTCTAACCCAAATCATTCTGTGCTGTTCCTATGATAACTCATTTATTGAAGAGTGCAATGTTCATACTTATTATGGTTTTTTTTCTGACACTGTGAGAGCAACCATTCGGGTTCCTCATGAAAGTTCTACAGAGAATTCATCTGTATAGCAAAAATCAATAATAAGTATTGCAGTCCCACTAATCTGGTGCTAAAAACATTTTAATTTTGTGTAAGGGGTTTTATCCCTAGAATATTTTTCACTCATATCATGACACAGACCAGAAAGATTTTTGCTTCCTTAAGTCATGTTTTTATACACAATCAGGATGTCAAATGTACACCACCAAGCTTTTGTCAAATATTCTAAAGAGTGCATCCTGAAATAACAGCCTTAACCCAGGGTTATATATTCACTCTGTAAATTATACCCTCCTGCTGAAAAAAAGGTCTCCATAGCACAAAGAGAACATTTACTGAATTACTTTCAGCAATTTCAAAATTGTATAGGTCCTGCCATTCAAAATGATCACAACTAAATAAACTTCATTATTTTATGCTTACAAAATAAGACTGCTGCTTTAGATAGACAGATAGCAACATTTTCCAGAGGGAGTAATGCTAAAGCAATGTAAAAAAAATGCCAGAATCCTCTTAATATGTCAAGGAAAACAAAATAAAACAATAAAACTATCACTCTCTTTTCTAGAGTGCTTCCCCTTGTAGGTAAGGAAAGATATATTTATTTCATATTTATTCACCTTTTTTTTTCAGTCTTTGCATAAGGCAGAGCCATTTAGTTATTTCTCCCTGCAGAGAATGGAAAATATACCAATAGTGATTATTTTTTCTTAGATTTTGTAAGGAACTTCGCCTGAATACCTCCAAAAATCTTCCTCTAACATTTTCTCGCTTGCTCTTTCATTAAAAGCAGTCTTTTGACAAGGTTAGCATCCTATCAAGCTTTTAAGCCAATGTCTGCTACCTAGTATAACATTAAGTTTTGCAATTTAACTTTTTTTATTTACCTAAAGTTCAATATGATTAAGTTTACTATTCTGCCTTGAAATCTCAGGCAAAAATATTTAGCATCAGATTTTAAGAAGTCTGTATGTATCTACACAAATCTTTGAAAAATTCATTTTTTACCTGTGGCTTGGAGTCTTAATACCTCCTGAAACCTTTAATCCCTGGGTCTAAATGCCCCTTTATGACACAGGAATAGTATTAGGTTTTTACTTCCTCCTTTACAAAACAGGTTGCTGTAAACGTAAATTAAGACTGTGAGCTGACCACTGCTCAAATACTGGGGGTCTGTAAAATGGACACAGTCAAATAAGATCAGCATATAAAACAAATATCACACCCTTTCAGCTCTAATAACTTGTTAAATAAGGAAACCCTGAAAGATTACCATTTATTCTTTAGTTCAGCGTCAAAAGAAATTCAGATTAAAAAATCAACCAGAAGTTTCTATGCTTTTCAAAGTCAAAAGTTTAAACGTAAGACTCCAAGCCCAAAAAATTCATTTGTACTTAAAAAAGGACACCTGAGATTGCTCCTGCTGAACATGTGCCACTGAGACTTGGCTCTAGCAGAAATAGTGAAGGGATTGGAGGAAAAAAAGAAAAGATCTTTACACATAGCAAAGATTTGCAGCAGGGCATTCTATTCAGTGCCACATATGGCACATGCATTTTCACTGCTGGGAATGTTTTATTTACAGCTCTGATTTCTTTTGCTGTCTCTTTCCATTCTGAGCTCAAAGTACATTCATTTTCTTGTGAGCTCTATTCTTTGCCAAGAAGATTTTTCTAACAGAGCAGGGAGGGTAGTGGAAGGGAATCACCCAATGTTGACAGTATATTCAGCATTGCTGAAGCTTCTATAACTAAAGTAGGGACATCTGATGGTCTTCGTGTCTTTTTCTTCTAGTTAATTAAACCAGTTTGATGTGCTCTTGAATGTGGGAAACATCAAGACAAAATGGTGAGGTAATAGTGCAATATTAAAGTAGTGAACTTCCTGTTAGAGTGAGTTTTCTGTGATTACTTAAACATTGGGAGAATTAATTTACTTCACCCTTGAGTCTGTTTCCTGCTCATTTTTCCTCAAGAAAACCACTTCAGTTCCTCAGCTCCTGCTGTGCTCTGTCACTGTACTTATATGATGTATAAATACAAAGAAGTATTTTTCTGTTTGAGAGCAGGGGGGAGACCCTGTACAGAAAAAGCAATGTGGCAGGTCCTTTATATCTGATCAAGCAGAAGTTATAGCTATACCTGTCCAAAATCCTGAGATTTCATTGTCTGAACAGACATCCCACTGACAAACCAAAATCTCCTCCAAAATGCAGAAATATTTTCAGGTTATACAGATGTGCTTCGATTTGCAGAGATTTAACTCCTCCACATATAGAATTGAGTCAGATTTAATAATGACAATAGTTACAAAGAAAAAACGTTAATACGTGTGATTTGCTTTATGCTTTTTAAAATTAAACTCAATTTGATCTTGATATAGATCAAAATAACATTTTTGTTCGCTAAGATTTGCATTTATAGTAAACAAGCTGCACATGACAAAATCATTCCTTTCTCCTATAGACCAACATCAGCACTGCTGGGCCATTCTTTACATTCCTCAAGGCCTTCTATTAAAAAGTTTTCACAAATATTACAGAAATTAGTGTACTGTATTTGATCAAATACCAGATTTATGACTTAACCTCTGCCTACATACAGATTTTAGAAGTGGTAACTTAAAAAATATGGTGCTTCGATTACAAACCAGGATAAAATCTCATGAGGATGAGGGAAAAATCAAGGCTGAACAAGTGACTGCATTTGCAGAAGTTTTTGACTTTTGACTGTCTACTATCAATGCCCACCTACTGTCATTTGAATTTTAATTAAGCATGACGGTTGCACTTATTATATACCTTCATAAAAGGAAAAGGACTATACTAAAAAGTAACAAGGACAAGTGGTATTTTCTATGATGAAAAGTATTCTATGTAGTTTGTGTGTCATGAGAAGAAACTCATTCCAATGCATTTTTTTGGGGGGGGGGGCTGCTAATCTGTTTTTATTGTGCAGAAAAACATTAAAGCCCATTGAGATTCATGAAAATGTATGGAAAGGCCATCCAGCTTTAAACAATGTGGTTAATCCAGAACTTGGTTCTCACAAGAGGAAAAATAAAGAAGTTGACTAATATGTTAGTCTTCTATTGCGCAGTTTTGCTTTGCTTTTTTAAATTAATATGCTGAATGCAGTGCTTCAGAGGGTAGAGTAATCAGGGGACTGGAAGTGTAGTGTGAAATACATTATGATTTACAAGGCACTGTAAGGGAAGAAAGAATGATTCATGCTTTCAAAGACTGCCTACTGCATCCACAAAACTATTTCTACAAAGTACTCACTTCTGTGAAAAATTCTCAATTCTCTGTTATATCAGAGACAGTTGTTGGTGTTATAGCAGCACCTACAGGACCCAGTCAAGACTGGAGACCCATTGAGCCAAATGCTTTTTGGGTACTGAATACCTAGTGAAATAGAATAAATAGGTTGGACAGACAGAATGGGAAAAAAAAGACAGAAGATTGAGTACAGTTCCTCAGGGATAAGTCAGTGAAAGACTGAAAAAAACTGACTAGCTAAAGCTAGAACCCATCTGTCCAGACTGCTAACCACTGGCTCATTAGAACACGTAGGATTAGATTGTGTACCCTCTATTTGACACTTTTTATTATGATAGCTCACCCATATGAAATAGTCACATAAATGGCTTAACCCACATTTAAATACGTTCTTTTTGGCAAATGCATTTATATCCATTTGTACACAGGGAACGTCAGAACAAAACCTAGTTGCGCGTAGGAGCATAATTTCTAAAAGATAGATGTAATTCTTTTTCAAAAGTATTTTCCAGTTTGAAAAGAATCCTTGTATTTTTCAAAGGGAAACTGAACGACTTATTGAACATAAACCATCACCAAATTCATTAAAAGCAATTTTAAAATTTAGTTATTTATTTTATATCAATGGAATATCTCAGGTAGTTGAAATAACACATAGTTGTCCCTGCAAAAAAAAACCAAAAAAAACTAACAGTATGAATCCCAATACAACACATATGCCTACTTGTTTTTTCTTGAGATGCTGCTGCCAACCTATATGCACAGCCAGCATACGTCCAAGTGTTTCAATCTTCAAAGTCATATCTTTGTTTTTGTACAAGAAATTATCAGATCTCACACAATCCCAAATTACATATCACTGTAAAACTGCTGGACTATCATACAGAATTTCACTTCTGTTTTTAAGTTTCTTCCTGACTAAATTACTTAGATTTCCCTGGAAGCTAAATCAATTTCTTGCCATTTCTGTGATACTGTCCATCAGCATTTTCCCTATGGAAAAGGTCTGTCAAGAAGTGAGTTCTGAAATTGACTCTGGAATAGCACAAAGTTAAATCCCTTGTTTACATGGTACACTTCTCTTAAAGGCACTAAGACTGTGCATGGCTTGCCTTCCAATAGTCTCTGAGCAAGTTGAGTCAGCATTCAGGCTGCTGAAAACAACAGAAAAGGTATGTTAAAGAAACCTTACAAAGGTCACTATCCTCTGATTATATGGGTCTCAAACAAACATAGCCCCATATTCAGACCATCTTTGGAGACAGTAAGCAAACCTGCTTGATTCATGTAGCAGAGTAGTAGAGAGAAGACTGTTGGTCAGGTATGTGAGATATGACACTGACTATGCAAATGATTATGGGTGGATTTATTGCTAATGTGGTATCTAAATATCGCCAATGTGGTTTATAATATAAGCAAGTCTAAAGGGTTATAATACAAGCAGATTTAGTTAGAAGACAAGTTTATAGTCTTTGGCCTTACAGAATGCACCGTTTCAAAGCAATAGAGCACCTGTGGAGCTACTTGAGGAATTTATCTCCACATGTGACTGGATCGTAGCAGTTTTACTCATCTGTCCAAAAGTAAGTGTTGCCCATGTTTGTGCTGGACTTACCCTGCAGATGTCCCTGCCACAGCAGAGGGATCCACCTGGAGGCTGCCTGCAGCCTTGAGAGACCAGTTGGCCCAGTTGGCCCAGTTGGCCCAGTCTCCAGCAGCATTCTGTGCCCTTTTGTAGGCCAAAGTGTGCCAAAGTCAACTGTAATCATCACAGCTCCCCCATCTCTGGAATGTATTAATTATGCAGTCATCCCAGGGTGCTTCTCCTGCAATTCCCACCTGGCCGTCCTAGGACAGCTCCTACCTGGGGTACTTATCTTAGGGCGAATCATATTGCCCATCAGAGACAATGCCAAGGGAGGGGATGGGGGAGGAGGCATGTGAACTGTCCACTAACTTTCATCACCATCACAACTTAAAAGTATTAAAACTTTTGGGTTTAACATCATGTTATGCCCTGTTATCATAAACTTCCACTCCATAACACAGCAAACTTTGGATGTCAAAGAGAAAAATGTCCTATTTAACAAGGAGCTGTTGCACTCAGCTTATTTGACTGATTGTACCTTCTTGCTTATATGCCAAGGCAGTTTTAAAACCAGAACGACTGCCACACATGACTTTCAAATCAAGGACATTTGTATTTTGGGAACAATCAATTAGTTCATATTCACCTCATAATTTTGTGTCTTCTACAGGAAAATGGACAGCATCTCTGGCAAAAAGTAATTTGAAAAGGAATACAATCGTTATACATTAAAGAGGATTTTTTTGGTGTTGCTTTTAAAGACTGACATGGTTTATATCTTATTCTAAGTAGGAATTACAAGGGAAAAATTGTAACATAAAGCATCCCATCTTTCAAAATAGAATCTCAACAAATGGTAAAACAAAACTTTACTTACTTTCCAGGATTACAAGTCAATTTTGCACAGTAATTTTTCTTTTGCACTGTGATACTCCCTTTTTTTAATGTGGGCTTAAACAATAAAGAATTGCCTGGTTCTACAATAACTAACTCAGTATGCTATTTCCAAATGCAAATTGTAGTTTAGTATTTTTCTTTTTTTACTGTCACTTTTTCTAATGATAGCACCTGTACTGGGATAAAATCAAAACAATACAGTTTCTATTGCAATGCTATTGAACACGTATATAATGTCAATTCTAGGTGAAATGGAAAAAAATGTCCAATGAAAGGCTGAAATTCTGGGTAAGAGAGCATTTGCATATCCATTATTTAAAGAGTCTTATTTTATTCTTTTTCATAGTGTGTACAGAGGGCAAGAGAAACCTGGACCTGGACAGTGGTTACCACACAAGTGAAACACTTCACAAGTGCTCAGATGTACTCACTACTTCTTTGGCAGGACCTTTACCGCCATCCTTGGCAGCTCAAATATAACTCTTTTCACACTGAATGTGTTATTCAAATAGATACCACATGAGCTTAGTAAAACAACAACACGTAGCATAAATACTTTTGATGTACTAAGAAATGTTATCTCAGTACTCACCCACCTCTGCACACATGTAAGTACAATGCCTTAATAGATTCCAAGAATAATCCCGTAATTTTATTGCTCCATTTAATGACTAAATGTATGAAGTTATAAGGAAATATTCCATTAGTAGATGGAATAGATGGAGTTAGTAGAGATTTAAAAATATTCCTTTCTAAATGCACAGGAGGTATTTGTCCCATGACTGACTCTGCTAATAGAGAGAGAAGTTTTGCAATCAAAAGGATTGCACTTAAATCCCAGTCTTTAAACTACTGATATTATTCCTGCATTCTTTAAAATATAAGACTAGGACTGAGATCTGTGGAGAGTCTGCTGTTATATATGCAAAGGCACTAAACCTACTATAGTCTTTTCATGCTAGAGACAATATTTCCAGCTGAAAAATATCAGAATAATAAAATGTAAAGTGAACTCCATCTATGTGTCAAGCAGGTGTAAGTTTTGGCCTACACTTTAGCCAAGTTATTTTACAGTTCAGAAACAGGGAGTAAAGAGACAGGTGTTCTACTAATAAGTCTCTTCATCTATGTTTCTTCATTTTCAAATGTGTATAATATAATTTCTTTTGACTCCGTTTCAGATGAATGGGATTCTCCATTCTGGCAGCTGTCCAGACAGTTAACATACCACATGGTGAAGTTACAATGAACAACACCCTGTGAGAATAAATGCAATGCTGCACTTTTCCACTTGTGACTGATAACCCTCAATGTTTCCTTTCTGACAGTCTTGATTTTTCAGACCTTTTACAAAGTTCCATGCTCTTCATTGCCCTCTGGGACACATCCCAATATCCAGAGAGCCAAAAAAACCAACATGGTAAAGGAGAAGCAATCCATGGTGAATCTGCAAGCTGAATGCAAGATAACCAACATACAGAACAAGATACCAGAGCTGAAATGAAGATGTCTGTCTTGTCTATACTATTGACTGGCAGAAAACTACTTCAGTATATAAATATTACCATCAGGATGAGCCCAATTTGAGGCTTCCCTGAATTGCAGATAGATTACACACCAGATAACTCTCCCTTACTTGGAATAGATCCTTTGTAAGTGACTGACAGCATGCTGAATTAATAATAATGAAACATTACTAATCCAGGTAGCTACTCAATGTTAACTATTACAAACTTTGTATAGATAAATCTATTAGACATAAACTGTTTTCCATGTCTGAGAGTAGGATTGGACCAAGCCACACCTAAGATCAATAAGGAATTTAGAAAGCAATAGGGTGCTTTCCTGAACCTCAGCACTCAGTGGTAAGATCTTCCTCATCCTTTTGAATCTGTGGTCATAAAATAAAAAGTTCTTTTGTAAGGGTTTTCTGAAGACTTGCATCTATACCTACAAGAGGAGAAAACCAAAAGAAAAATCTTTCCTGGATGCCCTTATGATGCTGCAAGTGAGTACATGAAATTAGTTCTGTGTATATATAAACATATTTCCAATTAGAAGAATCATTGATCAGAAAACAGTTACAAAATCTTAATCATGGGAAAAAGGATGAAACAGTGATTTAAATTTAGAAAATATATACAATTTTGAAGTGCAGTTGTGTTTTTCCTCTTCACCTTGAGCTGATTAAGAAGAACTCCTGCAAATGCAAGTACTGGAACAGAGACAGATAATGAATAATGTGTTATAATTTAAGATAGTGCAGAAGGAGTAGATCTACTGTCTGTCAATATCTTTACTCCAGTCAAAATTTTTCCTACTTTGTAAAATTGCACTGCTTGAGAAAACAGAGAGTTTAGAAAGAGGTAAAATTAATCTTGAGGTCATTTTGTAGGTGTTCCTGCCTCCTCTTTTGGGCAGTCTGAGTACAAGCTCAAGTAACTAAATCAGTGCCCAAAGTTTATGAAGCCTTTCAAACTGTGCTTAACTGCCTCGCAGCATGGAGACTTTGTTTCTAGTATGACCCACTGCAGAAGTACTATATTGCCTTCTGAAAGCCACAAGTTGCATAGAAGGCTGGATATTAAAAAAATTATCCTTTGTACTTGAGAACAGATCCTCTCCACAGCCAGTGAATCGCTGGAGTTAACTGGCTGTGAAATGGGAAGTTGCAAGAGGGATAAGGGAGTTGGAATTGTTTAATCAGCATTTTGCTAACTCAGACATGGAGATCCTGTCACTTCTATTTCAACTGTATGATATCCATGCACGATGGCACTGTTGCCCCTGGGCCTCGTATCACAATACTCTTAGAGCTGTTAGCACTGTCCTCCAACTTCTAAAATTGGTATAAGTTTTAAAATAGGACAAGGGCATCTTGGTTTAACAAGAGACAGGGAATATACATTTTAACTGTATGCACTTGTAAGCAGTGGAGTCCAAGTAAGGACTAATCAGCATGTGACCAATGAGAACTATATTCTTACTACTTTTCCTGTGTAACTGCAACAGAAAGATCCCAGTAAACTAAAATTTTTTGAAAAATTCCTTTGTGCTGTGAAGACAGTGATAGACTGTCCCAAGAGACTTCACAAAACACCAACTCCAAACCAGTTTGAAGCAGTTCTGCATAGTAAGGGTATGACCAGACTTATCACATCACACCTCACAAGTATGTTCAGCTATGAAAAGAAGTACCAACCATCCTTTTTTTGGGCTCTGAAAAAGCAAATGGGATTTTAACTAATGAAATCTGTGTGAGGGCACTGTCCAGTCACTGCCCTAGTCTAAGTGTAATTGCACAAAAAAGTGCTGTACATTTAAATATGAAGGTACTTTTAAAAATAAAGGGAAACTGCCGTTTGTTATCTATTTCCTATTTTATATTCAATTTTCAAAGATTTCAAAGATTAAAAACCAAGATAGGCAGCTTCCTACTTTCCTTTTGGGCATGCAGCAACAGAAGGATTTGCTTATGCAATTAGTGATAGAAAGACTTGGATAAATAGATGGAGGAACGTCCTGTTGCATGGAAGCAGCCATTCAGAGGAGAGCAAGACAATCTCTTCCCCATAAATCTGAGCAAAGATTCTTTATTTAAGAGGAACAAACATGATTCAAAATGTTCCAATTAAGCAGTCATATCTCTTAAACTAAATGGATATAAACATTACCAAGTGTTATTTATAGCTACTTGTCTTTTTAACTCAATTCGTTCTATGGAAGCACTTCTCCTGACCTTTAGCCATTGTCTGAACACCTCTCATTGGAATTGGCAGAGCAACTTTTTGGTTGCTACTGTATAAGACAGACAAAGCACTAGCCTGAAGCACTTTCTGACCTTTAACTGCCATATTAATATCTATAATTTGAATTGAAAGACCATTGAGGCTGAATATCACCCCAACAAAGAAACTTGAACAATTATGCTTATCTCATTAAAGCCATGGACCATATAAGGCCCTTGAGAAATGGGGCAAGAGAAAGGGTTCCAAGGATTAGCCCCATTAAGCTGCTTTTCCCAGGCTTACTTTGGCAGTTCTAACAAAGACAACAATTCCTGTTGCTGTTGTTTGAATTAAATGCCTGATTCAAGTGATTTCTGAGTTCATGCTTCAGAATGCTAATAATCACTGCCTGCAACAGATTAAATTATTCAGAATCATGAACCATTGAACTTATTTTCAAAGTGTAACAAAGTCTGTTATAGTATCAATTGTCATGTTACACTACATTTTTTTCCAAGAAGTTTCATCTGAGATATGCAGTAAAACTACCTCCTACACTCTAAGGACATGGAAGAACCTAGGGAATTTTTTTTCCAAAACTTTTTGGGCTGCCATAGGTTTGTCTGAGTCCTGTCCCTCCTCTAATACAGCCTATGAATAAGTAACTTTACCTATAACACATAGCAACACTGGTCGCATAGGTTTGCTACCTGATAAGCAGGAGTTTTATCTGTGTCAGGTAAAAGTGTATGATCACTCAGAAAAGAGAAAGATGGCTGCTATCTATCAGTAATTACACACTATTCTTGCCCCACTGTGTTCCCTGCACTTAGCCATTTTCTTTATGTGTGCACATAGATGAGAGAATAATACCTTTTTTTTTTAAAAAATATAGTTTGTTCTGCACTGTCCATAGCTTTTAGCTTTTATTTTGGTTCTCTAGGTGCGCTTTATTTCAGGCCCATCAGCTAGATGGGATGGAGTTTTGACAAAGAGTTGCATGCTGAAACAACTCCAAGAAACACTCTGAGAAAGGCTAAGGCACCTGAGGTTGCGTTCACTGCCTTGGCTCTCCAAGGATTAAAGTGCTAATTGAGCAAATGGACACACAAGCAGAGCTCTTATGGTAACAGATTTCTGCCTCCATCTTCTCCATACGCTTTCGGAAAGCAGCCAGTACATAGCACAATTTGTGACTTGTGAGGTCTTAATAGGCTACGCAGCTTCAGGCACTTGCTATTATGAAGATTTACTACTTCTAAAGAGGTCTTCAGTACTGTTGCCTTCAAGCCTGCTTGCAGCAGCATGCTTTCCCATCTTCTGCTCATCCACTGCCATCAACCCTGGAGGAGTGAGAGTCCTGTTAGGGTATGGGGGGGGTTAATTTTTTTGTCTGTGAACTACCGTTCACTTCTTCCAGCATGTTGTCATTCTGCAGATTTGACAGAAATATGAGGAAGAGATTAACATGCAGGAAGACAGCTTACCCCATTTACAGCTACAGCTGCCTCAGATCACATCATATGATGTTCCCTCCAGCAGTGCTGACATTTTTTAAGCTCCCTGGGATGTAAGAAGGGTATGACTGTGTTCAAATGAAAGACGTCACCAGAGACCACCAGAATCATCTGAGGTGTGACTTGCCCTGTTCTGGCAAGTCATCAAACAGATATGGATATGTGCTTGTTCTGCCCAAAAGTTATTTCCTTGGTCTTCAATCTTGGGTCAAGGCAGCTCTGTTGTCTAAAGATCACGTCCAAAAAAAAAAAGGAGTTGGGGGGATAGGTAAGCCAAGAAAATAGGCAGGAACTCAGAAGGAGTAAGGGCAGGAAGGGCAGGAAACAAAGCAGGCATAGGACTCAGGACAAGAGTCAGAATAGAAAGGTGGAATAAATATTAATACTAGATCAGAAGCAGGAAATAAGTCAGGTGTAAGGACTTACA
This sequence comes from Vireo altiloquus, assembly GCA_013396875.1. Lineage (NCBI taxonomy): Eukaryota > Metazoa > Chordata > Aves > Passeriformes > Vireonidae > Vireo > Vireo altiloquus. The sequence continues at coordinate 127,283 of VZRF01011459.1, forward strand.
TGGGCAGCCAGATCTGGAGCAGGGAAGACTTGCTCAAGATAAAAGATTGAGAGTCATATATAAATGGAGGAAAAAACCCCAAATCAAATCAAAATGAAACTACCATCATAAGCCACAGATACATTTTCAGTTAAAGTGTGCTGCAGCCCACTAAAAACCCTCAGGAATTTCCACCAATTTGCCTATCAGTATCTGTCCCATGCAAAGGCCTTAGGAACCATCCTGCTGAGAGTTTAATTGCAGTTCATAACCTATTGGATTTAACTTCACAAAAATCTGGTGCTTTCACACTACTGAAGAAAAAAAAAAGGGGAGGAGAGGAGAGGAGAGGAGAGGAGAGGTTCGGAGAGG
>VZRF01011459.1:127792-376108 GCA_013396875.1 Vireo altiloquus
AGAGGAGAGGAGCGGAGTGGAGAGGAGAGGAGAGGAGAGGGAAATCATGTTTCTGCAAGCACAACACAGCAAAACTTAAATTGGTCTCAAATAGATTGGCGGAGGTTCTGTGTCTAGCTATCACACCTAGGTCTTTTTTAGTAAATTTGGGCTTGTTCTGCTGGTTTCATCATAGAGTCATCTTTAGAAACACCATAATTTTCAGGAGTAAAACAAGGAATTGCCTTTGTTGTACAATAACATAATTTCCAGCTTTTAATGGCAGAGTGATTAATTCAGCCAGAGGAGGTGCTACAGGATGCCACTCTTATTTCAACATGTGGATCAAGAAGTAACAAGCAAAGTCCAAGGTTACTGCTGGTTCAAGTTGAATAGGCACTGAAATTTAAACTAGTGCTGAAACTGCTGTAAGGCTGACAGTGTATGGTTCTGTTTCAGCACTGCAGAACCACCTCACTTACATGAGTTTGAGGTCCTCCTGAGAGCTGGTTGAAGTGAGTGAGTGAGTGGAACATGTCAGACTAGACCAAGAGTAATGAGGTCTTTCCATAGTATATTGGTTTTTTCCATGCGTGAAGTTAGTTACATAGTCACACCCGCAGTGAAATTTTGGTCAGAGGAAATCCTTTTGCTGTCATCTAGGCTAAGCACTTCTCACCAGGTCTGTCTTTTTGTCAATGAGACCAGTAGGATAGAAGTGAGAGCTCTCACTCTGAACAGTGATTTGAAAAGAGAACTTGTACGGTGATCAGTAAGGACCGATTCAGCTCCTAAATCGATGATGAACTCAAGCCAACAGCTAGAAATTTGCACTAGAACAGGTTTCAGCAGTTTTGATGTTTGCATTGGCACAAGTAAATTTTTGAGTTTTCAGTTCCACAAGTGTTTATGAAATGGGAATTTTATTTTTATTACCCCACAAACTAGGAATTACACTTCCAAAGTGGATGCATCACTTTAAAAGAAAGTATATCCATGCAAACCCAAAGTTTTCGTGCTAGAAACACATGTCCCCTGACACAAGCTTGAGACTTCCTCTTGTCCCTATTTCAAAATCCCCTGGATGATCAATATACATGAATACTATGGATTTTTTTGACAATAATCAGAACAATTTATAGCCAATCTAGCAATTTTTTCCTGTATTTCTAGTTTTAGTAATTTGGACTGAGAAATGAATGAACATAAGTTGGAATATGAAAATATATGCTGATTTTACCATTTGCTTTCCTACTTTTTGCTGTTTCACACTCCTTCCTAAACTCAGTTGATTTACATCTAAGATTAATTTCGGCCACCTCATATTTCAGGAATCACTTTGATGAATGTAGAGGACACTAAATGTATTTAAATCCTTTATTTTTCCAAATACCTTGGTGGGACTCTTTTTTTAAAGTGTAAAAATTTACCCCTAAAGCAAAATACCCTTCATGTTGACAGCATTAAAATTGGGTTTTTTCCTCTTTCTTATTTACATCTCCTGAATGCATGGTAAAAGAAATCCCAGACTTGGGTTTTTTCCTCTTTCTTATTTACATCTCCTGGATGCATGGTAAAAGAAATCCCAAACTCAAAAACATACTAAATTTTGTTCTCGTGATATTTAATATTTCTGGGGTGGTATCATTTTAAACACCATTAAGTAATAGATCAGAGAGAATAAAAACATTTTCCATCCCCCACAAGCTTTTAACCTTTAGGGCTTCCTTGAGGGGAAAATTACTCAAATGCCAAGCTCACAATTAAGCATTCTCTACATAAAAAAAGATGCCCAGACATTTTCACATAGAAACTGTGCAATACATTAAAGTTACAATAAGGTCCTTATCTTTCCTGTTCACTAACTTCCCTTCTCGTAACTCCCCCAGACACACTCAGAGCTTTTCCCAGGCTCAGCTCAGCAATCATACTATCTTCCCCAAAGGCACGATCACCAGCAGACTAAGCTTCCAAGCCATCAGTAATGTGTCTGCCCTATAGATTCAGCATGGTAGCTAAGAAGACTGATAAGTAATCAACAAGTACAGAACAACACAGCATTAGTGGTCAGCTTTCCACCCAAGGAGAGGTTAAGAAGTACTCTGCCTTATGATGGATAGAGGATTCATTTTTTCATTTTTAGCGGAGAAGGTGGTAGGAAGCTGTAGTCAACATAAAAATTATGAGCTGCATTGGAAGCTTCAAGGAGGAAGGAGAGGGGTGGGAGTGTCAGCAGGAGCCAGTTGAAAAAAATGTTGCTGTTTCTCTATTAAATGCAGAGGAAAGGATTTTGTTTGAGCCCCCTCTGGAGGGTGAGGCTCCCCTTTGGAATTTGCTACTACAGTAAGAGATCTTTATCCTGTTTTACCCTAACCCACGCACAGGCCATATGACAGTGTATAGCCTTTGATATGTGAAAACGCACATGGAAAAAGCAAATAGAGCAAAACAACATGGACCTAGACAGAATTCTTTTCCATTGCATTAAAAAAACTATGTTGAAGCTCTGCACTGGAAATCTTCCATTAGAAGACACAAAAGTACTTAGGATACAGTTGGCTTTGCTGTTAAGTACCATTTTTAATTAACAGAGTAAATGAAAAATTTTGTCTTGTACTGCTTTTGCCAATGAGAACTCTCTCCTTAACTACAGGTTTTCTCTACAGCAGTTACTGGTTTGCAATTAATAATCTTCAAGACAATATGTATCTTTATTACCCTGAATAACTATCAAGGACTTTATTGTCAGGCACAAAGAATACAAAGACATTGAAACCACATTACTGAGTCTTCTTCTCTTCAAAAGCAGCAGGTGAAAAATGTCTAACCTGACTCATATTTGTTCATATTTTTCTTCCTTAATTAATTGCCAAGACTAAACCCTCACATTCTCTGATACTAAAAAGTAATCAGATTTTAAAATACTATGCACATGATAAAAATAGTCATATTTTAGGATTAGTTTATTACCAAGAGTAAAAATCATGACATATTAATCTTTACCCCAGAAAAGTCATTCACCCACACACAAATGAATGTGTTGATTAATTATGAAACAAGTATAATTTCCCTGCATGAAGGTTATACCATAAAAGAGGGGTTTCATCTACATCTGAATTACCAGTGCATCACTTAGCACCTCTCTAGAGTCTGGACCATATGGCTTCAATTGACAGCAGATGAAACCAGTAATTGTCCTCTTGCATTAGTCATCGGTTATATTGTTGCTTAGGTTCTTGATGGCAGAAGGAGAAGCTACCTCCCTATAATGGCCTTGATAATGCACATGAAAACTTAGCCAAAGCCAAGAAAGCTCCTCTTTGCTATTATTATAGCTGGCCTGGAGGTAGGAAAGCATGCATCAGCATGGCTACTAAAAACTGAGCTGTAGTCCAAAGTTATTATTCACTTCTTATGAAAAATGGGATCATATTTATTCATTGAAATGTCTGGGAAAATCTTATGTCAGATGGACTTACACACCCTCTCACTCTCTTTTAATAGAACAGATCTATGCTGATCAACAAATGGCATATAATGAACATTGAATTATTAACTGTCATCATGAACAACAAAGCTCAGACACAGTAAAAACTAGGAAACTATAATATCTGGATAATAGTCTCTGGCTTGAGAAATTCCTTCCACCCAACACACACATTTTTAAAACAGAAAACTGAGGTACCAAGATCATGGTAATATTATCCCAAACTATATAGAATGTCCACAAGTTAACTCCTCAAAAAGGAAGGCATTGGCTCTATGAACTGTAAAATCACCGTCCAGGGCCCCCAGTCAAAATAATCCCTCTTGTCAGTGTAAGAACCCATGTATGTATTTATTTAGTAGACGTACTGTGAAAGTTCCAAAATAAGTGAGCAGAGTCTGTCTAAGAAATTTTAATTCTATTCCTATATTAGCCATCTATATCGAAGATATGATATATATTGTAATGAAGTTCCAGGTCCAGTTAACTAATCTAGTACCAATTTATTTTAACAAAATCAAAACAATGAAACATATATTTACACATTTGTAAACATGAAGTATTTTAAAATAGCTGCTTCTCTTTTCTTTGTCAAAACAAAACACTCAGTTCAAGTCAGTTTAACTCAAAGCTGCTTTTTTAAATATATGAGCCTTACAGAAGCCTGAATTCCCAATTTTTCCCTTTTCTCACAGAAATAAAAATATAAATTTTCTAAAAAACCTAACTCTGTTAAAAGGTAGTCAGGAAAGCACTCTAGCAAGCAAATAACAACATTGTGCAGCCAGATTGTATTTGGCCCTGAAGTCCTTTATTGTTTTAAAACAATATACCAACAACTTATGTCTTTCAGTAAAGAAAAGCTCCTAAGAGCCCTTAAGATAGGTATTCATAAAGTGACCCACTGGTAAATTGCAGGCTTTTTGATGTTGAACTGCATTAACAAGACCAAATACTCAGAGAGCTAAGAAAATAGCTTAGTTTTTTAAAACATAGATGTTTCAAATGTGCATCTCTGGCCAAGGTTTTTCACAAGTTTTTCTTACTAGCAGTAATCTGCTGTTATTGATTTTATTTTTGACCTCTTCACTGGAGTGGCATGAGACCACCTGCTGCTTTCACATACTTCACAATTCAAAATAGCTGAACCCCCTTTGGAAGTACATTTTAGCAAAAAACACCTTTCAAGATGAGTCCACACATTTCTTTCCATGCCATGAGCACTTAAATTTTCAGGAGCAAGACACAAAAATATTGAGTAGATCAACTTGCAGAGTAACAAGCCCCTTGTTTTCTGCCCGTCATGTATTGTGTCATATGTTCTCCCTTTTGATAACCAGATTTAAGTTATGGCTGAACCTTTCCACACATGAGTATAAGCAAAATCTCCTGCACTGTCTTCTGTTTGCACTTCCTCTGCTTCCGCCTTTTTTTTTTTTCATAGTTTTCTGAATGTCTCATGTAGAAGGACATCAGGTTCTGCAGACAAGGAGCATTTCTGTCTTCTGTCAGATGTCATTTTGTAACAGTCTATCACTGGACATTTCCCCAGAGGCCTAAACACCCTGCAAGAAGTGAAAACTAACCAGCCCTGCCCACTATAACATGCATAATGCACTTATCTACACCAGCCCAGTATGACATGACATCTACTGAACACTTCAGGTTTGCTTTTTAAATGGAGTATGTTCTTCCTTTCTACCTCAGTAGTATTACTGGAAATCAGTTTGTTTTGCATACTCTTTTAAGGAAGCAAAATTTTAATTTCTTTTCACTAACATTAAGTTTTGTCATGCATTATGAGCTGTGTTCTCTTTCAAACACATTGTCTGCTTTGTTGACAAAAATGTAGCAGTGTAACAATACTAAATAATACCTAAACCTTAGAGCTGCTTACAGATCACAGATAATCTACTCCTTGGGTATTCTCACACCTGTAATTATTGCCTGATGTTCTCCTCAGTAAGCTCTGATTGCTTTTTACTTCTCTTGACTAACAGACAGGAGTTGGAATCTCAGATTATTGTCCTCAACACCATCAGCTAGGTTCTTAAATAAATTCTGAGGTATCTATTCTTTGTACATCTGTGTTTGGGCATCTACAGTGTAGATGTGCAAACAAGGACCCTTGATCAGAAATCATCTGAATTTTGGAAGCTTTCAAAGAAGGCCTCAAACTTGAAGTCAAGGTAGAAGCATTCCTGTGTAACCCAATCCTTTGTTCCCATTTCCAGACCACTAATCTCTACAGTGTTTTTCTAACTAGTCCTGTCTATGATGTAGCTCATCCCTATGCAGCACTGGCATTTCTTGCTACATTTGTATGTTAGAAAAGATAACTGTTAACATAAGCATATGCTATAGAAAGATGGAAAATGGCCTTTGCTGGAATAATCGGGCTCCATATTTCTTTCTGAGAAAGAAAAGCCACAAAATACAGAACTGACCAAGTTTGGTTGAATGTTCAGTGCTGAGTCTGGGTGATCAGAGCTAAGAAGTTTGTGTGTAATATGTCAGTATTCTCCTCTCACGCTGATTAATTAAATGAAACTACTTTATAACCTCACATTGTGTAGACATCTGTATAAACTATTTTTTTTTTTTGGCTGTGCTCTAGGAAAAATTTTATAGAAGGAATTCTTTATTTTATAAATGTGGCAAAATTAAGCCACAGTTATAAAATATAAAAATAATTTAATCATGAAATTATGAATTAGGGCACTTTATGTCCTTTACATTTTTCTAAAGATATTTCAAAAATAACTGATAGGCCAGAACAGTGATTTTTAAATTATTTTTTCATTTAAAAGATCACATGAAGCTTAGGAAAATGTTTCCAGTTTTATGTACGGCAAAATTGTCCTAATTCTAGGCCCAGCTTAGTAAGGAAGCAGAAAGGCAGGAGAAAACACTATGCCTGCACTAACCACTATTACCCTACCACTAACATTTTTGAACAGGAGAGACAAGAATGTTTTTTCCTCTATTGAGAGTGACAGAAGTTTCCCTATTTTTTATTAAGTTTCATATTTACTGTCTCATTAGTGAGACTGACACTTTGAAAAGTGGATGAGTGAAGATAGGCACTTGGACCCAATAAAAAAACACTCTCCAAACAACAGTCTTGAAAAGTTCTTATTGTGCCAGGACTGGATCTAAACCATCCTTTGGCTGAGGAAGGAACCACTAGGCTGGAGCCAGCCACAGAGAAGGCTGCTGGCAGGCACTGCCCCATCCACACAGCCTGTGCAGCCCTGAGTCAGAATGACAAAATTCTCTTAACACCCTTTCACTCTTTAAAACCCAAAGCCCAATTCAGCCTTACTTTAAAATTATGCTGAAGCAAAAGCAGAAGCTACAGACCACTTATTTGAGAAGCTGGCCAGATTCCTAAATACCAAAAAGCAGGTTGCTCCTCCAGGCTTTTAACTGGAGGATGCACAATCCCTTCTCTTTTCCAGGAAGAATATGTTTAGTGTTGCAATTTTTTCAGATTATTTTTGTGTTTTATACTGAAAAGCAATGGAATAGCTACAGAAGGAGATCAGGATGTTCTCCTTCCCAAAAAAGGACCACTGAATTTGAATCACCAAGTTTTACAACTGGATAAAGTTGGAGATCCAAGAATTTCTTTTCCCTCACAGGAAAAGATTAGTTTGCAAAGAGAGAAGAAAAAATCGATTCAAATTCTACAGCAGTTTACAGTAAAGACAAGATAAAGGAAAGTTATCAGTCGTCAGTGTCCATAATTATTCTTATATTATTTTTCATAATGCAAAAGTTAAAATGTTTATTTTAAAGTGGCTCATTCTGTTTTTAAAACTCATTTAAAGGAATAAAGGGAGCCCCAGTGGTGTAGTGGTTAAGCATACGGCACAGTAATTGCCAGGGCCCGGGTTCGATTCCTGGTCGGATGCTCCCCGGGCAGGCAGAGCTCGTTAGCCCTGCAAGGGGGCAATCTGCCTATGTCCTGAGGAGGACCTCAGCTGCCACTGTCCAAGAATCGCTTTGGCCCGGCAGAAGAACCTCAGGATTAAAGGGTGGGCTCAGATCTGCGCGCCCTGTGTCTCACCTAAAAAATCCAGTGCGCAGGCTGGAAGGTCTGAAAGGAAAGAGGCCTCCCCCGGATCTTCGTACGCGAAGGCTGGCCAGCAAAAAAAGGAATAAAAATTGTTAGGAGGGTTAAATAATTGGAATATTTCAAGTTTAATTTCAGATTATAATAAATACTTAATTGATCCAAGTAAGTGTATTAACTTCATTGTCAAATTCTGATTTGGTTTGACCTGGACTGATTTTCTAAACTTTTTAATTCAGGGACAAAATTTTTAAAAAAAATAGAAGAAAAAGTTAGAAAATCTACACACATTGCTCTCTTAGCTCTAGAGGAAAAGTATATATTTTTGTTTACTGAATGCAGTAGGAGATAAAACTTATTAGTTCGCAGACTCCAAACTCACAGCCTCAATTTATTTTCATCACTCTCAGTGCAATCCTGAAAAGAATTAATCCCTTGGTGATTAATGGAAACAAGGAATTATAAATCTGACAACAATTTTTTAAGACTGAGGCCTTTATGTAAGTCATTAGTAAGTCTTAAGAGAACATGTGATATTAAAATATATATTTATCATTTTGTGTCAAAAGGAATTTTAAAAATAGAAGTCATTATAGTTCCTTGATTCTGCCTAATGATGCTCTATTTTCTAAGGAAAAGATCAGCATTAAAACAGGATGAGAGCTCTTCTAAGGTCTCTGAGGCTAGCTCTATGTTACCTTCAAGATATTAAATGGATGAGGGTTTTTTTGACAGAGGAGTATAACTCATATTCAAATATCTGCTTGTACTTGATTCCCAATTTTAACTAAATTTAAAAACTCATTTTACTGACTACAAAGTACATGACTGCAGGATTATTTTCTTCCACTTTTTGTATAATTATTTCCTTTTCCCCTTTCTATTCTAGTTATCCCGGCTCCTGAAAATCACCCATACACTGCTATAGCATACAACAGCTCCACATGTCCCTCCCATGAAATGAAATTTCAAGGTAATCTCTTCTGTCATAAATAATCCTAAATCTCCCAGTAGCAATCCATCTTCTTTAAAGTTTTACATAGTGACTAGTTTATTCCTTTTTTTTGCAAGCAAGGACATCTGTTTCTGTGCCAAGAAAGTAGATTCTCATCCCATAAAAAAGATCCACTTTGTTATTTTGTTAGTTTTTCCTTTGGAAGATGGCAGAGATCCAATGATAGTAATCTTCTTTTGTTTTTAATATGCTAAATGCCACAGAGAGCACTGCAAGAAAAGTGATCTCTCAGCATTTCCTTGGGATTTCTCCTTTCTTCTTAGACTATCCTAACTACTTTCTCACTTTTCCAGGCTGCCTTTTGTTATGCTAAAATATTCTCAAGGTGATTCTCATATGCCCTGAATACTTCCCTGTGTTCTAAAAGAACACATTTCTGATGCTCCCACTATACTCTTCTTATCACCAGAAACTATGCTCATCTAAACCACTTTCAGAGTAGCAAACCCAGTGACACCATGCAGACTCTGATAAACCTGATGATCAATTTGGCTTTCTTCTGGAGCTGGCATCTTGGATCACACCACTCTTCATCTATGTACATCTGTGGTGAGTAATGACTCCAACGCATGGGAACAGACTGCTACCTTCTGTCTTATGGCAGAAAGCAAAATAATGATGGTACTACATAAGGTTAATTTCAGCTGTGCTCAATACAGAATTTCTGCTCCATGTGTCTAGAGTAGTGCATTTAAAACCATGTATGCAAACGTGCGAGCGCCATTCACATTCATTTTTCACTAACTGTGAAACTTGAAGGTTCTATACACAAATGCTGAGGAAAACTATCATTTCCATTCATCTGAAAATCAGTCCCAGCTTCAAATAAAGAGGGATGAACTGTATGTCTTGATTTAAAGCTTGCTGCAATACCTACAGGAGAAAAATTTAAGAATTTTCACTGAATGTCCCAGATCCATAGCCTAATACAAACTGATCTGCCACTTTGAAGAGCCATCAGGTTCACTCTTCAAGACTTCAAGTTCCCCTAATTTCTTCCTTCTTGTTGTTGCATGCTGAAATGAATTCAAAAGCAAATTAACAAAGTGCAGCAGTGACGTTTTGAAGTAATGCCAAATATGAAACAGCATAAATTTAACAGTTTTCATTAACACAAGAATATTCACTAAACATTTTTCTATATTAGGAGAAATATTCTGTGCTATAAAATTAAATCCATCCTGGCAGTGACCCACAAATAACCTGTTTCTATAGTCCCTTTGCTATTCAGCTAGGCCTCCTGGTGGTACAGAGCTGTCGTTCATTAATTTTACTGATTGCATAATGAGAAGAAGTCATGCAGCTTTGAATATTAAAAGCTGTAGGTCGATTAATCACCATTTTGAAAATAAAGAGAGATGAAAATATAAGGCAATGTGAAAGCCAACAGGAAATTTGTGTCTATTATACAGGAAAGGGAAATTCACCTACTGATTCACAGAGTATCATGTACTTGGCTCAGTAAGTGGGCTGAGAAAGGACAATAATTTTTATTGGTCTTGAAAGACCATTTACAGACTGAGATATTTATCAATGTTGGAGCCAACGTCTACAGTTACAACGAAGCTCATTTTGGAAGACTGTCTGGTTACAAAAGGTGCGTAAATCCTTAGAAGCACTCTCCTAATAGAGTGCAGTATTTAGACCCTCCACTAGTCCTAGCCAATCATGCCACTGATTTGCTAATACTATTATGTTTTCTGGACCAAATACCAGGGAAAAACTCAATAATTTCCTCATTGTTTCACAGCAGACAGCTGCACAGATAGCATGGCACAGGTATATATATTTATCTCAAACACCCACCACTACTCAGCTATTCAAATTTCTCATCACCTTCTCAACATACTATCAGTAAATACCACTTAAAATAGTAAATACCACTTTCCTTAGCATCTGAAAACTTCCACTTTTGGTTTTTATGACACCTGGAAGACACATGGATTAGCTGGGTCTTCGAAGTCTTTCCACCAACATTTCTCCGCCCTGCACCTCCTCCTTCCCCAGGAATATAAGGTCCTTACAGCAACACAGGCTGGAGAATAGCTGTGCTGAAGAGTCCCTGGGAGCCTCAGATAGGTAGCTGAGCACACCTGAGTGTGAGTCAGCAGCATCCCCCAGCAGCAAAAATGCCATCAAAACAGCACCCTGGGCTTCACTGGCACAATACTGACTAAAGTGATTATTCCTCCTGCTTATTAGATGACACATAGATTAGACCACATGCAGGTGGTCAAGTGCAGGGACTTCCCAACACAGAGAAGGTGTTGACAAACTGGTACAAGATCAGAAAATGGACCCCGAGATAATTGAAACTCCATCACTTGCACTATGAGGAGAAGCTGAGGGATCAAGGCTGGTTCAGCCTGAGGAAGCAGTAGCTCTAGCTGGGAAGCCATTGAGTCAGAGTGATCCAGGGCAGGGCATGAAAGGTATTAAATTAGAGAGGCTCAGAATGGATAGTAAGAGACTATTTTCACCATGTGAAGGGCCAAGTTTCGTAATAACTTGCTCAGATGTTTTATTATAGGCTCTGTCCTTTGAAGTTTTCTGGAATTATGCCCTGAATACACAAGAAAAATCAGCTAACGTGATGCCACAATCACAGACAAACTCTCATAAACAAAGCATCTCACTTAAAGAACCACTTAGTGAACAGGTAGAGACACAGCAGTGACTTTGGCAGATTAAATACTCCAGCTAGTTGTAATAAAAATTAGTTTCAAACTCAATATACACTATTGTTCAGAACTGCAGTTAGAGTAATAACCAATTCCCAAACTTGCATACTCTAGCTAGTAAACAACCTCTTTATTACATCTGGTTTTATTTAAGTAAGGGAATTACTGTGCTTAAATGCATTTGTCTCCCTTAAATATATTTTGCAGAGGTGTATTCAAACATAACTACATAAAAGAAGAACTAGGTGGTAAATGCATGCTGCTTTACAACTCTGCCTTTGTGATTGTCCCCCTAATAGCTCTTACCAAGTATTGATATTGCAATCCACCAGCAACTCTGACCTGGCCTTTTCCTAATGAGTTAGAAAAAAGGATACTAACATTATAAAACACACTTTAATGGTATTTATGTGTGGCATATGCAACTGAACAAATTGCTTTAGTTCAGAATTTTTACAGCTTTCTTATATCTTACTTGTAAGTGCATTTTAATCTCTGCAACATATGGCTGTGTATATGTTCACGTGACTTGGAATCCATTTTAGTTAAATTCTCATAAGTTTGAAAACAATTAGAAGAAAGATACTGTAGATACACAGAGGGAAAACAATAACACATGTTTCAGTACTTGGAAAAGTAGGCATATGAACAATAATTGATAAGAGTTAAAGATATGGTTCTTTGTAAATAACTTTGAATATTCAAGACTGAAACCTCAACTGAAATAAAAATGCTCTTCAGAGGACACCAGGATTGTCACAGAAAGGGCCAAAAGGGGAATTTTTCTGGGAAAGAAACCTATTCATCATCCTAACTGCAATATAGCAATTTATAAAAGTGTGTATAATTCTTCCATTATAATTTAAGCATTCTTAAAAAGACTAACTTCAAGCACAGTTTGAGCTAGAAAAAGCATAAGCAAAGAGACAAGACTTTTTGAAAATTGCAAAAAAAATGATCTGCAAAACAGCTGATAGAAATCTTCCCTCATGAAGAATTTTTTTTTTCAATGCAATAACCTTCAGCCTGTCAAGTCTTAGATTTCCTATCTTCCACCATTTTTTTTCCTTTTTTTCCACTGTTCCTGGTTAGGAACATGGTTGACAAAATCCTGTCCCTTTTGTCTTTCATGCATTTTCTATCCACTGAGTTCCAACATATAGTGACCCATTTTTAAATAGTTGTAGACAGATCAAAATCTGCACATTTCATGTCATGTGTTCATGAAAATTTTACAATCTCTATTTGTGCAGGTATCCCAGCTTTAGTCAATTTCTGAGGTTATTTTTCCTGATTTTGGCATATTCATACCTAACAGTATTTGAGTAGGGAAACTCTGTGCATGTCAATGGCTTTCCTTGTACAGCCCAGACTGTTGTACTTTTACCCCATGTGGATCATGGAAGAAACCCAAGAAGAGTAGAAGTCTAATAGGGAGAGAGTCCCACCAAAAATTTACAGAAGTTTTGAGGAGGTTCTCTTCCATTACTACTAGCATTTAGTGCATCAGAAATATTTTTCTGCTGAAACAATTCAGGAGGGTGCCACAACACCTTCAGAAAGCTCTCTGATTTGTACACACCTCTGTGTTGCAGGCATGTAAAATCAAATATCTTCATCATAGAGGCAGATAAATAATCAACTTCATCTGCTGCAATTAGAGCTCTTTATTCATGCAGTGTAATTATATAGCCAACACCACACTGTGCAGAAGGCAATCACATGCCACTGTAAACAGAAACTATAAAGAATTTTATCTGACATTTTTGTGCTTACTCATTTCGCTTGCTTCTTTCTCCTTACTCTTATGGGAAATTTTGTCTAATTTAAATAGGACTTAAATATCATTGGCTGTGAGTTTAAAGCAACATATGTTTATATTTTCATTCAACTAATTTATTTTTTCTCTGCTTAACAACCCTGCCAAAGTTGTTCTTTTTCAAACAATAAATTAATTCAGACAATGATTGTTTATAGTGAGATCTTCTGCTAATTCTGGAATATTCCAAAAGGCTAAAAATTGGGACTAAGAAATATATCAGTAATAAAGCTTCAATTTTTTCTATGCTACTTATATATTATCAAACAGAAGCAAGGCTAAAAAAAAAAAAAAAGTAGCTCGAATATGAATAAGGGAAAATTATTTGAGATGCAAAGAAGGTGGCATCAACTTTACTGGGTTTTGAGATCTCTCTCCCTCAAACAATATAATGGGATAAGGTAATCTCCTGGTCAGCTTTAAACTTTCTGAAAATTTTGCTATTTTTGGGGAAAAGAGTAAAGAAAAACACTTCAATTATTTTATACATGTTTAAAATGTAAATTTGGACGTGGATGAACAGATATTATATTTTTCTAGTTCAATTAAAGATTAGAGTTTCCATAAATAGAAAATGTGCTTAGGCTTGGTATATGCAAGAAAACCATACTTAGGCTAAACAAGTTAGCACAGTTAAATTATTTGAGTTGAGTCAAGGTAAAGCATCCTAAAGTCACTTCCCTAAAATCCTTTTCTTTTGAGTTAGAAAGCCAGAGAGGACCACTATGATATATCATCAATTCACATTTGTTAGCAAGTTTCTTTTAGGAAAAAAAATCCAGGTTTTTTTCTATCAAGAGGCAATTTTAAATACTGACTCTGAAGCACTGCTGCTATTGTACCAGCTAGAAATATCTAGAATGTTGCTAATTGCTAAATCCAAGCAATGTATTATTTAGTTTTGTTACGGAAAACTTGCAAAAGCCTTAAGTGAATTCATTGGGAGTGTTAGTCCATCCATTCCAAGTAGTTTTTCATAAATATTCCAGGATGCCAGGTAACGGAGGAACTTGCTATAGAAGTGACTGTATCTCTTTTTTTTTAGCACTTCTGCAACTTTCTGTTGGTTGATTGAACCATGTAAATGTATAGATACACATCAATTTGATTGTCCAAACAATTTTTTAGCAGAAAGTAATGTGATTTAGTAATAACTACAGTAGTAGTAGAACTAGGAATAACATCTCAAGGGTTTAAGTCCTTTTCTCTTCTACTAGAGATGTTAAATGTTAACTGTTTACACAAAATGCCTGAAATCTCAGAGACAAATGACAACCCTAAAAAGAAGCTAAGGGAATACTGAACACACTTTAAGCAGGAAAGAAGGAGATTAAATTAAGTTTTAAAGATCTGAGCTACCTTTTTGCAAAATATGAGCTTGCATTCAAAACGAAAATTGCAATGCTGACAGGGGAAATTTTGATCACCTTTTTTCCTGATTTTTAAGTATTTAGGGTGTCCTACAGGGATTCCTTCATGTTTAGCTTATTCAGGCAGATTAACAGAAAAGGTGTAAAATGTTAGAGATATTAATTTCTCTCTATCAAGTGTCTTATATACATGCTAAGGGTGAAAACTTTCATTTCTAGGAAGAAATCTCTTTTTCTGCTGGTCGTTCTGTGGCTGATAACAACTTCTGTGTATTTCTCCAAATACCACTTTATTGTTTTTACTTCCTTCCACTTAGGGATTTTTCTTTCCATTTGCCCATCAGTCAAATAACAGTGCTGAGAGAAAGAAACCACCACACTACTCTAATTAAAAGCCTCCAACAACATGAAGTTATTCCTTGTTACTCACATGAAGAGTAAGTGAAAAATGAAAAGTAGAAAGATCATTACGAGGTTAAGTTACTGATATTAAGATGTGACATACAGACCCAGTTCTGCCACATATCTCCCGAGCTTCTGTTAAGAGGTGAAGTCACTTGAGTTCTCCATGCTCCAGTTGGTTTCACAATGAGGAATAATATTCTGTTTCATCACCATTGGTCTGATCTCCTCAAAGGTCCTCTCCTCTCTCTAAGATGCTTAGCATCTTGGAGCCCAGTTTTTTGACATTAATAATAGTCATCAGAACACTGAAAGTCACAGAGCTCTTAAGAATTTATATTTAAAAACTTTTAAAAATTCTTTATTATAAGTATAATAATTAAATAGAAGTTCCTAGACTCTAAGACACCAAAGCTTATCCCATTGTCTCTAATATGTTTAGAAAAGTTTGTTACCTGTCCCTCCAGCATTGATCATCGAAGTAAAATAATATATTTCCTTGTCCTGTAAAGTGAATATCCAATTAAAATTCAACAGTGCAATCCCATTCAAAATAGATCTAATATAATTTGAAGTACATTAATTTGACTTGGTTACCTTTTTTGTTAATTAATCTGATGAGGCAATTTATTTGCTCATTCCAGACCTGACATTAAATGACATTTCATGTGACATCCGCTATTTTTATGTTAATTGAGTAACTTTTGATTTGTATATACCAGGTTGATTTGTGTAGTACATAAGTGTCAAGGAAAAAAAAGTAATATCTGCAAATAATAAGTAATCTAAGTGATTTACAAGTAGAGTTACTAGCATTTTGAGCACAGGTGGCTGTTTATTTTTAGATTTCCCAAGGACTGTAGATGAACTGTCACTCCAAACTGCTATTTTTAATAGCATTTTGGAAATTAGAAATACAGAATGCAATGCTGGCTGTTTCTATATTAATGGCACTTCTAAAAGTAGAGTTTCTTTCCTCTTAAAGTTCTCGCAGAACTAGGCCAGTAGAACCAGTCCTTGAGATTAAATGATCCCTGATAAATTTTTGTCTTTATGAGTATTTCATTTTTTACAAAAAAAAACCCAGACTTTAAGAGCTTACTTCTATGAAGCAAATATTTTAATCCACTCTTGCTTGGAGCATGTGGAAATTCCTGTAGTTCATTGTATTTTGAGCACTACTAAACACTGCAAAAATAAAAATACAATGATAGATGTAGCAGATATTTCTTTCAGAATAAAATTTGGTACATGCATTATTCTTGGGTAAGATTTTAATGGCATCATTACCAGCAAAATAAGACTAATCAGTAGGTCTTTATTCTGTATTAGTAACTGAGGAGCAATTCCTCATTCTGGTTTAAATTTGCAAAAAACCCTCAAAAACAAACACCATAAATAAGCTCTTCCCTTTTCCAGCTTTCATGAGTGTGCTTGGTATTTGTTTCTCAGCTGGGAATTCTGATATGATCTCTGTTGTATGGTGTCTATTTCAACAGTAAGTGAAAAGGCTTTTCTTATCTGAGCCACCCTGAGAATTGCCTCCTGTTAACGTCTTTCAGGATTTTTTGGTCATGGGAAAAATCTTCCTGTATCCAGATTTTCTTCCATGTAAAATCAGCGAAAACCTTGTAGTCATTAACAGAAGCATACTGAAATCTCAGCCCAACTCCCCAGTCTTCATAAAGGGTGTCATAAAATTTATTTAGTAACAAACTCCAGCAAAAAAAAACAAAAAAAAAAATCAAAACTAAAATATTATTTTAACATAACAGCTTCTAAAATTGTAAATTAAATTTTAAAACATTACATAGCATGAGAAAAAGATACATATATTTCCACTAAATAATAGAGCCCTCATATCCCTGGGAAGCTGAAGTAACTAGTACATATTTAATATATTCTTTATATCAATGCCGTAGTTCAATGGAGCTTTCAAATTTGATGTACGCAGATTTTGAAGAAAGTGCCTTGAAGTGATTAAAGCATATTGTCTTTTCACTCTATTCCTTAACTGACTACACTTAGGAAAGACTCAGGATAATTGGCTTTTATCCAAATTAGGAATTAAACAATTAGAACTTAAAGACTTCTCTCTAAAGTATGCTGCATTCCAAACTAGTTTCCAGCAACCATTTTAGTATTTGTAAATACTAAAAATGGTATACCTCAGTATCACTGAAATTCAATAAATTTTTGCAAAGAGACCACGAAGAACATGGTTCTGTGATTTCTGCCCAGCCAAAGTTCTAACAGGCATCTGGAAACAAAATCCACACACGTTTACCGTGCCCTTATTTCATTCCTGACATTCTTCACTATGCACTCCCAATATGGCTGTCATCACAATGGAAGATCACATAGTAAAATTTGGGCTATAGAGAAAAACAGTGATTGCAAACAGGTCAGTCTTTGATTCCATAAAAGCCTGCAGCACCTTTACTTCAATCACATCAAAAGAAAATCTAAATCTTAATTAGGCCAAGGAACAGACAGCAGCTACAGGAATACTTGGATCTAAAAACCCAAGACAAAGAGTAAGTGAATTGAGAAAAAAACTTAAGATTGGCCTAGGATATCTAGCTTATTGATTTTAGTCTGTGTAAGGAAACAGGTTGCTAAGGACTTTGAATATAAGGGACAAAAATTGAAAAAGACAGCAGTTACCCATAGCTGATATATCAAATTTCTGAACCTGCTAAACATCAATTCAGTACTCCAAATTTTTATAAGAGTTTGGCATAAAAAAAGATAACAGTGCTGAAGCAATTTGCAGAAGGATATACTTACATGAGCAATTTCTCTCCTATTTTGGGGAATGCTACAATCAGCAAAGGCATGCAAGGAATTCCAGCACTGGAGGAGAGCTGAGTTATCTTGGATTGTATGTATGGTGTTACGAGTATGGGAAACAAAACAAGGCACAAAGATGGCATAGAAAAGAAGATGCTGGCCAAACTAAGCTTTTTCTGTATTCTGTCACAGTGTGGGCTACCACTAGCTAGTAAAGAAACTAATTTCACTGCAGCCACTTCTTTTACTTCTCAATAGTTCACCACTGTCAATATTAAGCCTGTCTAGGTAACAATTTTCCTTCCTATGAAAAAAGATATTAGAAAAGGCTGACGTAAATATCAATACAACATCAACCAATTAATGAAGAATTTGAGAGCAATTCTTTCCCAGAGAAAAAGTAGAGTTCTAGGGTCATGAAATTACAGCACTTACATTTTGTTCTGGTGAAGCTGTTTGATGCATTTTCAAACATGTTTTAAACAACATGACTTTGGAAGTTGTTTGCATTTGGTTTTTTTTATCTGACACCCAGGAGCTGGTTTTGACAAACAGAAAAAATAAAAAATACAGTAAGGAAGTGAAGGGATAGGCATGGAGCTTGAGGCTGGTTTACCTTTTAAGTCACTGAAAGGATATTTGACATGACCTTCAACATATGCATCCTCCCTCCCTTCCTGTTCTGCCTGATCAGTCCTCTTTCTCTCTCCAGATATTTTCTAGTCCAATATGTATGTTCCACCATGCTAATAATTCAACTTTTACATGACTCATATTTGGCCATGGGTGGAGAGGACTCTATTCTCAGACATTTCTTCCTATTGCACTTGTGGAGTGGAACATGCAATATCAATGCAAACAGAAAACGGCTTTTTCTTGTCTCCATTTTCCATTAATTTCTGCATTTGGCTCATAGATCCTTTTCTCCTGCCCATTTTGACCATTTTCTCCTTCACATAAGGTTAATTGATCCCATTTCTAGTCCTAAATTCAACACAATCATCTGCTTCTAGTGTTCTTGTTCTCCATTAAATGTTTTGATTTAAAATCCTGAGATGAGACTAATTTGCTCCATGAAATTTGCTGCATGTCAGTCTTTCTACTTTTCAAGTTGTAATACACTGCTTACCAAAGTCAAACTGGTCTCCAATATGTAAGTATCTTTTTCTGCCACTTTGGTTTTCTATACAGAAATATGTTTTTCTAGCAAGAAAAGTACAGAAAAACCGTGAGGAGTTATTTGATTTGCCATTTCTCTCCTTTTGCCGTTCTAACTCCTTTCATTTAGTTACAGAAACTCTCTGCTATCACTCCAAGTTTCTCTCCTCAGCTTTCTAAGTCAACTCATTCCTGGTTTATTTGCTCTTACTCCTTTCTTCATCTCCCTTCATTCAGAACATATGGACCTTACTTAAAATCCTTCTTAGAACTCCTGCCTTCTAAGAGTGCTTAACATATTATGGACAACATGCTTACTGATCAGCCCAAATTTATCATTATTTATTTATTTACTTTATTAATTCAGAGATTTTATGTTATTTTTAAATCTTATCTAGAAGGTACAAGACTAAATCAGAAAGCAAGATGTAAGTACTGAGAGCTTCAGGATACATTTCTGTGCTTAATAAGTTTAAGCACCCATGGCACACCATTGTGGCCTACTCCCCTTGGCAAGTCTCTTGGCACTGCTTACATGACCCATATCAGCTCCATCTGAGTGCCCCACTTGAAAATATTACTTTAGATCCAGTTTGAGTAGCCTCAAAACTAAGCATAAAAATAAGCAATACCATACATTTTAAGTGCACAAGAACCATTAAAAACCAATAGAATTTATAGAGCTTAAACCACAAAATAGTTCGGAAAGTTCTTATCTGAACAGAAACACGATGAGCAGCTGCAATTTCCGAGATTAAAATTTCACTTAGCATGTTCTGTGAACACCCAGCTGATGCAATACTCTGCCTCTTAAATTACAATGAGAGCGTGTCTCTATCAATAACACATTCCAACACTAATCATACAGTGATCAGGGATTTTCTCAACACACACATGTAGCTTGGAGAGCAGAGTTTTAATTTACCATACTCCTTGTTATTGCACTTCCAATATTTTCCTAAATAGGCTGCCAAACACAAATGAGAGTATCTCATTCTTTGGCACCAGGTACAACAGACCATTAGGCATTGGACTGAGGAATCCAAATAAAGAGCTTTTGTTAATCAAAACATAATTTAAGGTATCATTCCCACCAAAACCTCCAAAATAGGAGACTAGTAAAACTGTTCTAGTTGATTGAAAATTTAATTTTCAAAAAATTCTTGAGTGACCTCTACTTCCCTCAGATTTTCACAGAACAGTCTTTTCCATGTCTTAATTGTATATGTCAATTTTTTTTTTCCATTTCCTCTAGTCACAATCACAAGATTGTCTTTTTTCTGGTTGCAGCTTGCTGTACCTGGGGGTAGAACAAAGAGTTCCACCATGCTTGAAAAGATTGAAGTGGATAGCAAATATGTAACTGCTTTCTGAATTGGCTTCAGTATCGCATCTATAAAATCTATCACACATCTGGCCTTGAGTGCTGTGCCAACCACTAGGCCCAACACTCTCCTTGTACATTTGTTGTTATCCTTCTATTCAATCTTAAAACGAGAGGTGGAAATCTTTGTACAGAAAGATTTGTGTACAGCAGAGCATCTAAATGACTCAGGCTGATGAAAAGTGGAAGACTAACCTTTTATTGATGTATGTGTAAAATAAGACTCTTCCCTGATCACTTTAATTATTTATATGTACAAAGCAAGTGAATCTGTTACAATTCTCTGACCTATTCAAGACTCCTCTTAAAGACAAGATACTTAGCACTCAGACAAGGATCTGAGCAAATTTACAACTTTGAATATGGCTCTGTTTTGACTGTTTAGCCGGACCAGATAGTGCCTATGCAACTATGATATTGCCTTTGCAATATTTTAGTTTTTTCCTTCTTATGATTCTTACTCTACAGTACACTCCTTAGGCTTTGCACAGGCAAAAAAATGAACACAAAAACAAAAGCAAAAGAAATTTGTATCAAGAGGGATAAGATTGTTCAAAGGTGTACCAAAAGAGAATACCTTATGATATAACTGTTTCCTTCATGACTCAAATTCCACCTTTGTACTTCTGCCACCACAATTGAGTAAATGCCTCAGGACAAGATGCAAGGAATTATTATAGCTACCTGTTAAACACAAAGTATCTGCTTCATTTTTGAGAAGAATATGAATTCATCTAATGAAGTTAATCTGACATTAATGATCTACAGGAAGTGCTTTCAGAATTCGTATCTATGAAGTAAGTTGTTGATAAGACATCTTTGAAGGGATCCTTGGCTTTAAGGTTTGCTCTTGTGCACATTAAAAAATCTGTCTTCATACTGCACTCTGAGGCTTGTGAGGATAACTTCAATATGATTCATTGGTATATAGAATATGATTTTAACATATATTGATGCAACTTTGCAATTGATATAATTTTTTCATAGAATCAGAACTGTCTCCTATAATAATCAAAAAATAGTATCTATAAGTAGCTGTTACTGTCCAATACAAGAGCAGCTTGTCTTTTATACTTTAACTTTTATATAGGACCAGAACTCTGGACCTCTGCAGAAGACCTGATGTTATTACTGGACTTACCTGCATTCAGTTCCTGCTACTTCTCAGTTCTTAAGAGCCTAAAATAGTGTACAACTCCATGGATCTCATTCAAATTTAGAGACCAATAGCAGCATGCATTTTGCAAATATAATTACCATACCTGCACCTGATTCCTTCTTTTACTTTTTGATGTAGGACAAACTACTGCCAGACTTTCTCCTCCAACTCCATGTTTTGTTGAAAGACAAGAAAGGCAACATAGAATTTAATGAGAATGAGTATCCTGCAATATTTCCAAATCCCTGAATAGATTTTTACTTAAGTACTAGTGCTGAATTTTGACATTTCTTCATATTTTAAGCACACAAAGAATTCTGATGAAATGACAACAATAGTGAACATAATTTTAATTCAATTATATTTATGGTTACTAAAATAGCCACAGGGGTCTTTGCATTCTGGGGACAAGCATTTCAATAATATATTGAATTTTAGCACTCGAGGCCATATTGTGGCACACTCATAAGAGGCTCTATTTGTACAAAGTTATTATTCATCTATTTCTATATGCTTTGCAAAAGTGATAATACACGTCTACTAAGTAGCATAAGTGACAAATAGCATGTTGTTCCCTATTCACTGCTTATATTTTTAAGCACCTTCATTGTTCATGAGAGGTGGCAGACTGACAGCCTTGCAGGATATTTGTTTTCTGTTATAGAATGTAAGCAGGACTGTGGCAATATGCTTTTTTTGCTCCAACAGTGCCCTTCTGAGGTGCTTACTATAGTGACCATACCCACCTCTCATTTACATTAGCTTAAAGGAAGTTAATCTGTGACTGTGTCATGCTGGATATAATCTTAATTTGGCAAAGATGGTCTAGAAAAAAATTTCAGAATTTTGCCCATTTAGTGATTGAGCTTTCTTGTCAACTCTAAAGACTTCATAAAGCCATCAATGAAAGCTGTGATTTGCAGACTCTGTCCTTATTTTGTTCTGGAGACCTAATCTTTGACATTGGTTTTTCTGTCCACCTATTCACTTCTACCTTGAAGAGAAGGCTCCCAGTACAGATTATCCAAACCAAACAGAAAATATTTTAGAGTTTAGATAAGTAATAGTGTGTGATTTACTTATATGAAGATAAATTTCCTCAGTCTAATTGTAACCTTCCTGTCTCCAAAGTGTTGCTCCTACCCAAGTGCAGAAGATCAAGTTTCCCTCAAATGGCATGAATCCCAGTGAGGTAACCATACAGCAGTGCTGTAGGAATATTCCAGCCTTTATCTATACCTCATGAAGTGTTATTGGCCCTCACTTTTTTATAATGTGGCTTCACCAGAGTCAAACTTCTAAGTAGCACATGACTTTTTGAAAGCACAGAAAAGCCTTGCACAAGACAAAAGAGCTTTACAGTTTTTCTTTCAATCTACTTTCTCCATGAAAAAAATGAAATCTCATTCTTCTGCCTTCTCTCTGTCCTTTCTTCCAAAATCAATGAGTAACAGATTAAACAGTAAGAAACAATGCTGTTCCTACAGCAATGGTGGGCCTCTTCTTCTGAGAGGAGCAGATCAGATCAGCAAACAGATGCTACCAATGCACATAGGCAGACACAGAAATTAATACAGTTTATTCCCTTCTATAAGCATAGACTATTTCAGCATAGAATCCTATTAACCTTCTCTCAGAAGGTTACCAGCAACCCATTCACAACACAGATTGGATGCTCCATAAGGAAGGAAGTGAGAATTCTCTATGCCTTATTATTTGTGATGATTCTTGCATCATCATATTAGGCTAAATCATCATTTTCAGGAAACAAGGGTCAAAACTGAGTCAAGATGAAATCCTCCTCAGCAAAGTCTTTAGGTTTGTCACAGGACCACAGCAAGGCTCAGCCTCTGAGGAGGCTGAATCACACTCATCTGCAGTTTGAGGTTCCTCAGCTTTCATTTGGGGATGTGTCTTGGCAGGACAACTTCACTTATGCTGAATTTCACAACATTATAGATGAACAGCTCCTGCTATCAGAGTTCACACAGCACCTCTCTATCACCATCCAGGGTCATCCATTTCTCAGGACTGAGCAAAAACAGTTACCTGAACTAACTGTTTACTCCTCTCTGGATAAACTATTTGTTAATAACCCAAAAAATACTTGGAAAAATGGAAGAAAATATAAATACATACCTTTCCTACATATTTCTTCAGGCTTTCTGAAGTACTAAATCAATTTACAGCAGTGTGTAAATTTTCTGTACTATGATCAATAATGCTTTAAAAAGTCAGCATTTTTTAGTGCTTAAGTATCTCAAAAAAACACTTCAAAAAACTACAAGACCTCTTGAAGAAAGCTGAATTTGGTGATTATAGCCATCTCAAGGAAAGAAATCCATGTTTTGCTAGTTCCAAAAAATTTTATTTGAGTAACTAGGAGATACTGAAAATTAGGTCTTGTATAGTATTTGTTACATATAATGTCTTACGTAGGTGTTGTGGTGAATGCCTATGGACCAGGAGGCTCTAAGACCTCCAAATGGTGAGTTTGAGAAACCCCTGGGTTTCAGGGGAACTCAAGGGAATAAAGGAAAACTGCCTCTCCCATCAGCCAGTGCAGCTGCCTCTGGCTGACCAGGTCCCCCACTCTACCCTCTCCTTCTCCCCATGGATCCCTGACCCTCGCTCCACCCCTCCCCTCTCCCCACATGTGGCTGTATATCTCCCTGCCTTCTCTCTGCCCCTTTGCCCTCAGACACCTTTATAAACCTGCATCCTACCCAGTATCTGCCTCTTTGCCTCTGGATTACTTTGAAGGATAAAGCTGTTTCAGAACTCCGTGCAAGGAGCCCTCCTGTCCTTTGTTCCTGGCAACACGTGAGGGATCCCAGCTGGGTGAGAGAGTGTGCTCAGTGCCTGTTCCTAGGCCAGGGTGTGGGAAAGGTCAGCCTGCTGGGGCTAAGCTGCACCTACAAAGCGATCCCCAGCCAGAAGGGATGTTTCTGGATTAACGTGGTGACTGTACCCCACTCCACATCTCCCCCAGAGAAGACCCCATGCATAGATACTCCTTGGACTGGGCATTTTAGATGTGTGGCAAGCTTATAAATAAGTACACCAGGAGATCCATGCTGTTAAAGACATAGCTAAATAATTTGCTTGGGTTCCAAATATAGACAAATGAGGCTTACTTTGCAACATCCAAACGTGGAAGGCAAATGTGTTTTCTACCATAAGACTCAAATATAAATTATATGTCAGTTAATTCCTATGGCCTCTAAAATGCCAGTTCATAGCCTGGTGTGAGCTCTTAGGGTTAAGCAGAAGCCATCATGGGCTACTTTTCTTCTTCAGTTACGATGCTCAGCCATGTTTTTGACCATGTCTTAAACACTGAATCACACAGTATCTGTTTCAGCCTGCTTCGTTAATACTGTTAGTTAACCACTGTACTGTAGTTAACCCCTGAGGAATGAATTCATCTTCCTTCTGTAAAAATATTACAAAAACTGATATAACACATCTCCTAATCTAAAGCATCCAGACTTGTGCATACAATTTCTCAGGTTCAAATTCATCTGTGCTATATTTATCTCACAATCTTTTTAGTATATATGCAGTCTTGTTCTACCTTTCCCTTACAGGCTGCAGAAAAACACATTCTCATGACCTTGAGATTCAGTAGAGCCCTCTAAAAGCATCAGTGGATGAACTTCTGTACTACAGTATGAATCGTCATGTTTCAGTTTCAGGAAACATGCTTTGGAAATGAAAACTTCAGCATACAACAATTTCTCACTGAATAGCACTTTCAGTCTAGGAGATTGAGCAATCTTTTCTGGCTAAATCTCATGGATGACACTTTATACATACTTCCTTAGAAATTACTTTTTCACATAGGCTTAAAAGGTCACCACATAACTTGCAATGTAAAAGTTCACAAAAGAGGTTTCAGTATCTTTTTTTAAGGTTAAAGTTAGGATGACAAAATTCTACTGTGAAAGAGAGCAAGTTCATTCAAGTTAAACATTCAAATAAAAGCATGTTCTGCAACCAAAAAGAAAGAAAGGTAGAAAATTCTGTTTGATGTAAGAATTTTAGGCAGTCCTGGTCTCTTCACACTCTCTTCTAGTCACCACTGAATATTATTCTGATGTATGTAAAAGACTGATTATTTTATTGAAGTAATTAATCAAGTAATGACTACACTTGTGTGTTCAATTATAGTCTTTACGGTTGATTAATCTTTATAATACATGTCATTACTGGCTCTATTTTTTTCCACCCAGGGCAAAGAAGGCCAATGTGAAAAAAGAGAAGATAGCTATAACAAACTTGTTCACTTAGAAGGTATGGTAACGATATTAAAGGCACATTTTTCAGTGTCAGAAATATTGTTTGGCTTACTGAAGCTGAAAAATAAAGTGCACACTTGCTAAACATAAAATTCGTCTGTGGGAATTTGCTTTTTAGACATTAGAAAGCAGGGGGTTTAATAGTCATAATGTACCTAAGCTTTCCAGAAACAGTAGGGAAAGGAAAGAAGGAAGGAAGGAAGGAAGGAAGGAAGGAAGGAAGGAGAAGAAAAAAAGAAGAAAAAGAAGAAAAAGGAAAAAGAAAAAAGAAAGAAAAAGAGAAAAGGAAAAAAAAAGAGAAAGAGCTTTATATTTACCATCTGATTTTAAAATATCCATATTTGTTTCAGTAGTTTTGATTAAGATGAGGTAACCCTTTCTATATCAAATGGTGGACTTATGGATAGAGAAGAAAAATAGCACACAGATACAGCCATTTTCACAAGTGTGAAGGAAAAGGAAAAGGAAAAGGAAAAGGAAAAGGAAAAGGAAAAGGAAAAGGAAAAGGAAAAGGAAAAGGAAAAGGAAAAGGAAAAGGAAAAGGNAATTGGTCTTGCTTCTAATTGGAGCCTGATTCATGCAGATAACTTAATTTGACTTATGGCCATGGGAATATGGACTGAAATCTGCATAAGCACAACTCATCCAGCATCATCACCCATCTATTTTGCAGCCACAAATTTCACTGCCTTCCGATGCTTGTCCTTCAGTCCCCTTAGCCCTCCAGGTCAGTAAAAGGTATAGCTCTTTATCATGTTTTAGCTCTGACATCTTTTCTAAGAGGCAGCAGGTAACTGAGAAGATTTAGACTATCCAGCAACAATAAGGCAACAAGTAATTAGGCTCCAAAGAAAAATGGTTGCTGCTTTTTTTAAACCCTTATCCACCATACAAGTTAAATACTATTATCAGGTGCCCTCTCCTCTCACTACTAATTAAGTAAGAAGAGTAAAAAAAGGAAAAAAAAAATCAGTCACACATTATCATGTATTGTCAGGCAGTCTTCCCATAAAAACATTTCAGAAAGCTGTGATATTTTTGTGTTTAAGATGGGCTAGTAATTGCTGTATGTGCAATTCCTGTAAGAGAAGAAAACCCAGGCATTTGTCAATGGATAAACATTAAGTAATTAATAAGTACTTAATGAAGATTCTTTCAGTTAGAATCATGCACTCTTTCATGAAGGAGCTTATTTATTGAAGAATGAAATTTTAGGTTGACTGAGCGCTGTGAATTGGTCTGGAGCTCTGGAGGCCTTCAGAGACTTCAGGGCGTCCAGCCACTTCTGTATGTCTCTGTGAATATCTGTGACCTTAACAAGGACAAAGACTCAATTTCCTCCCACCCAACCTTCCACAACAGCATTCTGTGAGGCACAATTTCTGTCTATCTGAGTACATACACTTGCATCTTCATTTCATTTCTGCTCTACATTGCTTAGAGATTATCATCTCCCATGTTGATATAGTCTTACCCTGTAGTCATATTTAACATGGAGTGGTGTCCAAGAGAATTAGGCCCACAGAGAGGTCACACTTCCTCAGGAAAGTTCTGATGCATGGCTCTGTGAATCTGTAACCTGTCCATGCCTTTATTTGTAGATGTACATGTGTAGCCCAGTCCATGCTGAGATAATGAACACTGATGGATGAATCAAACACTTTCTTCTGCTAGCAAAGGTGAGTAAGATGTCATCCCTCCTTCCCATCAAAAATTAATTCTCTGCAAATATACATGAGCTGTCTGATACCTGTGAGGCCTTTAATGTTTCACTATAAAACAAGAGCATATCAAGGACACTGTACAATATGCAACAGGCCCCAAACCTTCCTGGGATAATCAAGGTGCCAAAGGGTGAGTTATCAAAATGGATGTACCCCATCTTTTCCTGAGTTCTCTCTGTGCCACACTCCATAGTCACATTTTTATCAAGGGGAAGAGATTTTCTCCAATCCATGTAGTCACAAAAAGGTTTGGCTAGCGCACCCATCTGGGCATTGTAAAGGGTCAATGGAGTATGTAGGCTATTAGTAAGAGATTTGCAGGATCTTTTAAGAGACCTAGAGAGCTTCAGACTTCAGGCTAAAGACCTGCAACCCAGTCCCAACTCAAAGATTATTATGGCTTTAGAATGAATGAGTATTTCACAGCTCCTTGCAAAACAGTATATAATTCCTCTCCTAGAAAGCTGTACTTTAGCATCTGCCAACTTAGAGTCGAGGGGATTCTGTCTTCCCCAAACTTGCATCTCCTGTGCAAACATGCTGCTGTTCTGTCTGCCAAGTCAGTATAGTGCTTGACAATGAACATTTCAAGGGAAAATTATTTGCAGCTCAGGAATTTGTTGGCCAAACATAAGGTTTACAAGCTAAAAAGACATAATAAAAGATGAGCAGGCATTCACCAAAGCAGAATTATTGGCCTCAAAATTGAAGCATGCTGCTGTCATTACCTGTAAACACTAATGGCTGAATCTACCTTGAGATTTACAATGTATTGTATTTACTATTGGAAAAGAAAGATAGCTTCAAAGTATTAGGTTAGAGAAGTTACTTCTTCA
Organism: Vireo altiloquus; assembly: GCA_013396875.1. Lineage (NCBI taxonomy): Eukaryota > Metazoa > Chordata > Aves > Passeriformes > Vireonidae > Vireo > Vireo altiloquus. The sequence continues at coordinate 155,979 of VZRF01011459.1, forward strand.
AAGTGACACCCTGGTGTTGATAAGTGTTCTCCACCTATAACAAAAATTGTGTTTATTCAGCTTACCAGTAAAAATTAATGTTGTTCTCAGACATACAGGATCAGTGAAGCTTATGGAGAAGAAAACAAACAAACAAAAAAAATACCCAGTATCCTTCTGCTTCATAAATTATAAACAACAACAGCCTTATAATAAAAAACATTATGATCAGGGTCTTCTTTATGCTGGCAATTTCTGAATGACAATAGATAGAGCCAAGAAGACAATATAGTTTGATTTTCATAAAGTAGTCTGACCCTCCAGGGCTAAGAATAGCAGAAAACAAATGAAAAATAATTTTTAGTTTTGCTGGTAAATTAAGCATGACAAGGAAATAGTATAGGATGAATGTAACCTCAAAATGTTACATCTATCTATACACCTATCTTAATGCATCATTTTCTTCTAGAAAGAAGAAAGTCCTTGCCAGCCTTTGTCTGACAGACTAGATATTGAATTGCTACAATTTTGAAGACTGCTTTTTTCATGCTCAGAATTTCCTCTGCAATGTAATACTTTAATTATAGGTTAAGCCATTGTACCAAAAAAATCTCACTAGTATTTAATTTGTTGAGGTTTCCTTTTAGAGATAACAATGCAACATTCTTTTACACAATCAGGATTAATTTGTAATGGTGTCCAGAAAAATCCCAGTTGTTTCATTTGTCAGATCCTGTGAAAGCATACTGTGAAAATGAAGGTGCTAGCAAAGGTGCCTTAAAATATGAGCTCATTACTTTTGCAGTGCGCAGATTAAGGTTCTATCTATACTGCTTCTTAGGGTTAACTTTGAGGTCATCCTCAAACAGCATTCTTTGCTTTTCCCCCTATCTGTACTGAACTTCAGAGCCTATACCTATATCTTTCATATGATACTCTCTTATTTCCACAGCAGGATGCAACTGCAGTGTGCAGATTCCTTGCACACTGCAAAACACAACCCTTCCCCAAAAGCCTGGTTTTTCTTCCATGTATGCTTATGGATAACAAAGAGGAAAAAGGATACAGAAGAACAGAAAATAATTTGAGAGTCTGGAGTAATGGTGGCAGAGATTTTATGCTGAAGACTCCATGACACCAGCACATTTCAAACAATAGGGCTGTGCAAGGAATTGGGGTTAATCTCATGCCTAGGCTTTAACTCTAACTTCTAGGCTCCAAGTAGACAGTGTGCATCAGTGTGCTTACCTCTGGGAGATGAGCATATAGGTTTAAAATATAAAGATGATGATGATGATGATGGCTTTGTTCTGGAGAATATATTCTTAGCTCTCTCTTAATTCAAATACAAAATTTGCTTTGACTTCATTTGCATGAATAAGAGCATGAGACGCATTTGCAATAGGAGCAGTAATTTGCATCTAAGCAGATGGATGCTCATATTCATAACTTATGTGACTTTTATGGCTGATGGTTTCTTAAGTAAACAGTACTAGCATCTAGCTGCTGTCTGAATTTGTTAATATTATATTTTTTTAATATGTCTAGGTATTCTGGCTATACAGAAAACCCTGAAAATGTTGCAATGTCTAAGTATTCCAGCACACAGTAAATATTCTAGGAAATAAGAAGTAGCCCAACTTTACAAAATTTTGTACTTTACAAAATATTTACAAAAAATTGGCTAGTGAAGCTAAAGTTACCACACTGTTTTAAAAACAAAGACCAATAAAGTGATATGCTACTGATACACACATCCAGGGAACCCACAGGTGAATACTTCTGCCATGCATACAGGGTGAGGTAAGCACATAGTGTTGACTTTGCAGACATTTGGTCTGCAGATTAAACAAAGATAAAAAAAATTATATAGTGCCCAAAGATTTGTGAGTGTTTTTATGTCCTCAGTATATCTTAAACAAGTACAGGATGAGTCCCCAAGGCTGACCATTGTTATTCCTTCCTAGAATCTTTGCCAGCTTCCTTACTCCTTTCTGTCTTATGTTGAAAAACCTCATCACCTCTTTTTCTGTATCTCTCACAGTGTCTATGATGTCATGATACTAAATTCTGCTAGTGAAGCTAAAGTTATCATATTTTGAGTATTCATGTCATTTATTTACCAAAGTGTGTTCACACAAGGATGATCATATATCTCTTCTTCCCACTGGCTCAATTAATCTCTTCATTGCATATTATCAAATTTCTATTTCTTGCTAGTATCGAACATAACAAAGAAGGTGAAAAAAACAACAACAAAAACCCAACCCAAGATATTAAACTTCTGAAACATCCCTAAAAATTTACTCTGACTAGAATGGGCACCTAAAGCATATTTCAGTACATTTATACAGACATCTTGCTCCTTTAAACACCTGTTGAATCTGGGCATCTCACTGTCATCTCTTCTTCTTGACATTCCTTTATATTTACCATGAGAAATACCATGAATAATGCAAATAACAAGGTCATCTCACTGAAAATGCCGAGTTATTTAAAGTCTACCACAGTAATCCTCTTCTTACAGAAAGATTTTGTCATTATTAGTGTCAACCATAGGTCACTTGAATATAAGACTTCATCAATGTCAATTAAACTCTATGACCTTCGGTAAAAGAGTAGAATCAGAGTTAATTCAAATGCTAACAAATATAATTCCTTTTATCATTTAAACACTAGTTTTATCTAAAATTAATTTTTTCATATAATAAAATTAATGGTCAATCTCATCAGAAAATTTTCTGATGGATTGAAGTATTAGATTTAAAATAACTGTAAATTATTTGTTGTAATTTTCCAAATTAACAAAAATTAACCACAGGTATCTGTCCAATTAACTTCTAAATGCTTATTTGAATGCATTATAGTAAAATGTTTGGCAAAATTATAATTCTTTATTGCAAAAATTAAATGTATATTCAGAATTTAAAATTATATATGTTTTTATGAGCGGTGCTATTTAAGTCATACCAAATTTCAGGCTCTTTGTACAAGACCTTGGCATAATTTCTTTTAAACCAGATTTATGAATACTGTCTGGCTTTTGGTATTTTCTTCATGGTAGCTAGTATGGGGCTGTGTTTTGGATTTCTACTGTGGGAACTCTTTATAATTTAGGAGTGTTTTAGTTACTGCTGAGCAGGGCTTGCACAGCATCAAGGCCTTTTGTGCTCCTCACCCCACCAACACTGGGGGTGCACAAGGCATTGGGAAGGGACACAGCCAGGAAGCTAATCCCAACTGACCAAAGGGTTACCCCACAGCACATGGCATCATTTCAGCTTATAAAGCAGGCAAAGAAGAAGGAACGGGAGGATAGTCAGAGTGATATTTTCTAGGCAAGAATTTGGTCTTGAATGATGTATTTCAGATGATGATGTTTGTCACTCTAAATTTAGAAGCCACTTCCTACAACCAGTCACCCTCCCAGATAACAGTTGTTATTTCACCTCTAATTTTAATGCATCTGAATTAATTTTGGTTTTTGTTCTTTAGGGGTTTTTTTCTGAATGGTCTTTACATTTTTCTCAGTCCCTTTAAAATTGTTTAGAAACCTTACTTTCATATAAATCCGTATTTTGTTCTTTGAAATTTTCAACCTAGATTTAGCTATTCTTCAAGGAATGGGAAGGTGATTATATTTCTGAAATGCCCAAGCTATGATGAAAGACATGATCTGAGTAAGAGGCCAGACTCGGCTATACTGATTTCTTAAAAATTATTTCCAGCAAAAGGAGAAGGGAAAATAACTGAAAATATATATATATATATATTTGAGTTCTCATTACTTCTTCTCAAGATAAGGTGTGAATGCTATTTCAAATATGAAAAAAAATGTTCACTGCTACATTTGCCTTGTGCTCCTTCCTCATATACTGACATTTTAGCTTACCATCTCTCTAAATGTTTCTAAATAAAACTTTACATAACAGTTAGAAACACAACATAGATAACAGCTGCAGCCACAACTTACACTGTAACAAGACAGCAGAAGTTACCACTTGTAAGTGCACAGATTCTTTTTGTGAAACAATCTGGAGTGCAAATCTAACGACCAAAAGCAGGACAAAAAATGTGGTACCCTTATTTCAAGAAAGGGTCAAAGAAACCATTGTTAGTAAGAGGCACTGAATGGGTGAAGCAAGAAAGCTGTTGAAATGCACCCTGCTTATCAGCACAGGATCTGACAACAGCACAGGTCACTATTGTGCCTGTTCACAAACAAAGCCCTGTCATTAATTGAATGCAACACTGTTGATCTTTTAATTTGAAAGATTAGGATTAATGAACATATGCATAAACTATGAAGCTCATGTATAAGAATGATTTGCTTTGGGATTAAACATTTCCCAGATCTGTAGGAAAGAATTCTGTGCTCTGTACAGCTTTAATACATTCCTGAAAACTTGGTCAACCAAGGGAAAGTGCTTGTTAAATTTGTTAAAATAAGGATTTATTGACCAATAATGCAGATGTCTACCTCTTAGCTGGCCACCTTGGGCTTCCTTTATGCTTGCTTGAAAGAAAGAAGTCTTCCTGTAGAGTAATTCATCTGAGCGTAGACGTTTAAAATAAAGCAGATGACTCATTCCCCAAAAAAATCCGTATTTTGTTCTTTCTTCACAAAGGAACCCAAAGGTATCTAAGAGACAGATCTCTACGTGTTTCTACAATTTCAAATGTCTAAACTAGGTGAGATGAATCTCACCTTGTCTGTCTGCCTGGGTGAAAACTGTCTTTTAGTCACGACTCTGGTATTAGCATCTATGAAGAAGGAATAAACAATTTATAACTAGGGTAATAAAAAGATACATTTAAAGAGGAAAGACTTGAGTTTAGATCATGTTCCAAAAACTGTGATAAAAGTGTAGGATAGGCTGGATTTAGCATCCACTTCCGTGATACAACCTGAAAAATTAAGGGTTGGATGAGAACAATGATCCTCAGCTAGGAATACTATGATGTACTTGCAAGCTTATTGCCTTAATCATATAGAATCTTGGTAGCAGAATCATAAGAACAGAAATATTCAGAAATAACTTATGTGCTAGACAGACATAAGCATGGAGTTTCCTTTCTTTCCTATTTTTCCCTTCCCTATTCATCCTTTCCTTAGATTTTTCTGTTTTTTTTATTTATGTATTTCTATTTGCTTTCATCTTAATTTAATTTCTTGCTTATCCAAAGCAAGAAATGCTTGGGTTGGAAAGCTGAATCCTAAGGTCCTCCATTCCTTTGAACTGCTAGTCACTGCTGTTTGAAATGGCAGTCCCCAAATATTTGTTTCCAAGGCTGGCTGAAGTGTTGTGTGTCTTTAACAATTTGCACAGTCTAACTTGAGTGATAGTCTGCTCTCCTGTACACCATCTTGGACAATTAGGATCCAGTGAAGTGATATTTGCTGGCAAAATTACTCTGAATTGATCAGCATATTAATTCTTATAGCCAATTCTGAATTCATGGAATCATAGAATGTTAAGGGGTTGGAATGGACCTTAAGAATTATATAGTCCCAACCCCCCTGCCCTGGGCAGGGACATCTCCCACTAGACCAGGTTGTTCAAAGCCTTATCCACCCTTTTCAAGATGAGATGCTGGTCACAACATGGACAGCAGGTATTTGCCCGAAGTATGTTCCTTTTAGGCATTATACAATTCTCTTTGTCAAGGCACACAGTGGGATACAGGCAGAGGCTAGCCAGCTCTTGCTGTGTCCTGTATTACACTTCTCTGAATTGTCCCTTAGACATATATATATATATGACATACACTACCAAGCAGATTTTGCAGTTTTGACAGAAGTTTTCTGAAGTAGCATCTTCAGCTGTAACTAGCCTTTCATTGCCAGCTGGCTGTAAGTGACGATAGAATGGCAGAAGATGAATAGGTACTACTTAAGACAGAAAAGAATCCTTCTCTTGGAAGAGTTTTGTGCTTTGCAGCACCACTTCTCAACTCAAGAAACAAAATATAGCTAGCTGGAAAGGAAAGCAGAAAGCACTGTCCTTCTTGAGTTATCCTGCAGAATTACAAGTGGGAAAAAAGACATTTTCCTGGAGATTAGAGCAGGGGTCATTGGAGTAAGAAGACTTATAGCTGTTGTGCCTAGATGTATATCCCTACATATGCTGTGTATTGTTCTCCTTAGAAACAGAGCAGGAACTCCAATGGCTGAAGCAATGCAGCACCAACACAGCATTTTGACAGGCTGGGGTAAAAGGAGCCTAATTTCCATCTGCTGAGGACTTCATCGTCCAGCTGAAAGGAGCTGAGATATTAGATACTGCTGACAAACTATTGCTCCGAGCAAGAATGGTAGTATTCCTACAGAGAAGCACAGTGAGAAATGGTCAGTCTTGACTGATAGCCAAACTGACTCATGGGACAGTAAAAACACAGCCTGGCACACAGGGTGACAGCTAGTCATTGCTCGTACAGCCAGACTCATGTGGTAAGCAGGCAGCCTCCCAGTGATCAAATCCAGCACAATGATACTGTTCCTGGTGGAAATATTTTTAATCCATATTAAACATAAAACAATAGAACAGTTTAAGTTTCATTAAGCTGTCAATCATTTCCACATCATTCAATTCTTTAAGGCAGAAGAATTGAGAGAGGAAAAACAGAGTTGTATAAGCAATTGCTTCTAAATATTTTAATATTTCTTACTTTTTTTAAGGACAACTAACATGAAGTCAAGAAGAGAAAGATCTGTTAATCAAACTACAAGTTTCTGTTTACTGGAGTATAAAAAAGAAAAATGAAAAAAATCTGTAAAGACAGCAATTTTTAATACTTCATTGTATAGACAAATAGTTGTTGGTATTCATGTCATAAGCATTTTATTTATTTTAGTGTTTGTAATGTTCAATAAAGGACAAAGACAAAATGCCTTAAAAAACATAAAAAAACTTCTCCATGAGCCCTTTTAGTGCAGCTTTTAAGCTACACAGACAGACACTATTTTATTCAGATTTTTTTCTCTTCCTCCCTACAGTTTCACCACAAGAATATGTGTGCCATTACTACAGGTCTTGTGAGATACATGCAGAAGATTTATCTAATCAAGAGACTGGAAATGAATTGACAGAACACTAGAAACCACTGCTATTTCGAAAGGGGAGAATTATGCTGCAACAGTCATTTGTCATTTTGCTCTTGATACAAATATGTTTGGGGGGTTAACAGTCTTTAGTTTAAATGTATTCACATTGCATTTTTAGTTTTAATTTCCTGAATGTTCTCTGGTAATGAGATTACCCTATTGTGTGTTTTCTAGGCAGATATTTTTGTCTGCTACCTAGAAAATCCTATTATTTCTTGCTTTTCATCTAAGACATATTACTGCGTTTATTGCCTTTGCAAGAGAATGGCAATTCAGATTCTGAAATTGATAGGTGTGTGCACAGGTAGTGTTGCAGACCTTGTCCTCTGCTCTGTGTCATAGCAAGCTTACTTTTCTTAGGGGATGGGAAGGAAATGGCTGTAAACATCAGGGGTTTTTTCCCCCTCTTCTTTACCTTCAAGGTTAGGATTCTCAAATAAATATTAGACTGGAGTACGGATAGAGTGGTTAAAAAATAGCATTACATTTTTATAGCACTTGTTGAGAGTGGTTTTGAAAAACAGTCATATAATTCTACTGAGATCATGGAAGTTTAACTTGTAGTGAAGCCATATTTTTGTTCCTACCAAAGGCCAGTCCCTTCCAGGCTATGGCCAATACTGGCTGAAATCTGATATAACTGCATTGACAACTCAAGAGTGAACATTCAGTCTAGTTCAGATATGTGGATGCAACTGCGTTTCTGACAAATTAACCACTGTACATGGCATTAATTTTTATGTTGGCTTCATGCCAGCTGTGAGACAAATGATGTCTTTTCCAGAATCAAATTAGAATGAAGCTTCTGGATAATATCTGATTCTGCATAAAGTGTATAAGTTGAAGTAAACCCATCATTGGTTTTTTTTTTGGTTGGTTTCTCTGCATAGTTGATCCCATAGTCAATTTATACCAGATCAGCCTTTAGCATCCCATAAATTCTGTTTATATTATCTGGAGCAAGACTCTAAAATTGTCTTGATTTCATCACAGACTCACAAGCTCACTCTCAAATGCAGTAAGAAAAGGAGAGACTGATTCCTTCTTTACTCTGTAGAATGGTAATGTATATTATTTTAATTATTAACCAGAGGAGCTTTGCAATAATTCCACTGGAAGGCAATTTTTATTCTTTATCTTTATAAGCAATAATTAATATTGTCAAGCAAGCAAGTATATTCAGATCCAATAAAAATCACAGCACCAGTATGAGGATGTTTTGCTCTTAGAGTTCCCAAAGTTGATTATCAGCCTTCGACAGGCCAAAAAAAAAAAAAAGCCATATTAATTTAGTTGGCTGGAATGCAGAAGTCTAACAACCTTGCAATGAGAGACAGAAGGAAATGGAGACTGCAGAAAGCAGCATAGATGGCATTAGGATTTATTGATTCATCCTGAATACTTCTTCTGGAACAAAAGTCCTCTATATACATCTTCAACAGTCAATTCAGGCGTGAAAAAACAGTAAAATATTTCTCTCTTCTGCAGTTTTGGCAAAGTATAACAGAAACTGGTGTTTGCTAGAATAGGCAGTAATTTTAATATGCTTTATATAGTAATATCTTTCTATGTGTGTATGTGTTACAGCAGATATATGATGCACTCATTTTGCATGCACACCCTTGACCATGCACAGTTCTCAAGTTTATTACAAACATTAGGATATTGTGTAAGTTGCTGTTTTTAATCCCAGCCAAATATAAGTTAACATACAATAATTCTGCATTTATATACTAATTTTTGTCTGAGGATGTCAAATCAAACTGAAAAGTCTAGGTAAAAATCGTTCCTCTCTTTTTCTACGTAGGGAAATGTGACTGGATAGACCAAATGACCTGGTTTCAAACTATATTCTTTATGCTTAAAGTGCTTTGTGGCATAAGCCCAGCATAGCTAATAGATGACCTGAAGTTCCAAGATAAAGATATCAGTCATAAACTTTCTCCTCCACTGCAGTAGAACCTTCTACCATAAAGATATAGTTCACCTGTATAAGACAAGACATTCAGCGAGGAGGTGTTTCAAAACCATGAAATAGATTCTCCTAAGAAATAAGGGCCATCATAAACTTCAGTGTCTTCCATAAATGTAAGAAACGTTTTTCTTCATTACCCTTGAACACCCTTTAGCAGCATTCCCACTAAGGAAAAAAAGGCCCTAACCAAAATATATTTCAAAATACTAAATTCACACTTCTCTAGGAAAGAGGGTAAGGTAGAAAAAAGATGCAGTACACATGACAAACACAGACCCAATTGCTAATGGACCTTTAAAGAACTTGTATCCTTTGGTGATATACCTTGCCCTAAACCAAATGGCAAAGTCAGGACAGCAAATTTTTTGTTTCCAAATTCACTGGTGTGACCATTCCAGGATGTTTATATATTGCCACAGGGATTCAGTAGGAATTAAATGTACCTCATGAGTCCCCGGCAAAGGGATCAGCTCTGGATCTGCTACATTTCCCAGAAGCTGAGTAGTACACATGAGCTGATTAGTGACATCTAGCCTCAGAGACACGGGGGGTCTTTACTTCCACTGAGCCTGACATTCCAATCAGAGCACAACAGGAATATTTAAAGGTAGTTTACTGCTTTATATATATATATACACATATATATATGCATATATATATATCTCTTTGTATATACACAGAGAGAATGACCGTACGTACTACTAGAATATGTTCTTTCAGTCATCTGCATTTCTAATGGCTGACTCAGTATTCAAGAGCATTGTGTTGCATGCCACAGTGTCAATGATTAGGCATGTTTCTTAATATCGCAATTAAATGGTGATTTACGCTGTCTGCTGATGTTCTTTATTAGATGGCCCATACCAGCCATAGCGTGAAATCAGAATGCCTTTATTTTCACTATATATACGTAAACACTGAAAGAAAATGTCACTGTTGTTAATGCCTTCTGTTTTCAAAAACAGTTGTACCAGAAAATCCCTGATCCTGATACTATCTATAGAACAAATCATAGACTAATTATCCTTTACTTGTAAATATATGCAACATAGCAGAAGAAACTTAAGATAAACCAAATAACAAACAAAGGGGAGTGTAATTTGCAACCCAATTATCAGTGGTACTCAGACTCTTAGACAGACATCTAAATCAGATGTGTGGCTCTAGAGTGACAAAAATGAAATTATTAGTCCTTACTTCCAGCATCACACTGATTCCAAGAAGGTGAAAATCCAATTTCAGGAAGATAATTAACTTGCTAGTTCACATCTAGGTTTCCATCCTAGTGAAATGAAAAGTTAGGAGACAAATAAGGACTAGTCTTGCTGTTTCCGAGCCTTAGGTGCAGTCAGCAAAAGTGGTTATATTTTAGCTGATCATTACTTTTCCCTGATCAATTGTAAATGCCAATGCAGTGTCTCCTAGTCCCCTTCAGTAAAAAAAGTCAAATATATTTGTTTTATCTGCTGCTGCAACTAACTTCTGATCTCACTATTATATGCATATTTTATTTTACACACTAAGTTGTTCCACTGATCTTCATCAGCACTTCAGGGAGAAGATATGTCCTGAGAAACAAAACTCCTTTCAAATTTATCATATTTTCTTTCTTTCCTTAAATAATTCAAGTGATATAACTTTTTGGATTAGGGATAGTTACACTCATGTACATACATAATGTCATAGCAGTTTTCCAATGATGAAAGAGGAGAACACAAAGGGGAGGATGAAGTCCCACTGTATATATGAATGACCATGCATTTTCTTAACAGGTGATGCATCAGAAGAACAATCGTACTGCAACAGGTGACACTGACAGAAGACTGAAATTCTGAGTCACATTCAGTAAATCAATGTCTCAGCAACACCATGACAAAGTTGCTTTCGTTTGTTTGTTTGTTCAGGTTGTTTGTTTGTTTGTTTTCTTTTGATGGGTTCTTTTTTTTTTTTTTAATTTTCTTTAATGAGTATAATTACATCCTTGTAAAACCTTATCTTAATTTAGGGAAAGAATGCATACTTTCTTTCCCAAAGAAGAAAAAAAGCCCACCCAAAACTGATTTGATTACTCCAAAATTTGTGTCCTCCCTCAAATAGTTTGTCTCCTTTAAACCATACACAACAAAACACTCTAAAATTTTTTGTACATGAAGCTATTGAAGTAATTCAACCATTAATTGCTCAGAATCTAATTGAAATCTTTCCATCTGTCTTAAACGTGTTTGTTTCATTATATGTCTTATTTTATTGTGGGCCACTCCAATTTTGTTAGTGCTCTCTGTCAGCACTGACATCATCTTAACAAATATTTTTTCATGATAGAGAAACTTATCCAGTGACAAGAAAAGAAAAGGAAAAAAAAGGGCTGCTCTACAAAGCAAAAAACCATTGTATACTCATAAATGCAATATTATGGTTTGGTGTCCATAGCACTGAGTTCTTTATTGTGTTCCTGTTGAAGAGAGGCCATTTGTCCATTCATAGAGCTGTTGCAAGATTAACAATGCAGTGTATTTTTCTGTATTTATCTGATACATCCCCTTGTCCTTACCCAGCTAATTGCAACTTAATTGCTACTGCCTTTCAGGTACTCCTGAAAGCTTTTTTTTCTTTGTAACCCAAATTTTTTTTTGTTACATGAAGCCAAACACAGGATTGCTCATCAAGGCAAAGGTATTCCAGATCATTTACACAGAGGAATGCTGTAGCATTTAGATACATATTATCCTCTTAAAAATTCATCCTCTGTGTTTATTCTTGTTTTGCCACCCCTGGATAATGAAACGGTGGCTGATGTTATTGTGGGACTTCTCTCCACCATTTTCCAACAGTCTTGGGATCCCTTGAGTTGCCAGTCAAGTGGAAGCTGAAAAATCTTGCCCCAGTTTTCAAAAAGAATAATAAATAAGACCCTGCTAATTACAGTCCTGTAAGTCTCACTTCAGTCTGGTGAAATTTATGGAGAAAGTTGTTCTGGAAGTTACGAGAAGTTATGAAACACACCTAAGAGGCAACACAGTCATGGGTCATTGACAGCTCAGGCTCATGTCCTGCTTAACCAACTTAATTTTGTTTTATGATGGGACACCCACCTAGCTGACCAAGGAAAGCCAGTAGATATTGAGGTTTGGGATTTTAGCAAGGTTTGGATAGTGTCTCCCACAGTACACCACTGGGAAAAATTTCCCACATGGTAGTCCACAGACAAGTGCATAATACATTGGGTGAACAATTGGCTGTCAGGTTGTGCTCAGAGGATTACAGTAAACAGGGTTGCATCAGGCTGGCTGCCAGTGGGTTTCCCCAGGGCTCAATTTTAGTGACAGTGCTCTTTAATGTTTTTGCAAATGATCTGGATGCAGGAGTCAAGTGTACAGAAAGTAAGTTTGCTGACGACACTGAACTAAGAAGAACTGTGAACTTCTCTAAGGTGGTAAGGCCTTAGAGAGCCCTGATAGACTCAAGAGTTGGGGAATCAACAACCGTATGAAATTTAAGAGCAAGTGCCAGATTCTACACCTTGGATGGGATTATTAGGGCTGTATATTACAAACTGGATGACAACAGGCTTTTGCCTCACAAAAAGGGACCTGGTGGTTCTGGTTGATGGCAAGGTGATCATGAGTGCTCTGGCAGCCAGGAGGGCCAACCCTGTCCTGGGGTGCATCAGGCACAGCATCGCCAGCCGGGCAAGGGAGGGATTGTCCTGCTCTGCTCTGCACTGGGGTGGTCTCACCTCGAGTGCTGGGGACAGTTTGGGGCACCACAATATAAGGAGGAAATCAATCATCAAAGTGTTTTCAAACAAGCACAAGCAAGATGATGAAAGGTCTTGAGGGCAAGACTTAGGAGAAGGAGCTGAGGTCACTTGGTTTGATAAGCTTGGAGAAGTGAAAATTGAGGCGTGACCCCATCATAGTCTACAATTTCCTCAAGAAGCAGAGAAGGAGATGCTGATCTCCTCTGCTGGGTGATTGACCACAAGACATGAGGGGATGCAATGAAGTTGCATCAAGGGAACATAAGATAAAGGTTCTTCTCTGAGAGGGTCACTAGAACAGCTCCCCCGGGAAGTGGTCATGGCACCAAGACTGTCAAAGAATGTGTGGATGATGTTCTTAGCCATATGATTTAGTGCTGGTTAGTCTTGTAAGGAGCAGAAAATTGGACTTTATGATCCCTTTCGAGTTGAGATATTCTGTGAGTCTATGATCTGTGCAAATCTCCGAATCATTACTTGTTGATACAATAAAATTCTGACATGTTATGTGTAAATTTGAAGAAGGGAATATTTTTCTATTGTTTCAAACATCTTATATTGAGTTACTAACATAATCTTTTTCTTTTCTGTAATGCTCTACCGAGTTTACAATTTTAAAGGGTCTCTAAATGTTTGAAAATTAATACAAAATGAGGGAATAACTGGAACAAGGCTAGTGGGACCACAGTTATGTCCTTTCTGTTGCAAGTTTGCGACAGTAATTGATGCAGTTAGCTTTTCTTTTTCCCTGGGCCCTATCTCTGCCTAAGTGCCTGTTTTCCTCATGTCCCAGGCCCAGTATTACATGAAAATATAACTTTTATTAAAAAAAATATGAAGTCATGTTTCTAACAGTTGCGTTCAGGGAAAGAAAAACATTGAAAATATACCTGTGCAGTTATTGGATAAACCACATTAAAAAAAAAGGTAACAAAGAAAATTATGCTTGACCCTGGGGCATTTGAGGTTTTTTGTGTGTGTGCAGGCAGAGATTGAGCTTCTGAGTAACTCAATATTTCTAGTTAGGAAACTATGACTACTCTGAAGACATAGCTTGTCTTGCCTTATTGCGACATATACTTTAAATCATTTTTCCCAGTTTTGTTTTCAGTGTTTTTGTTTCTGATAATTGCAAATGATTCAGCTCTATCCTTCTGAATTCAGACTATTTTCAATCTTTTACAACACTTTCATTTTTTTCATCATTCTCCCAATCAGCAAAGTTGTTTGGCAAAAATATCTTCACTTGCCTTTATGAGACATAAAATGATGGAACATTTCTGTACCTTATCTTGATTCAGTCACCTCAAACATTAATAAGAGCAAAGTTATTTCTGTCATTGGCTTTTTATTTTTCCTCAAAAAACACAAGGGATTGAGTGTATCTTGACTGTTCTTTTTGCTGTATGATAATATTATTTTCACCTCTCTAGATTGATTTCAGTATAAATACTTGTTTATAATAAAGAATGGAGGAAATAGTAAAATATACCCAGCACATTACAGAGGCATTCTTTTATTATTACTTTTTAGAGCAAAAAAGGTATTTCACCAGAGCTTTACACCATATTTGTTTAAAATATCCTTATTGGATTCATACTAAACTCAGGCAAGCTTTTATATAGTTAAAAAATTATTTTTCATTAACTTTAAGTTGAAATTTACATTTACATAAGATATAATTTCATGCTTTAATTTCTTATTAAGAAATGTCTAAAATTGGTTCAGTATTTTCATTTAAATTCAGATTCTGATTTTCCTATTTCTTAGTGAAAAGAAAAATCATAATTATTTCTGATGTGTCACTGGTATGTAGCACTTGGATTGAAATAAGTTTTGCATTAAATTTCCATAAAATAAAAAAGTAGTCAGTCAAGGCCCTAGACCTGTAAATATCATCAGAGTTTGAAGGATTAAATCCCTATCTTGGTATGCTATTTGAGCTCAAAATTTAATGGAATCTTTCAGAATTTAAAAATATGCGCAGTCAAGTATATAAGGTATATAATTAAAAGGGAGATATTTGTGAATGGCAGGACCTAAAGTTCCGTCTCTGGCGTAATTTGTCATTTTTTAAATAAAACTTGATGTTAATATGCTGACTATTAGCTTTGACCTATCCAAAGGTCAGTTTAGCATCAGTAACTGACAATGTACAATGTAACTTGCCTTCACAAAGTCAAAGTAAGGCTTGGGATGGCTGATCAATTTACCACTTGCAGTTTTTCCTCCAAGGGCATGCTACAAATCCGTCTTTTTTGCTAACTGTTCAGCCTCCACAAATATACATTCTAGTTTACTTTACATTCAGGCTTGCAATGGACAGCAGTGCTATTTCAAGCCAGCTTGAACAGTGTGCAGCCAAGATTGGGAAAGGCAACCATACCAGACCCAGCAATCCTCATCTGATATTGAGAGACTACATTGTCTAAATTCAGTGATCTCTACTTTTGTAACCATTCTCTTGCCTCTTTTTGATCTTTGCTGTGGTATAACCCCACCATGCAGCTGCTTGCTTGCTCTCCCCCTCCACCCTGATGGCATGGGGAGGTGAATCAGAAAAGGAGTTTAAAACTAGTGGGTTGAAATATAGACAGTTTCATAACAGGAAAATTTTAAATATAATAACAATTATTATTGCAATGAAAAGGGGAGAGAAGAATAAACCCCAAGAAAATGAAGTGATGCACAACCCAATTACTAGCCACCTGCTGATCGATGTCCTTGCCTGTCCCTTAGGAGGGATTGAGGGATCCTGTCAAGTTTTCCCCCAGTTTATATTCCAAATGTAATGTTCTGGGGTTTGGAATGTCCCTTTGGCCAGTTTGGGTCAGCTGTCCTGGCCATGCTCCCCACAGATTTTTGTGCACCTGCTCCCGGGCAGAGCACGGGAAACGGAAAAGTCCTTGACTTGAGTAAGCACTGCTCAGCAACACCTAAACCATCAGTGTGTTTTTATCCTCGTACCAAATCCAAACCACAGAACTACACCAGCTACTGGGAAGAAAATAACTCTATCCAACCTAAATATAGGACAATATCAAGTTTTTTGTGAGCCTCATCTGGCACATTTTGGTCTTGGTGTAGGGCACCGGAAAGAGGCAGATTTCAGATCCACAATAATTTTACTAGCATTTACATGTCTGTTATATGTTACATGTTACAGTTCGAAAATGACATAACATTGAGTAACACAAAAATACTGTCACAAACACTGCAATAGTATTAACAAGAGATATTTCTGTAGTGTTCAGTAACCTGTACATGCAGATCTCTGGCAGCACCATTAACACTGATCAGTGTTCAACTGATCAACATCAGTGTTTAATTGTGGACTACTAAAGGTTTTCTACCACTTCTTTCCAAAGCCTTCTCCAAAGGCCCTCACCCTCAGCCTCACACTGATTAATCTTTCTCTTTACTGGCACATTATTATTTCCATCATTCTCTTCCCCTTGCCTTTACTTTCAAAAAGAAAAAAAAAAAACAACCAAAATAACCCACTTAGTATGAGGAATGTGTAATTTCTTATCATTTCAATACTTCTTATCAGAGGTATTTTCTCTTCCAAGATGGATTAAAAGGCAAGCGGGTTCTTACTGATTTTATTGTGTTTTCTTCTTTTTTTTAATGATGAACTGAAGTAATGTGATATTTATTGCCATTACTCTATTTGTTCAATTTATGTTGACTTCTTAACTGTTTTTGAAAATTTTTTCTGTTGCTCAGGAACATGCCATTTAAAATAGGAGCAAGTGACAAGTATCTTTTGATGCAATGTGTTGAAATGTACCATTAGTTTATGTAGATTTCCTCTTGCTCAATTACAGGAATAAAACTAAATTATATTTACCTTACTTGCAGAGTTTGAGATTACACTAAACAACATATAGTTTTCAGTGTTCTAAAGATAGCTTTCAGATAACTTAAGCTTTTATTTAACTTAAATTTGAATTCTATTTTTGCTTTTCTGAAAACTCATCATATCATATTTATAGTCACTTTTCTATTGAGAACACCAGTCTAGGTCAATCTCATAATATTATATGAAAGCCTGATGTCAAGTAGCTGAGTTTCTTTTAAGAAGGCTTTGTTATCTTTGAAAAAAGACACAGAACACAGAGTTCATAGAACTATAAAGAATCAAGTTGGACATAATGAATGCAAAATGTAAAAATACATATTCAAATGCAAAGTCTATTTCTAACAGACAAGTCCTTTAGGACAACTGAAATGGAATGCTTTCATATCTTAAACATACTTTTATTATGACTTAATCAGAGCAATTTGATTTCATAGTTACTGAAGCAGAGCTCTTCACAAAACTGCAACTACTATTCAATTATACTTTGTCCCTCTGCATGAAATTTTTTCCCTTTTAATCAAGATTTAGACACAGGTCACTTAAAATCAATTGCAGAAAAAGCTTTTGAGAGACATATTACAGATGTTCATAAGCTCATTTCCAACCTTTCCATTATTTTTCTATATTTTAGATTGGTTTAAAGTCAAATGTGTTTATGTATTTTATTGAGTCAAGAGTTCAGTGGGAGTTGCTTGAGAAATAGAAGGCACATTGAGAGCAAAGAATTATTCATTGTGATACTTCTAGTAAATGTAGCTAGGAATATTAATAATGGTTAGTTTTTTGTTGGGTTTTTTTGCTTTTTTTTTTTTTTTAAGGAGAAAAATTAAAGGACTGAACAGTTTACTGAACAGCAAATTAAGGTGCCATAGCAAATATTGGATGTGTACCCCCAGAGCTGTGGCCACACCCATAGAAGTAGTATGTAAGAAAAGCAAAACCATGTTTCATTTCCAAGGTATTACAAATTTCAACGTGGAGTTAATTATTACAATTTATCTATAAACATTTTATAAATTCATGTTTGTTATTGACTACTCATAGCATAATAATGTCAAGAATGGCAAACCAGGACCACAGTTTCCCTGCACATGCTACCAAAAACAAACAAAAAAAAAGACAGCCAATGCCACAAACAACTCACTATTTTAATAAAAATGCTGAGGATGCTGGCAGCTCCTGAGCTACAACATCACCAGTACTCTGCTCTAGGAAAATAGAAAACAATTACTTGCCCCAGATACATTTTAAATATATATTTTTTCAGATCTTGATATTAGTCAGAAACTGCAGAAAACCCTAGTGCCTAATTTGTTTCCAATAAGTGAGTAGTTTATGACAACCAAAGGCAGCTTTTGAAAATAAGGAAGAAAAAAAATGCTTACAGAACCAGTGCACGTCACAGTCTCTTGAAAATGAAGTGCATTACAGCAGACATAAAAGAGCATGCTGTAGTAAGACAAGCTGTAATGAGTTCAGTGTGTTAGTATGCAAGTTATGAAAGATTTCTCTTCTTTAATACAACATTTTTCATTATCATTAGTCCTTGAGGTACATGCCAACCTTTCGCTGGTGAATACAAATGATGGAAAGCCTCTAGGAAAGAAGGAATCACAACTTTTCCTTCTTGCTTTGAATTGTTGCATTACACAGTTTTGCACACATATCAAAGGCAGAGATATAAAGATTCCTGATATCACAAGCTGCAATCCTTAAGAATTTTTGACTGAAAATGAAAGTAATGCAGAATCAAATTTATTTCCACAAGAGCTACAGAAAAATCTTCATAAATAAATAGATTTAAGAAAGAAACATCTATGTAATTAAAGACTGTGCTTTAAGGGTTAGTTCAAAGAAAAGTACTCTTTGCAGATCTTGTAAATTAAAAGGAAAACCGGAAAAATAGGGTTCTATTTTTCTCAGAAGCAGATATTTCAGTTAATATATTCAACTAAAAATAATGTTAGCAACAGAAAAGAAATGGGATAGAGAATTTCTAAATCACCAGTGGCTCTGTGCTGTCTGTCAATACTGTTCTCGCATTTTGGAAAAAGCAGCTCATAAGGGTAAAACTATGACCTAAGAAGCTTCACTGTGTCCAAGTGTAGACCTAGTAGCCAAGCATCCAACTCTATTTACAAATATGCAACTGGTGTGGAAGGATGGTTTAGTGCCAAATAAGCCCTTCCTTTAAGCAAGTCACAAAGATATCCTCAAGCTTCCTAACTCAGAATTGTCCTTGCACATACTGGAAAGGTATTGCATTTGGAAAGCATTTTTTCTTTTTTCTATAAACTTCAAATTATGCTGGAAGAAAAAAACCAGTAACACAACACCAACCTCCCAAAAGAAAAAGTAACCTTGACAGAAAAATTAGTAATATTACAGAAATAGAATCTGGAAAAATGTCCCTCATTTTTTGTACAATTATTCTGAAGGAGGAAAGTATAACATCTTATGAGTGAATGATACATAAATTTTATTAATTAATTGTAAGTAATCTTTAGTAGATATAAAGGAAAAGAGTGAAAATATGTCTATTATTTTTTTCTTTATTTTGAGAGAAGGACAAGAATAAGATAGCAACTTACTAAAAATTTCACCATGATTTAGGAAAAATATCTCTAATCTTGAGGCTGTGGTATACTTAATGAAAAGGTCATTTAGGAAATTAGAATTAGCTGGAATCAGTTCTGAATCAAAACCAAATTTGACTGCTAGATAACATATCATTGTAAGCAACATAAGCCATTCATTTTAACAACAGACTCTCATGACAAAATTCATCAAATTCTCCTAGAGAAGTGGAATCTATTATACTTAATCTACTCTAGGAATGTCTTCCTACAATTGTTATGATTGTCTCGCTAATTCATGTCTGTCCATAGTAATACTGATAAAATTTTTATAACAAATCTGCAGAATATGCATTTTTTGTCTTCAAATGCCTGTCAAAAACACTCAAATCAGCAAAGATTTTTTGTAAACTCAGTTCTATAGGCATAAACAGTCCCATTAAAGATAACAGGCTTGGTTAAAAGTAATCCTACTCTAGATTGTATCTATGACTCAATATTCTGTAATGTGAAATACACTCCCCCAACATAACCACCTCCAAGAAAATTATCAGATAGGAGTTAACTCATTTTGTCTGTATTTCTTTATGGGTTTTTTTCCTCCTAATTATCTTTCCATACCTTGTTCAATTCCTAAATTCCTAGTAAAGAAAAAAGTGAAGCAAAGATTCAATCAACAAAATAGTCAGTTGCCACTTTACTCCCTTTTTACTTGCATGTGAAATCTTCATGTATTCCCTTGTCAGAATGACTTTTACCTAGGCCCAGAATGCTGACACCTTGAGTGCTACACAGAAAGTCAAAGAGGCATCATTATTTTCCTGGTTACTAGATTTTTTGTAATTTAAAACATCAGTTAATATTTTCATTGAGATGCTGAAATCAGAATGTTAGAACAGTCACAAGGTCTTACTACAGTAAGAACATCCCCAGAAGAGTGACATTTACTAAATCGACCCAGATTAGGAATTGCAGAGCTGCCCCAGTTTGTTGATGGCTGAGTCTTCTTAAAGTAGCAGCTTTGATTGGCCCTTTCCCTACACCTGTTCCACAGCTTTTTTTTTTTTTTTTTTTTTTTGACACTGTTGAGGGAAGCATTCTGGGCTAGAAGAATGTTTGGTTTTGATCAGTTTGGAGGTTCTTCCATTACACAGATGTTGCACAGCATCTAAAAATATCTGTGTAATGTCCGGGGCTTCCAAAATATTGATAACTGACTTGCCTGCTGGCCTGATGGAAAAGTTGCCATTAGTCTGCTGTAGCCAGGAAATACCCTACTTTTTATGAAATTGTGGAGTACTTTGTACAGCGGATTCCCACTGATGGCAGTCCTGACTCTATTAAGATGTCTGCCTACAGCACTGCAGATCAGCCCATAATAAAACAGTAGGAGTGTGATCAGGAATCAGCAGTCAGAGTTCAGAAGAAAGGGGCACTTTGCATTTACTTTGACACTGGCAGGCAAGTAATAATTACATGTGGATCACAATGACAAGGTTTTCTCTGCAAGACTGCTTAACTTTTCACTCAAACAGTTACAGAGTGTCTGATCTCGTGACATCAGACAAGGCTTAAACAAGAAGAGGACAATAAAGACCCACAGTGGTAACAACAGGAAATAAAGAAACTGAAAATTTAGTCTGGGTACTCAGCAGGATTACAGGCACTGAAATCTGGAGAAGAAATTGACCTGCTGGCCTCACACAGTGAAAATTAAGCAAGAGAAAAGATAAATGAATGCCAGAGAGGAGGCTCCTCAACAAAGAGTGATCTAGGTGTGTTGATAGAGATTAACCATCTTTTTATTTATGCTTTTTAACCAGATTATTTGATTAGATTACAGATGGAACATACCACAATATGTGTTTTCTTTCTTTCAAATGCAGAAACTTTTTAATACATGCAGACGTATATGTACACGCACTCTATCTACAGGCCTGATTTTTTTTTTTCTGTCATCTTTTAAAAGAAAAGGAGACTTTTTTTTCCTTTACCTCTAACTCTTCAAATAGAAGCTTACTGAGTAATCATCTGTCTTCTCTAATCTGTGCAAATTTTATAGTGTGTCATCTACTGCTGGCCATTGCAATATCTCCCAGAGCTGAGCCAGTCATAAACCTTGCCATGAGGAACGAAGTTCTTTACCAGAGGTACAAAAACAGCTTTTATTTGTGCACAGTTAACATTATAGAATCTAGCTGCGCATTTCTGAGGATAAATACTTGTTTGTTCCTCTGAATGCATACATGTACTTCAGCAGTAATCAAGACTGACTGATAATTAGGACTGCACCAAATTTTGTATCTGAATTATTTTATCTTTTCCTCCTCCCAACAAACAACTTACAAGGGTTCATATACAAGATAACTGTTGGGAATAAGAAAGAAAAATGACTGTGAACAAGAAGGGCAAATGGAAAATAAGAGTGATTGTAATTGGTGGAGTACATTTTAGAAAATTTGGCATGGAGTGGACATTCAAAATAAGCATGTCCAAAACACTGAGAAGATGTTAGACATCAAAAGATTGTGATACAAGAAAAAGTTAAAATGAAGACTGCTGTAGTAAAGTCAGTTCTGCTGTGAAGTACTGATCATCTCTAACAGATACAATCTCTTTTCTTCCAAGAAGTTGGAATTCCCTTTATTTGAAATCCAATTTTATGTAGATGGATGGAAAAGATCAAGGAAGTAAAGCTGTCTATTTCAGCATGAGTTAAAACTGCCCTTCAGCAAAGATTAACACCAAAACTTTGCCTTTAGATTTTAAAAAGCTGTAGTGTTTGACTCCCTGCTAATTCCTAAGACTGTAAGAACTATCAGCTTAGGTAAACCTGTATTGAAATAATAGCAGAGAAAATAATACACACTTAGGATATCATCTTTCTATTGGAACTATTACGGGTTCACAGTAAGCCAGCACAGCCCAAGTCTCTTCCAAAAGCACACAAAAGACCATTTCAGGTCATCATGAGTATTATCAGAATAAAGATACTGAGAGAACCCTCCTGTCTGACATGGGTGTAGGCCTTGTTATCAAATATTGTGTACCATTACAGCCAGAATCTAACCATACAGCAAGACTATTTTGCACCCCTTATCAATTTTGCTTCTTTCTACTTTCCTCTGTCTCAACGGTGCATGCAATTTCCTTTCTTGTTATTGGTATGCAAATTCACCTGCTCCCAAAATAGTTCTCCTGAAAGACTGTTATTATATTTGAAATGCAAGGTATGTACACCCACTTGTCAACTGCATGAACTAGCTGTGGCAATTATAAATTCCTCTGAAGGGCAACAAACATTTGCCATAAATGGAGACTAAATTAATTCAGGCTTTTGCAAGATACAGACTTGGTTAACCTAACAGAAAAAATCATTTTTCTCATATATACCATAAGCTTGTCATCTTCTTTTTCAGACATGCTTCAAGACCCTTCAAATATGAACTCTTCTGGCAAACACCATCTGTCAGTCTCTCCTGTGAGGGTCCCACATGCCCTTTTCAAAATTTTTTTAATGTCAGTCATCCTTCATATGTCATCCATCATATGACCAAAAAGAGGATTTAGGATCTCCAGGAGACAAGAATATACCAACACACCCACTTGTAAGGCTTTCACAACCCAATCCTTTGACAGCCTTACATACATCCCAAACAAGAGGAAATAATGTTAGAGCTTAAGCTTTGGTCACATGCAGTCTGTTGCTTACACAAGGAGAAGGAATGACCAAGGTGCTTAAAGGAGCACCTAAAAAGTAGCTCATAACACAAATGTGACTGCCACTACACTAGTGTTTAGATAGCTCTCACAATCCAGGGGTAGAAGGTTCCATAAAGATGGAAGAGAGAAGTCCTAACTAAATAATTGTTGTCCAGATGTAGAAAGAATTCGTTCTCTATTAGTATCAGAAAGGGATCTGTCCATGTGAGCTTTTGAAGGGTTGCTCTACTGAAGTGCCTTCGGTTTCCAACTATTTTGGAAGGACTTCAGGATGGCCAACACCACACAAAGATGAAAAACCTTATTAACACACTGTGGGCAAAGAATCCCATGGGCTGCAAGTAGGTGCAGAGAAAAGAATTATATTGAGCTGATAAGAGTGGATGTGCTAACTGTTCCAAGGAGAAATCCTGCCTGATTGTTATTTATTCTGTTGTGAAATGTGGCCACCAGCTCCACCGTCAAGGCAGTGTGTGAACTCAGCTCTGGGAAGAAGACTGTGTGATACTGTGAACCATGATGGTCTGCTCCTAGGCAGGCGTCAAGTGAACATTTGTGTTTTCCCCTCCTCCCAGAGCCAGGGGATAGGCCTGTATTGAAAGAGCCAGATAAGATGACACATTGAATAAACATGTATGTACCTAGATCCAGAGCAGGAATCCATTGCACTGCATTTAACATGAATGATAATGGAAGGGAACAGATATACAGAGGAAAAAATTCGCGGTTGTGGAAAACTTGTAATAATTTTTCTTTGTGCTTCAATTTGAATGGAGAAACAGACTGGCCCTGCTTTAGAGCTGCATAAACTCTGGCAGCTGAGGTCTAAAGCTGTGGTCTTGCAGCATTGTCCTTTGAATGTTTCCTTAAGTAGTACATTCTAATATTCTAACTAATAACTGGCATCAGACTGGAAATACTCACAAAACCTTGGTCTTATAACAGTTATGATAAAAGATCACCATCGTCATCATTAAAAAAACACACCAAAAAACCCAACAAAAAACAACCAACCAACCAAAACAAATTAAAAATCCCCCCTCGCTCATATGATATTAACCAAAGTCTGTAGCAAGACCCATCAATAATCCTGAATCTTACTACTTGTTCTGCTCTTTAAAAGCTTGTGAACAGGTTGGAGATATCCAAATACTTGCAGAGATAAGTAGCACTTCCTCATGGGATTAGCAGCAATACAGCCACATAACCTGATGGGCACTGACTCCCAAAATGCTACTACAGTCTTCACAATTCTAATCTATGCTTCTGGATGTGAACTGCAACAATCAAATGCTGATGCCCTGAAGAGAACTGGACAAAAAGAAAGTTCATGAGAAATTAATTAGGCACACAGATTTGTCTCAGACTATCAAAAAGACAAGGTTGCCCATCTGCTTACTGTTATAGCCTATGGTTCATGTCTGGAAAAAAATTCTGTGGAAATGGTGAGTACATAGGTTGATTGAAAATATTATTATGGTGAATAAATACAAACATTTAAATTGTCAAACTGCTTAATATTATGTATAACAGAAAGTCCTCAATCTTTCCACCTGTTAGGTCATCGAGCAAGAAATACTTGTATGTCGTAGGTACACACAGTTAGTCTGCTAAATAACATAGTTCCTTTTCTGAGCTATGGATACAAACTGCTCTGCCAAAGCTTCTAATTAGTAGTGTTCGTGTTTGCAACAGGCATACATAAAACATCTAACACCTACATTAAAGTTTAAAAACATTTACTACACGTGCAAAACTCATCCATTTCTTAAACCATCCAGATAACATCTCTTACTAGTACTTTGATATGCAGCAGCTTGAAAAATTAAGCTCTCCCGCTAATCAAAATTTCCTTAAGTTTCATATTTGGGTGATTGTCCTAATCACACATTCAAAACATAATCCTTTCAATGAAGAAAATTTTTCCTAATAGCTAACCTAAACCTGATGCAACTTGAGGCTGTCTCCTCTTGTATTATCATTTGTTACTTGGAAGGAGAGATGGAGTCCCACCTAACTGTCAGGGGGGAGGTGTTCCTCTTTGGACCCTGACATCTGGCCCAGCTGTGTTCCTTGTTTCAGTGTCCCATGTCCCGAAAAGATGAAATGAGGCTTCTTTCTGCTGTTTCAAAGCTTGTTTATTTTTTTGTTCTTATCAAAGTTTCAGAGGCACAGACTGTGCTGTGACCTCCAGGAACACGAGGACAGAATGGCAATGGCTACCAGAAGCAGGTAGCTTTTATATCTATTATCAACCAGTTAGAAAACTTTACGTATCTTATTTTGTTCCCAAAACCAGTGAATATCAACATTATTGATATGTCTCCTCTACACTAAATTCTATCTACCAATCAACAAGTCGCAGGACCTCATGTCAGAGGGAAAAAGGAAGAGAAGGAGAAGAGAGAAGATGATGAAGAAGGAGCCGACACCCCAGAATCTCCATGTTGGCT
Organism: Vireo altiloquus; assembly: GCA_013396875.1. Classification (NCBI taxonomy): domain Eukaryota; kingdom Metazoa; phylum Chordata; class Aves; order Passeriformes; family Vireonidae; genus Vireo; species Vireo altiloquus. The sequence goes on from VZRF01011459.1 coordinate 181,415, forward strand.
CTATATAATATATATAGCAAAACCTAAAAACTACAACTACACATTCTGTGGTGCACTAAACAACCATCTCTTCATTTCTTCGGTGTTCTCAGCTCATCCAGAAGTGGAGGCAAATGCTCCCACGAGCTTGGTTCGCAGGCCAAGCCTTTTTTGTGGAGCTCTGAGGGTAAAGCAAACAGCCAGAGGAGCAGGAAAAGTTCCCAAACTTTTCCTAGACTCCAACACTACCTACAATCTCCTTCCAAGTGGTTGTAGAGATCAATAAGTTCTCCATGAGCCTCCTTTTTCCCCAAACACCCCCAGCACCCTCAGCCGCTTCTCACAGGACTCTGGCTTCAGACCCTTCACCAGGTCCATTCCTCTTCCCTGGATACACTCCAGGCCCTAAATGTCTCTCTTGTAGTGAGGAGCTCAAAACTGGACACAGCATTTGAGATGTGGCCCCACCAGAGCCCAGTACAGATGGACAATCACGGCCCTGGTCCTGCTGGCCACACTATTGCTGATGCAGACCAGGATGCCATCGGCTCCTTGGCCACCTGGGCACTGCTGGCTCATGTTCAGCTGCTGTCAACCAGCACCCCAAGTACTTTTGTGCTGCTGTCAACCAGCACCCCAAGTACTTTTGTGCCAGGTGGCTTTGTAGCCATTCTGCCCCAGCCTGTGGCACTGCCTGGGGTGGTTGTGACCAAAGTGCAGGACACTTCTTGTTGAGTCTCATATAATCAGCCTGAACCCATCGATCCAGCCTGTGCAGTTCCCTCTGCAGAGCCTTCCTAGCCCCCAAGCAGATAAACAGCCATCTGCAAACTGGCTGGGAGTGTACTCAATCCCCTCACCATTGATGAAGAAACAGAACAGGCCTTAATACCGAGCCCTGGGGAACACCAGTGATGTGTGCTGTTGTTTTGGGTCACTTACTGCAGGTAACGCCATTCACCACCACTCTCCAGCCCTGGCCACCCAGACATACTTTTATCTAGTGAGCACTACAAGTATTTTGGCAAAATTTTTTTTCACTGAACAGTTTGCCTTGCCCTTTCTAAATGTGAAGTGGGAGACTGGCACTTATTTATTTCGCCACCAGCAAGAAACTTTACAATTGCTAGAAACTTAGTTATGCTTTATAATACAGCACTTACAATTACAATTTTTGCATCAGTTCCTAAGATGTCAAAAGATTGCTTGATCAAAGGCAATCTTTCTTTGTTCTGTGGATTTTTTTAATCCTATGCAATCACTGCTTAGACTAGGACTGTGATGTAACTATGACCTTGGGACTATGATTTTGGTCTAGCGAATAATCCTACACATATTCAAACATCTGCATTACTTATGTAAATAATCTCATTGTACAGTTTTGCACAGGCTTTGCATACTAAATAAATATAAGTTTTCCACTGATTTTAGTGGAGAATAATCCAGTAGCACTGGTTAAGTTCTGTTTTACTTGAAGATTTCTGCACAAAAGAGATATGAGAACTTATTCTAAACCCATGCATCCTATATAATTTTATTTCATGTCTCTTCAAAGATCACATTTTACCTTCTGCAATAGATTTCTAATGTAAAAAAAAAGAAATTGAAAGATACATATCAGATGTAGGATCTTTAGTAAAGATTATTTAACACACACCTGTCAAGTATACTCATTCTGCACTAGACTTATATTGATGACCTTACAGGTATTTTGTATGACTGGCAGGTTGCGACAATCTTCCTGGGTGCAGCTTCAAGCCAGTCACTACAGGTTACCCTCTGCTGTAAAGGATGAGCTCGCAGTGTACAACCAGCTCCCACCATGGTATAAGTGTGGGGTCACTGTGTTGCAGCTGGGCTGCTGTGGAGGACTTAAAGTTCACAGATTCCTGCCTGCAGCGCATATCAAACACATCAGGTGAGCGCTACGCAGCCCTTTCTTATCACATCTTCTGATGTGCCAGACACGTACTGCCATCACATGTCCTGATGTGGATTCTCACCTGTCTGGGAGTACAACACTTCAGAAGTCTGGTAGCTACAAGGGTCAGAGAGGCAGAAACTGAATAAAAAATAATGTAAATGCAAGTTGCTTGAAACTGCTACTAGAAATCTTAACAGTTCCTCTGTGTCTATAATACATCACTTCTGACTCTGTTTCTCTGTTACACCAGAAGAGAAGCTTCATGAAAAAGGTTTAAGGTTGGGGTGTTTTTAATATTTACAATAATAATAATAATAATAATAATAATAATAATAATAATAATAGTAGTAATATTTACAACAACAACAACAATAATAATAGTAATAATAATAATAATAATAATAACAACTTTAAAAACCCAGCCTGAATCAGTTGCTCCTCGAGTCTGCCTGCAGAGTATGGTGGGTTTGTTAGCTACAAAACTAGTGGGGTATGCAATACTATTAAACTCAATTTAAAAGATAATAACTCAGCCTCCAAAAACCAAGCAAAAGAATACAATTTATTTTTAAATAAGCCTGATCTCTTTCAACTTGTGTAGCCTGTCTGCTAGGCACTGATTTGCAGTAATCTGTATTCAGATCTGGATCAGATTTTGGTTCAGTTGCTAAGGCTCCCTGCTTTAAGCTCTCCTTACACATTCACCTCTCTTTCCTATAATCTTTTATGACAGATTTATTGTTAAAGAAACTAAATTTTGGGTTTCTGAAGGCTGAAGAACAAGCAGTACTTTCCTTGCCCCTTATTTAAGTCGGGCAGGTCTGTATGCAGAGAGGACAAGGAAGGACAAACACCATGAGACCATTGCCCTAAGGCTACATACTGTCCAAACCTGCCTTCAGTGAGGTGCAAGATGCATCACCCTTGCAACCCTACATAATCCAAACTTATGCTTAAACATAGCCACTCCACAACTCCCACTTGAAGGAGCATTTACCTCCCACTGCTGTCTGCCCCAGCTGCTCCTGGGGAGTTTTGCCATTGGCTTTAACGAGTTAGAACTTTCACTTGATGACATGGATCTCTCGGGACAGATCTTGAAATACTCAGATCTAGGAGAAGCAGTGATGCCAACTAGCATTTAAATAAATATTGGCAAAACTATTTTTCCATTCCTACCATTACAGAATACACATACTAAATTTCTTAGTTAGAAAAAGCACTCAGAAAATTTCATCCTTTTTATAAAATGTCCAACGTTATCCACCAAGCTTTTATCTTTCTCATCTTTTTGTTGGGAGAAACCCATAAAAGAAATGGAAAGAGATTTTCCACCAGTTTCTCCATCCCATTATCCCTTTCTTATAACCACAGAAATCCAAGGATAAAATGATTACCAGGATACCACAATACCAACACTCTTAACAGTGGAGTGATGTTGCAGAAGTACCTATTATGTAGTAGGACACATCCTACAGATCTTTGGAAAGATTCTTTGCGGAATAATTTTTTTTTTTTTCATTCTACTGACAGTGAAACAATAAATCATAAATTTAATCTACCCTGGTAAATTTAACCTACTTCTTTAGCCTTTTCACTCTAGTTTTCTTACACATATAGATATATGTATACATCTACCAGAGATGCACCATATTTTGTGAAGGTAAGGCTGTTGGACCTTTCCTCTCTTTACTGCTAAGAGAGTAAATAGAATATCAGAAAAAGGAATTAAAGTGACTATGAATGTGCACATTTATCCTATCTATTGTCCTTAATAAAACTTTCTCCACACATACAACATCTTCCACCACCAGATGAGCATTTCATGTATTTTGCTCATACTGTCTACAAAAGATCTCTTACAACATTGAATCTTATCAACCTGATATGGTGCAGTGACGTTCCATCAGTAAGGATAATTCATCTTAATTATATTTTAAAAATAAACTATTTTAAAGCATATATTATATGTAAAGGACAAAGAAGGACAAAATATGCTATCCAGATCATCTCTGTGAGGAACTATGAGACTTCTCTTATGCTCTTAGTCCTCTTGGAACTGCTTCCTTTATAATTTTTGGCAATTACTTCAATATAGCACCTTATGGTACTTTGGAGTAAGGAGTATTTGTTCTGTACAAATATTAAATTGTGATGGAGTCTTATTTCGTACAATTCAGTGTAATGCAGTGGTATATGCATGACAAATGTAAAAAAATAAGTTTACCCTAATGGATAATGAACATGCAAATCAGAATGACCCATGGCTAGTAAGCACCACAAAGTTGGCCAGAATTATGTGCAGTAAGTATAAAAATAAATTTTACTCTTTATTTTTATGCAGATATTAATATATCTTGAATTCTTAAAAGAATCCCACATCATTCCAAGAATTAGTGTTTGACACCTTAATGCCTGATGTTGTTTCATTACCCTCAAGGCAGCAATAACATCTTTTGCTTTCATTGTCTTTGATTCTAATAACAGAGGACCTGTATCACTGAGAATTTAAAAATGACCCTCTGAAAGGGATTGTGATGTTTCTTGTGTTGACTATATTTTAGCCAGTAGCCCTTTCCTGAACCAGCTGCTTAGACCAGCAGCACCTAGATTTGTATAGTCATTGACAAAGTTATATGCTGGAGCCTTCCTTTGCATCTCAAATCACAACCTCTTCCCAGCAGTTTAGATCTGTATTTGACACCAGCCTTTTTAGCTGCATCACCCATTCTTTGATTTTGGTGTGCCTGAAGCTGACAGGATGCGCAGCCTCCTCACTATGCAGCACTGCCATTTCTAGTGTAAGACATGAGAAAAAACCATGAGAGATTTGAACTGAAAGTGCATTCATCAGCTTTCATTTTGGAAATCAAAATAAACTAAATCAAATTACGGCTACCTCGAATAAATAGTCCACTGAGTGGAACAGTTCAATTTAAATAATCTACTCTGAAGAGTATTTAGAATTCCTTTCAGAATTCACTTCTTACTTTCAATAATCATCAGTGCCATTTTAATAGTAATTTGTGGCTTAGTGATCACTTTCAGGTTCTCTTCTATTATAGAAATGACACTGTGAAAGTCCTAAGTGGTCCTCACTGAGTTCTTAAATTAACATTGAGAGTTAAAATGTCCAGAAAATGATGTACCTTTGCTTAAAACACAATTGGACTTGTGAGAGAGGAGAAGATTTTATTTATTTATTTAAATTAGTGACCTCATTTTCTTCCTACTTTTCTTTACATCCTTGTCTAATAGGACTCGGATGTGCTGCTTCTGGCTGTTCCACCAGTTTCTACAGGAACATCATTCCGGACTAAAATGTGGCATAAGAGTGCACACCTGAGGCCTGCAATTAAAACACAGTTACTCTCGCACTGATGATTTCTCTCCTCTATTACAATCCAGCTCAAACGTTTAGAATACCATTCAATGAGCACAGCTACCAGGAGTTAGAGGTGTAATGAATCTCTTACCTCTATAAAATTATGATCCTGAACAGAAAAGGACTTCAACTTTTTATGATTTTCATAAATTCTTGTCAAAAATCATAATTTCGAAGGTCAAATTTCAAACCAATGTCATTTAAAAACCCACAACATTTTCAACAATAATGGTTAATTATATAATAATTAAAATATACTGAACCTAAAACTAAGATCTAAAAACTAACATTTCAAAATGAAACTAAGACTTTATGGACCAGTGATCTATTTAGGACAGCTGCACATTCCACTGTTGTTCTGCTTATTAGTTTTGGAACTAGAACTACATTACTCCATCTATGGAATGGACAAAAGAAGGAAGAAAGTGCTGTAATTCCTGGGTTGACACTACAAAGCAGGGCCAGTTAATTGTCATCATTATTTAGTCTCATCCCTCCCACACAAACCACAACAGAAGCAATAATATTAAGTTGCACAATCTCAAAATCTCTTTGAAAGTGAAGCCTCTGCATTTCCCCTCCCACTCTGAGAAAGCTCCTCAAACAGTATTTATCAGTCTTTCAGTCTAGGAACAGACTGAAGTTAAGAGAAAAGTACAACTCTTCTGTTTTTTAACAACCATTGATGAACTACTTAGCTTTTTAGATAATATTTCCTTCCTTAAACTGTAATTATTAGTCTTCAAACAGGAAAACTATAAAAAAGGAAGAATATGAATAATGGAAATTCTCACTTCAAGGCATGACATTTCAACATTTCTTTGAATTGCTAAAGCATATCAAAGATAGACAATCCACCTGGAGTCTGCTCTGTTTTGAATTATAGAACAAGGTCTGTAAACTCAAAAAACCCACATGCTAATACTGTCATTTTTACATTTTGAGGGCCCATAGTTAGGATTTTTCATTAAAATATTACAATTGTTATGTTCTACATATAAAATCATCAATTATTAAAAAAGATAGCATGATATCCCCAATTTCATTTTACTATTATTTGGTTAATTTTTATAATACATTTAGTAAAGATAACACAGGAGCAGAGGTTTTCACAAAATCATTATGTTAAATTTTTTTTCTGAGGAACAGGTTTTCTCTTTCTCTTAAGAGAAAATATTAATCATAAAATAACATTTTATATTGCAGTTTGATATATACCAATTGTATATTTTCTTTCTAGTGTTTTCAAGTGAGTTGTTTCAGAAATAAACAACTTCTTTGGGAGGAACAACACTAATTTAAGATATTACTGTCCTTCAACTGAGCCACAGAATTATCTTGACAAATTTGACTTTCAAATGAACTGAACTAGAAGTATTCAAATTATTTCAGATTTGCATAGGAAAACTTCCAGAAAAGTAGATGTAGCTGGGAAAGACACATCTTCACTCATTAAAGACAATACATAATAATTAATTTTCCCGATTTTTCACCTCAATGAGCCTATTACCTTACTTTTCAAAGAAAAGTTCAAATATGTGCTTTTCTTACCTCTTATAATTGTTTTTTTCCTGTTCCATTGATGAGAGAAAATAGACACAAAGAAACAGCTGTGTACTATCATTTTATGTATAGTATAATTTTTTGTGAGTCCAAAGTAAAATGGTATGTATAGAATTACAAAGTATACCTCAATAATGACTGGAAGACTTAGATTTTTTCCTAAATTTTATAGGAGAGAAAAGATAAAACAAGACCTTTGCAGAGTGACTATTATTGTCTCGCTTTTTCTGGCTACTTTTGCCATGTGCATGTTCTTTCCAGTTTCAGTAGGTCACTCTCGTCCAACAGAAAACCTCAGAGTGTGGAAGACTGAGTTCCAATTCAAAAATATTTGATCAAAACTGCCTAGTATGACCTTGTTACATCACCTTGTTCTTTTCATCTTTCTCCATCTGATTTTTTTTATTTGCTATAAATTTTTCAGAATAAATACCTGATCATAAATCAGCCTGCAGATCAGCACTTTCAGTTTGTTTTTTTTTCCTTTCCCAGAATTTCCAGAAGAGCATAATGTTACTTTTGACCTATAACAAGATCAAAGGAGGTTACTCTTGAATAATGGTGTATGCATTGGTGCTTAGAATAGCGTGTCTCTTGCTGTCCTATAAAATTTTATTACTCATGGTGAATGACATATTTGAATGGCTACTGTGGGATGAATACCTTATGTTCCAACCATGATCTGAAACTCTTTCATTTAATTGGGGGTGGTGTCCTAGTATGCCATTTAATCTCATGGAGCATTTCCAAATGGAATCCTTTAAAGGAAGGTGAAGGATCACAGCACAGGACAAATGTATTGTCTGGTAAGCCTGAGAAGCAAGTAAAACTTTCTGGAGAGGGGAGAAGAAACCATCGCCTATGAAATATATGCTGAAGCAAAAGTTGGACCAACCATATGGAATTTATGGTAGTTATGGAAGTGTCTTCTTTATTACAAAAATTTGATTACATACATAATGTACTAGTAAAAACTCTGTTGTGAAAATGCATCAAGTTCAGCCTCTCTTCCAAGCTGCTGAAGTCCAGAAATTGTACTTTGTCAACTTAATGTAATTTGAAGTTATATTTTGATTTCATATTCCTTTTTTAGATTGTTTGTGTTGGGTTGATGTCAACCAGCTGCTAGACACCCCCATCCAGTAACTCCCTCGCTCCCAATCCTCAACAGGGCTGGGAAGAAAATAAGATGACAAAACCTTATGGGTCAGGATAAAGACAGGGAAATTATGCACCAACTACCTCTGGGGAAAAACAGACTTTGGGAAAATTACTTTAATTTATTATCAATTAAAATAGATTTAGGTAGTGAGGAAAAAAAGACAAAATTAAGCATGGCATGTTCTTCCCAGTCTCACCTTCACTCCTTCACTCCCAAGCCCTACCTGCCCTGACTCAGCCCTGAGGGATGCAGGAGGTGTGGGTGCTGTGGTCAGTGTCCACACCATTCCCTCTTGGCCGCTCCGGATCCATCACGGCCTCCTCTGCAGAGGCCACGGCTCCCTCAGGAGAGACCCACCTGCTCTGGTGTGGGCCATCCAGGAGAGGAGATCTCCCCCCGTGCCTCCCCCTGCTCTCTCCTCAGGGTTGGCAGGGTTGTTCCTCCCCTTTTTTCCCTCACCCCTCCTTGCCCCAGGCTGAGGGGCTCAGCTGTGCCTGGCATTGCCTCTCCTCATGGACACCTCTACAGCCCCCATCAGCACCTACTTTGATCAGAATTGTTTTAAAAGTTTGGGTCAGGAGTATAAACATGGTCACATAAACATATACATTGGTTGAAGATACATTATTTGTTCAAAGTTTCAGAAAATGAAACTACAATTGGTAATTGCTGAGAAATTAGAGTAGTTTTCAACATCCTGAAGGTTCAAAACACTCATCAGGTCTTACACAGGTTTTATTCCAGAAAGCTCATAAGCAAAAACCCACTTTGTCCATGCCAGTTGGCCAAGCCCCTGAGACTTCTCTCTAAAGAGGTTAACCTTGGTAAAAATTCAAGAGGTTTTTAAGGATGTTAGTTTGGAGGATCTTTCTTAGCACGCAGTGGCATGGAGTGGATGGTCAGAAATTTCCTGTGTCAAAGGGAACCTGTTTGACACCTGTCTTTGTATGCAGCCCCCAGTACCACAGGGGAGGGGACACAGCCTGATGTTTCTTTAGACTACCTCAGCTACCACATACAAAGTTTTGATTCTTCTTGAAAGTTACATTATTTTAAACCTGGAATAATGGAAAAGTTCCAAAGCCATTGGAACTTCTCGTATCTTTTTATCTGATAGTTGCCTGACCTATAATAAAATCAGTTATCTGCAGGAATAGCTTTTTCCTCAGTGATGTTCAATAGCAGCATGAGTAAGACAGACAGAAGCTGTACAAAATGCAATGCGTTCCGTGATAACATCAGCAAGCCCAGTGTACCTCTGAAACTGTAGCACCATTATTTTACAGAAACACTAAAATATATATGAAGCAGATGAAGACACCCTAAGCATGCTAAAATATCTACAGTTTGCTTTGTCTCAAAGGAGCATGTGTAACAGCTTAAATCTGCCTTTACATTGCAGGTGGAAGAACAGAACCTGCCTGCACCACTCTATCTAACACTGACCTAAGCAGAAGCATTAGAGGTCATAGAAATGCTGTTTGTCTTAATGTTTGAATCTGGTCTGTATAGCCTGAAGACACAATGAAAGTAAGGCTGCTTACACACTGTTTTCAGTTACTTTTCAGGACAACATATTTAATGACATAAGAATGAATTAACTGACAGTCTCTCCTCCCTGTACTCTCTGTTAATAGAAGATAATTCAAGCTGCACTTGAAAAATAGGACAGACCAGATTTATTGTTCCCAATGGGACCTTAATTCTGCTGCCCTGTATATCCATTTTCTCCACTGAATGAAGCTGAAGTTCCATGGATAAAATAGGAAATGAGCAGACTGCCAAGGACTCTTAAAATTAAGACATGCTCCCTGTTAACAAGGTGATTGCCATGGGCCTACACAAATCACCATAAGAATACCACCATGTGATTAGCATACACACCCTCAACTTTTCTTTGAAAAAAACCCCACTGGCTTAATTCTCTTGTACATGAACTAGAGTTGTACAGGTATAACCAAACACACATTCCTATTGCATGTGTACTTTATTAGTTATTTCAAAACTACTTACACACGTGCCCTCTTCAGTCCATAGCAGACATGAAGGCCTCCCATGCGGCCAGTGCAGGGCAGCAAGATGGTTACTCAGTCTGGCTGAAGTGTCTGCCACCCTCACTTCTGCGCAGCAGATCCTCTCCAGGACTGGGTTTCTGCACAGACTAGGATATCTAGACTTATATCATTCGTCACCCTACTACTCCACTTTCCTCTCCACGGCTGCGTTTTTGTTGTTTTTTGCTTTCTGACAGATGGTCAGCAGAACCCAACTTGCTTATTATGCAACCCCATGCCAATCTCTTTGTTAGAAGAAGTTAGTGGTTGCTGCTTGAGTCACTAACACCTTCTGATCTCTCATTCCAAATCTGTCGCCAGGATGAAAAACTGGAAAGAGTTTAACTGTCCATGTTTATGCCTTTACAGCACATACATGACCCATTGGAACAGGGCAGGTGTAGTCCAGAGCTTTTGGAGATCCAAATAATTCTGTGACAATTATCTTTTACCTTGTTTTCCCAGTGCATACCAGATTCATCTAATGAGTAAGAGCTGGGCAGATATTATGAAGATCTTGCTTAGATGAACGGTACTTTTGGATAGGTTTCAACCCCTGATCTGTGGCTACTTCCATTAAAACCAAATGTGGCTAAGCTCATCTTCAATTTTAACAGATCATCAAAACCTCTGAATGTATTTCTAAAAAAAAACCAACAAACCCAAAAACTAATGGCACTTATAGGGGTAAAATACACCTGAAAGAAAATTTTATTAACATAGATATGTTTGGATCTTTGGACTTTAATTGACTTTGAGAGTCAATCAAACAAAAAAAAGAAGAGGAAGAGCACCAGCTGTTACTATGCTGAATGATTGCCTTAAATGACTCAGGAAAGGACAGGGAAGTCTTTTCAAACTATAGTAGTAAGTGAAGACCAGAGAATAAGGAATCCTCAGTTGTAGTTGGAGGGGTGTTTGCCATCAATACAGATCCGAATGACAGGTCAAAGCCAAAGCAGAAACAATTGTATCTCACTCAAAAAAAGAAAACATGATTTCCACTATTTGTTAGACTCCTAGATAAAAGCCACGAATTTACAATTATAAGGAGGAATGGATTTTTAGAATCACTTATGAGTTTAAACAAAACACCTTTATTTACAAGGATAATTTTAAAGGTTGATTGCTGTTCTGCTGAATCCTGCAGGATTCTACAAACTTAGGCATCAAGGGTTTCTCACTTTGAATTATAAGCATTATAATTGTATATTCTGAAGCCATAACAGCAAATCTTGATGGAACTAAGTCATTAACCTGAATGATATGGCTGATTTTTCTAAACATCTATTAAAAAACATTATGAGTACTTGTTTATCTGCACTTCTATAAGCTCTCAGCATTGAGTCTATTTATTTTTCTGCATCTAATTACTTTGCATAATGACATGTTTATACTACTGGCAATCTTCTCTTTGAGATTGGAATTATGTGTACAGTATCCATGCAGATATGATCTAAACTGAAGAGGTTAATGCACATATTATTATAAATAAAAACTTTATAAAGACAAAAATGTTTTATATATCATTTAAAAAATTCAGCATCTTTCAAAGACTAATGATCACATCTTTTATAAGCTGGCATTTTATTCTGAATATTCATCTAAAATAGTAATGAAATCCTGATTGTCCTGTGGAATTTTTCTGTTCATCCCAATAGCATCAGAGATTCCCCCGGAGTTCTGCAACTGAGTTTATGTTGTCCTCTTTGTTCTAGAGACAGCTCTGGGAGTCTTGTAAAGACAAGATTGAACTGAAATTTCTAATGTCTTCAGATTGCATCCAGACCTATCTATGGAAATAACAATTTTTTCTGTTCTGTGCTGTTTTCTTCTGGTAAAGATATTACCAAGTTCTAAAAATAAATAGTGACGAGAAAGACAACTAATTATATTTTTATCTCTTTTATATCTTTATATATTTATATTTCTTTTATATTCTTTTTGCTTATAATCATGTTTTTTCTTCATTTCTTTTCCCTCCTGCTCACTAAAAGTATGCGCTTTTGACTAAAAGTCAAAAATATACTTTTGTCTAAAAGTCAAAAATATGAGATGTCTTTCCCTTCATAATCCATAATGTAATTCTCCTTTGAAATTAAGTCCAGTTGCATATCATAAGGTCGTTCCAAGTAAACTCTTTAAAGTCAAAAGTAATTTAGGATTTTGGCAAATACAACAATAAGTTATTATCTCTTGGATGAGCCTGGTATCTTTCTACCCCCAAAGCACATGAATTTGTGTTCAGATTGCTCTTAGGCCAGTTCAACAAGTGGCTGACATGAAACGGCATTACAAAGCAAAGAATGGGTAAATCGTATCTGGAAATCTGGAAATAAAGGTCAGTTGTGTAACTCAGAAATTGGAACAGAGGAAGGAGAAGCAGAAACTTTATTCAGGCACAAAAATACTTTCCTTGAGGTACCTCTGGTTTTCTGCCACTTCCCCAGTATAACATTCATGACCTCTACTGTTTGTATAGATGATCATCTTAGTGGTTTTTGCTCAGTACACCACACAAGCAACCCACACCATCATACATTTGTTATTCTCACTCTGCCATGTGACATATGAGTGCTTGCAGACAAAAGTGCCAAAAGCCAGGCTGGTTCCTGTTAACTGCCTTGGTCTTTCAGATTATCAGTGATTGTTTTCTCAATTATTTTGCAATGCAGGCTTGAACAAGCCTTTCTGTTAGCACTTACTTAATTACTAAAAAGGAAAAAAAGATATATAAAAATAATAGTTGCATTTCTAAAACTTATCATGAAGCATATCCAATTTTTTTCTTCTTTTTTATACCTCTCCATTGATTTGCTAGCCAAGGAAAAATGATAATTGATTATTTAACTATACCACAAGGCATTTTATTTGAAATAACACAATAATTATATTTTTGAGGCACAAATTTAAATGCTTATCTTGAATAGTTATTAGACTTATACTAAAATTTATCACTGAAACCTGTATTCCTTTTAGCTCCATGTATTTATTTCAGCTTCTTGTTGATTGTTAATGGATTTTTCATAGAAATTTAAGAGCACTTGCAGTTAAAACACTAGTGACAGTAAAGATATTAAGAAAAAAAAACCTGCAAGAAAACTAATTTCTTTTAAATAATTATGATGAAATTTTATAGAAATTCTATACAGAAAGGTTAGTGTCTTTTACACTCTAGATATGGTTTAACTATGAAAAGAATATGTGGAATTGCAAGTAATAGTTTGCTACAGATATATGACATATATATCTTGGAAAAAGTTTATTTCAAAGTATTTGTTTTATAAATAGATAGTTTCACAGTGAGGAATAATGTGAAGCTAGAATATTTTCTTTTTTTAAAAAAATACAGTTTATTTGGTTATTTATACTTAGTTAAATAATAATAAAATGAAAAATCATCAACAAAATTCAGAAATTTATATTTCTGATGCTCTTTGTTTTGTTTAAAAAAAATCAACCTTTTTTCTTTACTGCATCAAGATTTACAGTTTCATTTTACAGTAGTAAAACTTCAGTTTATGTTCTGTGTATATATTCCAAGGGTTTTTTTGCTATTTAATGTGAAATTGAGTTTGAACAGCATCTATTCAATATATATTAATTTTGTCCATGTAAGGAAATGTCAAATGTATATGTAAATGTAATGAATCCTTGCTGAGAAATTTGGTCTCCAATGCATGTACTTAACTGTTGGGTTGAATTTGGTTTCTCCATCACATGAATGTTGTATATGTTATTTTATGATGGGTTTCCCTGCTTGAGCAGGGAGGCTCTACCAGATGGCCGACTGTGGTCCCTTCCAACCTTGTTCTGTGATTTTGTGATTCTGTTTTATATGTGTTGCTTATTTTGCTGTAGTTGTAGTGTAACTCTACAGGAATGAGAACTTGTTCAATTCCAATGTTTAAATAATATTTAGCCAACTTAAAAGAAGGACTGAGAGCTGATCATGAGGAAGCTAAAATAATTATCTAGCTCTGATAAAAGACACTTGGTTTTGCTCACGATTGCCATTCCTTCATTTTCACATTTATTACCACTCACTAATAATTTTTAATGTTTCTCTGAACAATATAAAAATTAGTTGGTGTCATGTTCTGTGGAAAACAAAAGGAAGTGCAAATCCACTTTTAACACTTCAAAAATCATTTAAAGATGGTGTTAAATTTCTCCAAACCCTGCTGAAAATAAATCATCATTTCTCTGTTGCACATTTAGACCATGAAAATTATGGCCATAATATTGTATAACTGGATATAAAAAATGAGGTTATATATGTCATTTAATTGTTCTAAATGCTTGCTTTGATAAATGTGTGCAGAGGACATATGGTCATTTAAGTTCTGCCAAGGTCATTTGAACACACAGTATTCAACTTGCATGAGGGCAAACCAGGCATTTTTACAGATAGAGATATACGCAAAAATTGCTGCATAACCCACTTGATAACATTTAATTGACTAAAAAAAATTAGATTGGTACTTATGCCAAGACAAATGTATACTGCAGTGTCTCAGCGCTCAAAAACAAATAAATATACCCACGCATCGGTGGCACCTTTCTTTCACTCTGTCCATATCTCTGGTCTTCAGGGCCATCGCTGTAATTGAAAGGCACTAACTTATATACAGGAATCTTGAATGTATATTAGTTATATAGTGGGAAATGATGTGCTGTCAGATGTCATGTAAGGGACACGGTTTAATAGTGGACGTGGCAGTGTTAGGTTAACGGTTGGGCTTGATGCTCTTACAGGTCCAAGCCAAATTACCCTATGATTCTATGGTAAAACCTCTAAAAACACAACCCTGACAGCATCTTATAATTATCAGTGTGACAGCTCAGAAACCTGAGCACCGGTCTTCAGAAATATCATGTCTGAAAACAATTCCAAAAACACACTCAAAAACATTTCTAAAAGCCTTGTTCATGATATGATGCAGTTTATCAGTATCTGAGTGTACTCAAATTCTGGACAGCTGTGTTTAAGTGTCACCTGGCTTATTTAGTGCTGTAAAGCACTCTGTCTGTCAAGAGCTAATAACGATCTATACTCTCCATCTTGGCTAACACTTTTGTACCATGAGCAGATTCAGAATTATGTGCCGTGGAAACTATGTTTTAAAAACTAATAGAAACTCTAAAGTGATGGAGCTCTCTCTCAATTACTGATTTGCCAGTAAAAGGCAGATGGGCATTGGCTGAACATATTTGTTCACTGTCAGAGCAGGTGATGAATCTTACTAGGCCTGCCCAGTGACAAGACTTATCATAAATGCATCCTTACCTAGCAGTGGTGGAAACTTTGACAGACAAGTGTTGGTTCTAGAAAAATCTTTAAAGTTGTCTTTTACATCAGTAGCAACTTCAGTAGCAAGAGTGTCTGTAAAGGAAATCTTTACTCCATCTCAGGTTTTTGCTTCAAAGAAAGCAGTGGTTAATGATGATATTTGTCAAGAAGCTGAACCTCTGCTTCAAATCTACATAAATTATCCTTAGTTTACTTGGCTTCAAAATCTGCTGGGTGAACAAACACAGAAAACACCTCGAAGCAAAATCAGAGTGAAGCCTGAAGTTTTAGAAATATTCTACAAATTGACAAAGACAGTGCAAGAAATTCCAGCCTTCCATGTTCCAGCTGTTAGTTCTTACATTCCCTCAACTGTTTGCAGTACCTCATTGGGACAATGAAGTGTCTGTGGGACTCCTTTGTAAACCAGATAGGAACACAAAAGAGAGAAGAGAAAGATTGTTGTAGCACACCACATTGTACTTCCAGGAAGCAATTAGCCTTTGTGCTACTTCCCCTGTCTCCAGAACTCCTAATGGTTTTTTAAAACAAGTCCAAGGGGACTGAAGTGTCTTCAAGAGTCTCTGAGCCTGGAGTTTATGAATATCCAAAGCCTTGTGAGCTAACAATGCATGAAAGAGGGTACAGGCAGAGAAAAGCTAGAGTTTTTACTAGGTGAGATCTCTGTAACTCTGAAGGAAGTCTGTATTTATGTTCCTAAAAATATGGATCTTTTTCTTTCCCTGAGGAGCTAGGTTATTATCAGAAAGATGGATGTATTTTTCTTTAAAGCATGCTATTTTTTTCCTATTCAAACACTATTTGTAAGAAATGAGAGATGGTTCATAAGAGAAAAGCTAGAGCACACTATTTGAAACTGATAGCTTATTTATTTCGTGGTGATTAATTAAAATAATTTTTACATCAAAATTTTAATTTACACTTCTCTAAAGCTGTTGATTTAAAGGTGACTTTAGCATTTCTCAGTTAGCTATAGCTCTTTGCAACTAATAAATCTGTTTTCTGTGACAGTAGGACAGGATCTTTGTGTTTTGTCTGATTTATCTTTTACACCAAACTCCTATAGAAATATGTCTACACAAAGACCATTCCCAATGTGGTATTTCCCCAGCACTAATGATAACCATATGTTTTGTATGGTATTGTACACTCAAGTTTCGAGTAAAAGAATTAAGACTTTTAGCTTAAGTCAATGATTTTGACAATGCGGTCCTTGCTGGTCCTTGCTGCTATCCTGTCAATATGAATAAGATCTGCTATAAACTCTTTCTGTGTATATGTGTGAACTGATGAAAGAATAAGAATATTGTGCTCAGTGTCATGGTGCAAGCCATGACTAAGAGCAGACTAAATGATTTACCTCAGAAGCAGGAGGCCAAAATCCTTATTTTGCTCAGGATTTGGATGACAGAAATGTAAAACATTCTTAAGAAAACAAGGCTGATCCCTAATCTCTGAGGAAGAGCTACAGATGTAGCCTATATAGCACATGAAGTGCTGAGCATGGAAATAAGTCTGTGATCTATAGGCATATGTCATTAATCCTGGTGGAGAAACAATTTGGCTAAAAAGTTTTGCCTCCCAGTAAGGTCCTGTATACATGGCAAAATCACTGTTTCAGTTTGATTTAAGTTAAATAAAACCTGTAATATTTCTAATGTATGGAATATGTTTTGACTTTCACTTGACTTGAAATAAGTACCATTTGCCCCATAAAGACTTGAGAAAGACAGAGGTCTAGACTCTGAGGGATTTGAAGATTATATGGGATTGCTTCATAAGTGGAATTACGTCTAATTGAGCAAGGCTAAAAACCTGGGAGGGTTTATGTTTATGACTATTAGTAATCTTTCCAGGTATCAATTGACAGTACGCATGTACTTTGTAGTCACTAATTTTGGGGTGAATTTTCATGACAATCTATATGCATTGTATTTCCATATGTAATGAGAATCCTAAGTTAGTGTAGTTAACAAGAGAAAATATTGTAGATGTTATTTCTTCAAGATATGGAAATGCATGGAGATTCCAAGAGGTAATATATTGGCATCATTAAACATAAATATGCAATCTATACTTTGCACTGAACAACTCATTAACCTCAACATTGTGGAGCAGTCAGTCTCTAGAGAATTAGGTTTTGATAATATAGATGAAAGTTAAAGGTTTATGTAAGGCATATAAGATGCAATTGGCTGCCACAATTCAGGCAAATAAGATAAAAAAGTATGTGAAAAGCATACCCACTTAGACAACAATGAACCATGAGTCATGGGAATGTGTTTTTTGTATAATTCTATTGAAAGACTTCCTTAATTTTTTCTCAAATTGCAAAGATGAATGATACAAACTGTTCAAGCTATTGGTTCCAAGAGCTGTTTCAAACTGTAATACATTATGAATAAACATATTTTCTACAGTTTTCAATGAGAATTTCTCCTTAATAACTGAACACACTGAGAGATTGAAAAAAAACATGTTAAACTTGTCCTTATAAAAAATGGTTATGAAGGTTATGAAGTTGGAATGTATCTAAAAATTTGATGAAAGACTACAAGAAAGTTTAATTAAAGTTGAAAAATTTTGAAAGCCTTAATCAAACAAATCTTTGTTTTCAGAGGGGATTTTCCTGAAATAAAAAGTGAGTTAAAAATACTCTGGTTTAAAAGTTGAATAACTTTTATTATTAACCACAAAAATGTAGACGGTAAATTTTTATTCAACATACTGATTGCTCAAGAGGTAATGGAGTGGCCCACTATGAAATGAGTAAAATCTGGTTGAGATATCAGAATTTGGCATGTTGACAGAAAATAAAGTGTTCAACTCTTACAGTGCAGGAAGTGATAAAAATATCTAGACAGGTTTTTCCTGACCTGAATGTAGTATTGTACATATGCAATCCTGCAAGACAGGAACATCCAGCTTCTCAATGAGGCCATTTTGTATACTTCCAAATGAGCTATTTAAAGCAGAAAGCAGTAGGTAAATCATCTTTACCTTGCTGTGCAAATTTCCATTTAGTTTTGAATCCAAATATTTTTGTGGACCTTTTTTCAAAATG
This sequence comes from Vireo altiloquus, assembly GCA_013396875.1. Lineage (NCBI taxonomy): Eukaryota > Metazoa > Chordata > Aves > Passeriformes > Vireonidae > Vireo > Vireo altiloquus. The sequence continues at coordinate 199,860 of VZRF01011459.1, forward strand.
CAGAAAATCATATTAATTACATTTTATCTGTATTCTTAGCAGCCTATTACTGAACAACATACTGTATGCTAGAAAAAAATTATCTGGCAACAACATCAACTTACTGTCCAGAGATCAGAAGCAGGAAAACACATTTGTTCAATCAAAGAGTAGGCTTACTTTCTCTCTAAATAGATTTCAGAAGTATTTAAATTTGAGTTAAGAATTGCTAGCAGTATTTCAGCTGTTCCAAACCTTGGAATATTCTATTTAGATAAGGTGGCTGAGCAAATTAAAACATAAAGGCTAAATTCATTCTGAATTCATATAACAGTCCCAGAGTCACTGACAGTGCATTAGAATTAAATTTAATGCCTACAGATCAAATGGAAAATAATTTGTGCACCAATTAATCAAAAGTGCATTTTAATGTTCTTCCATAGAACATCATGACTGACATTTCATAGAGACAAAGTTGTGGATTTCAAAAGAATTGGCAGTGTTTCAAAAACTGAAAGGTATTTCCTCTCCCCTCATCTCTTCCTGAAGCTGCTATTATAATCTCTATTATAGGCAAATATGTCTTCCAAAAAAAGAACATTTTACTACATAATTTCAAGTAGAAATGCTTAAATGTATTTCAACAATGCTCCCTCTGCCCCAGGGAGGAAGTGGAAAAAAAAGCAGTAGAAGCTGCTTGCCATCTGCTCATAGCAACTTCCCGTGAATTTAAAAAACTGAGGCCAAGTATTCACTTTTCACCAATGATATTAAGGGAAGTTTTGGAAAGACTAAAAAGCTCCAGAATTTAAACCTGGTGATGGTCTTTTCAGATCCTCTGTGGTATGTTGGTCCCATTACCCCATTCAGCAAACCAACAAGTCCACTTTGCATAGGTACTAAAAGCACATAAAATCCAAGGGTGGAAGGTATATCCAAGTGTTCAGCCAATTTTCAGTATGTTTTGCTGTTTCTGCTACCTGTTGGTTTGACAAAGTTGTATTACTATCCAGTTGGCAAGCTATCTGGTTTAAAGCCTATTTGTTTAGAGTAAGCTGTTGTTATCCTTTTCCATCCCTCAGGGCAGTGTTTGGATGGGCTGTGCTGGAAAAGGTCCGGAAGGTACATTTTTCTAGGTATTTCATCATGGCTTCAGTAATTCTGAACATTAACAAAAGGTACTAATGGTGCCCAAATAAGGGAGATAAGCTTTTGCACATCCCTAACTGTGAGCACACATCTAACAAAAATATTCTAATATGTGTTGTAATGCTCACAGGCACTGCTGATCAGGGAAGTAAGCCTGCCCTTGCCTTGGTTCTCCTTCTGCTACAAAAGTAATTGACTTTCAGGGACCAAATCCAAATGCTGTTAAAGTCAGGGGAGAAATTCGTATTGTTTGCAGTGTTCACAAAATCTATACTGAAGTGCTGTAATTCTTTAAGTGGTTCGTTCTGGTGTTTGTAATTAAACTTAATTTCCACTTTCTTTCAATTCATCTTTATTTAAGTTTCTTCCCCTATATAAAGTGTCCAAACATGTAAAATAGAAGCAGCTGTGTTTTTTATTAGTACTATAAAGTATAGTCTTAACCAATTACAAAGAGTGAAAAAACAGAACAATTTTATAAATCTTATTTTGGCAAAGGAAAATGATTTGTGAAGGCAGAAAAAAAATGTGAGTCGCAACTGAGTTGAAACTAGACGTAGGAAAAATTGCAGGTGTCACTTTGGGATCTCAAACTCTCTAGATGTATTATCATGAAATACAGAATACTTCTGCTCAGCAGGCAAAACCAAAGACAATTCTCAATACTTCTATCAAGTTGCAACTGATGTATGAAGTTATAGAATAACCAGGAGCGAAAAAGGTTGGCCTGGTCATTTCAGATGAGCCCTATGAATCACTTTCTCTTCTCGAGTAAGAGGTGAAAAGAACATATAACTCCTAGTCTTGGAAAGAAAATGTGTATAGAAATATAACCTCAGATATAGTAAATTGTTTTTGAAGTCAATGGAACTATGTGTCTGAAGATCTGGCCGAGGAGTTAAATTCCTCTCATTTTATCATGTTATAAATGATGAAAAAAATGTTGAAAGAAATTATTCACAAAGACAGAAAACTGGTGTAAAGAGAGAACCACTCCTAGAGACCTATACTATTCCTGGAGACAATGCAACACACAAAAATCTGGTGTTTGCATGAATATTGCCAGTAACTGCAATGGGATTACAACTGAATCTAGCCAAACACAAACAAAAATATTTTCGAGATCAGAACCTAAAAGCTAGTGTTCCCAAATGTTCTAAAGTGATTTTTGAAATGAACTGTGTTACAGATAAGGGCCATACAAATGGTTGACAGTAAATCCTTGTTGTCATTACCATTATCATCAGTAGTGCAGAAGGGAACGGATGGCAGCAAAAGGAAGAAGGCAAAATGGCAAATTAATGTTCAGAGTTGAAATCCTCTCACCTTGTTCTTCTCTCAGTTTCTTAGACACCACTGCTATCTATGGAGATGTTTTCACTGTGGTAAACACAGTTCTGTTGCTGATGTGTGTTTATGGGTTACATGAAATGAAAAAAGTCCAATAGAACAAGATATTTTACAAAATCACATGTCCAGAAAGTGGTGCTTTAAACGAGGATCAGAGCCTTTGGATAACCCTAGTAGATAGCAATATATGGAAAATCCAGAGTTAACACCACTACAATAAACATTCATTTGGATTTGTGCAGCTATCAGAGAATACCAGAAAAGGATTTGATACTAGTTCTTATGCAACCACTGGCAGCTTAAATTCTGACTACCTACTATCTAGTAGTATTAAATTCTACTATCATGCTACATGCTTGTCTAGACCAGAATTACTATTATTGAAGGCAAGAATGTTCAATATGCAATGCTAGATCAACACAATTAGAATGTTCCTCAAGAATATATGAGCTTTGTCAAAAACAGAATAAAATTTTTGAAAGCACTTAAATTAGGAAATAAACTCTAAATCAATTTTTTATTGAAGTGCATAATTTTGATAAAATCTCTAGGGGATTTTGTCTTCTAAAATTGTCTTTTCATAAGAAATTTCACCCTTTCATAATTAAACAAAATAAAACTCAGAACTTGCTATGAGACACAGATTTTTAGATTTAACAATATTCTGGTCCATAAAACATAATGATGAAAATGAAAAATTCTTCTATTAAAAATTGAGGTAATTAAATTAGTAATCGTATATTGATGAGTATTCAAGAAAAGAAGAAATAATCATAAATTACAGTAGGAGATGATCACATTTAAAAAATAAAACCTGAAAAACGAACAGTCAAACTTAAATAAAACTACAAATCCCAGGTGACCACCCTAGTGTAAAAAAATGCAACCTGCAAGTTCAAACCCATTTCTGCTATTGGCAAACCCTACACAAATAACTATCTTAATCCCAGTTTCTCCACGAGCACACCCCACAAGGTAGTAAATTTTGTCCCAAGATCCAGAGATTTTTAGATGGATGACACTAAAACAAGGGCAGTGTACCAAACACACTGATTCAGAGAGCTGCAGTAGGAGCAGTCATTGGAAACACTGTGTTTCCAAAGCAATTCCCCTTCTTGACCTGTTAGTTCAGAGTCTGAAAGGAGATCCATAAAATACCCTTGCAAAATAAGCATAAAATTTAAAATGAGGTTTAGCTCACCTCAAAACTAAAACTATGACATTGAAAGCTGTGGATTTTTTTGAATATTAGTGCTCCCACCTACTGAAAAAAAAATACTTTCCGTTCCTGCTTGAGTCGTAAAGAAGAGCTTGCGTCCTCAGAATCCTGCCCGTTTCATTCAAATGAAATTTAGATTCAGTCAATTCAGATCACTAATGCTACTTTTACTTTCCCTGTAAACCTGGTTTCTTAAAAAAACAGTATTCAATACAATTGTAAGACTCAAATGGGATTTTTAATAAAGATGATATTTTCAGTTCAGTGACAAAATAAAAATATTGCATTGGAGACTGTAATGTAAGAACCCTTTTCCTACTTAGGTGAGAACAATTCAGATTACAGTAGTCAGTAATTTCTCATGACTTTTTCATATGAAAATACAATTTTATAAAAAAAAATGGTTCCTGAGAAAAAAATTCTTTTCAAAACATCAGATATTTCTTTCAAAAAAACTTCTAGGGTTTTTTGGAGTTTTTTTTTGTTTGGTTGGTTTTGTTGGGTTGTTTTGAGGAGAAAAGGTACCAATTTGCATTTTCAGATCAATTTAAAATTTGAAATACTATATGTAAATTATTTTATAATAAGCCCGTCAGGATTTAAAAAGTTTGTCCTAAAGTCTATCTGTTTCTATGTATGATTATGTACAAAGGTAATTAAAGCCCCTATAATTATTTTGGACATGGAAATTGTTGTCTTGCATTTCAGACATGAGTGTGGAAACTCCTAAATACTACCAAAAAATGTGTTACTTTCACATATTCCTTGAAACAAAAGAATTTATAACAAATATCAATTACTAGAAAAGCATTACACTGGAAAATCATTATAGATATACTGTTTGGCTTCAACTAAGAATAATTTTGAAGTGGAATTTGGGAAATACAGGGAAATAAGAAACTCCATGATGCAGTTAATTTCTTAAATAAGCTAAATGAATGTTTAATGAAAGCTTTTTCTCCCTATCGGTCAAAAAATTTGAGATTTGAAGTCAGTCTCTGGTATAAAATCATATTATATATTTCCTCTTCAATCACATTTAGCCATCAGTATCAGATAATGTGTGCTATTTGGAAGTTCAGGAATGTTACACTTTTTCTATGAACAAAAGATTTTATTAATAACTAATCAAACCCCTCCCAAAGGTGTTCTGGGAGAGGACAGAAGTTGAACCTACACCTTGTGACTGTAAACATGAACTATCAGACTAATTGACTTACCTTTTCAAAATCAATTTTTGCTGTTGAAGGTCTAACACTGCTGTAAAAGGGCTCAGATCATCAGTAGAAAAAACATACAGGCATATGTTCTATCTTTCTCTAAGTTTACATGCTCTGTTCTGGAATATTCTGAGATTTGGAAGCTACAGTACATGTATATTTGCCCTTAGCACAACAGTGTTACAGAAGATGCTCCTTTGTTGCGTCCAATTCACATAGAATTTAGAAACTGATATTGTTCTTATATTTGATACTGAGAATAAAAGGACTAAACCCAAAATTTATGATGAGAATCAGCAGACAAAATATGTTTAGCTCAACAGAAAAAGTTACAAATCTCTTCATTTGGGTGTTCATGCCACAACTTTTGCAATTGCTAATTCATTTTCAAAGTTACTTCTTAAGCTAGGAGAGAGGATAAAATTTCCTGAAGTTTATACACGCATCTTCTGTAAATATTTTATATTATACTTAATTTTGGTTACTTGTAGTAAACCCCTGCTGAATCGAATAAACATCAGTTTTATTCTTAAGACCTTTTATTCTTAAGATCTTAAGATTTTAAGATTGAAAAATCTCGTTCCAAATTATAGTGCTACTTGTATTAACTCTCTGAAAGCATCTATTAACTAATTAATAAATATTTCATAAGAACTGCAACAAGAATTGTCAGGAAAATTAAGGTGTTTTCAAAACAAAAAAGCCTGTCTTAGTGGCTAACTTGTCAAACACTAAGAAAATATACAATTTTTATTTGCAAAAATCAATGTTATGACGTCAGTTCACTTGTGTAGATTAGATATTATGTTTTATACTAGTAACTTATTGTTACAACAAATCTGTTGACAGTCCGATTTTTTTAATTAGAACTAAGAAGTAAAAAGAAAATTATAATTCTGCCTTGGTGAAAATGCCTGATTGGACAAACTGTTGTGATTTTAAAAGAAGTGACTTAAAAGAAAATTACATCATTCACAGAATCATAATTAGTTACAGAAAGATGTAAGATTGACTATTAGACTTCAGACACCTTACAGGTTCAGTAAGAACTGAATCATTGCAGTTTAACCGTGTCTATCAGGTCTCAGGTTGTGTACTTTAAATTATATGGTATTAATCTTTTCTTTAAAATGGACTTGTAACAAAATAAGATTACTTTTACGTAATTCTGTGAAATTAACTTTTTAAGTGATGGTTCTGTGTACATCAAAGAAATTACATTATGCTGCAGTTATTTTTTCACAATCAATAATCTTTCATATTTATTCTTTTCAACAGATTAAAAACAATCTAATTTATGGGAGACAGAAAGTAATATTAGTTAGGTATGTTAAGATATCACCTGAAAGCAGTCAGAGAATTTGATCCCAAATGCTAAATTTATGTTTATGTAGATAAAGCTGGTCAGTTTATAGGTGAATGCACGGCTCTTATGGAAGCACTCTGACATATTTTCTGTTTCCATACATACATTGATGTAAATAAAGATTTATAGCAATATACATTATTACCTCCTCTATAGTTTATATAAACAGAAAGTGCTGGTGTGCTGTCTGATTAGACTGCAAATAGGGTGCAGTCTTCTACTTAGACATATTAGCACTTTAACTTAGTCTTAGAATTTCAGATGTAAAATATTTAAAATATCCTCTTCATTTATTATTCCTGTTATTCAAAACTTTTCTCTTAAAGAAGATATATATAGATATATATATATGTGCATATATTACTGTATAGATGCATAGATGTAACTATGCAGATGCTTCCAGAGTGCAACAGTTTTAAATAGAAGTGAGAGGTCAGAAGGCAGTATCCACTCTGAATCGCTCAAGAGAAAAATGTGCTTGGTGTTGTTTGACCAATATAACATTTTCTTTGTGGTCTGCTAAAAGCATAATGTGTAATTACATTTTTTCCATACCCACCAAATTATCTGACTTACAATGGAGTCGGTGAAGAAAGTAAAAATTAAATGAATGATAAATTTTTTAAAAGTAATAACTGGTAAATGATTTTCGTGGCAACTAAATTACTTGCTTCTGTGCTTTAAAAATTTAAATACATCTTAGCAAATATATTTTAAATACACTGGCCAAAGTGAAGGTTGAATGGTTAGACAAATATTTCTGTAACATATGTACCTCCAGATGGGCCAGAATTCTAATAAAAGAAACTGAAAATAAGTTTAGACATGTTCTGATAAGACTCAAACCATATCTTATTCAGATTTTGCCATTAAAGATGTGATACACGTAGATGATAGTTGTTTTCACTTTTGCTCATGATTTTAATTACTCTTTTCTAAGTGGAAAAGTAAAACTATAGCAACTAGAAGTCTTCCTATCTTCTGTATTATGCTAATCTGACCTCAGACCACCTCCCAGTGACTCTGGAAAATCAGAAATATGGTGGTGTGCTGGTGTTGCTTGGGATAGAGTTAATTTTCTTTATGGTAACTACTGTGGGGCTATGTTTTGGATTTGTGCTGTGGGAACTCTTTATAATTTAGGAGTGTTTTAGTTACTGCTGAGCAGGGCTTGCACAGCATCGAGGCCTTTTCTGCTCCTCGCCCCACCAGCACTGGGGGTGCACAAGGCATTGGGAAGGGACACAGCCAGGAAGCTAATCCTAACTGACCAAAGGGATACCACACACCATGTGGCATCATTCCTGTATATAATCTGGGGGAGTTAGAAGGAAAGGGTGAACTTTCAGAGCAGTGGCATTTGCCTTCCCAAGTAACCACTACGTGTGACGGGGCCCTGCTCTCCCGGAGCTGGCTGAACACCTGCCTGCCCATTCGAAGTGGTGATTGAATTCCCTGTTTTGCTTTGCTTGCATGTATGGCTTTTGCTCTCCTTATTAAACTTTCAGTATCTCAATCCATGAGTTTTCCCATTTTTACTCTTCCACCCCTCTCCTCCACCCCACTGTGGGGAAGAAGAGAGCGGCTGTGTGAAACCTAGTTGCCAGCTGGGGTTAAACCACAGCAGGTGTAAACCAGGGAAGCACAAGAATGACTTTATCTACTAACCAGATTTTAATTATGGAGAGTTTGATATTAAGCCAGTTTTGTAGAATTAATTCAAAGAAATTGAATACACAGAATTTTCTAATTTCATCAGTACTTGATTGGATTTTATCTTAATAAAATATGTGATAGCTTGTATAGTTCACAGAAAACAGTGGCATTCAATCACAATAAATGAAAGCAGCATAATCCCTTGGATCAGGAAAGGAAAAATTAGAGCATAATTTTAAATGCCAACACCGGCAATAAATTATTACTAACTAATAATCATGTATACTTATAATTTCGCTTTGTGATATTATTTGTGTTTTCCAAGAAAAACTTAATAAATTATTACATTCTCAATACAACTATTGGCATATGAGTATACTGAAAAAAGATTAAAGTATAAATTATAATAATGTTAATTTTAAATATTACTACTTAAATGGTCATTGCACCAAAAATAATAATGCTATTTTAATTTCTGGTAATCTGTATCGACATTTGGATTATACAAAAATAAATTTTGATCCAGGGTTCATAAAGTGCATTTTTCAGTTAAAATTGCAAACGACTTTTCAAAGACATGTTAAGTCTTGACTTAAGCATTCTTTTGCATCAAGGCCAAATGAAACAAACTTAAAAGGGGTAGATTTCTTTGTGTCATGAGCATATCATAGAACTTACATACAATACCTGTATTTTCAAAGCTTTCATATTTATAAAAGATTGGTTTTATATTACAGACATGTTTTATGTAGCTACAATTAAAAATGTGGATTAGAAACCCCTACATGTTGTTAGAGTACCTATGGGTGCCAAATTAAAATCAAATTTCAATGAGGAACATCAGCACTCATAGGTGGGACATATCCCCTAAGCTAGACACAGGCTGAGAAGTAGTTGAGCTAAGAAATTTACCTTCTTACTTTCCAGTGGTTTTCAGTCAAGCAACTCTTAGAAGAAATACAAGCTTACAAACTATTACAAGAAATACAATACAAAGGTCTATATAGGAGTAAGGAAATCACCCCTCAACCATTATGGTAGTTTCCATCAAGCACTTGATACCCCAGACAACACCATTTCCATCTATGCAGCATAAGGTCTTCTAAAGCAACCTTACTCAAAGCAAAAGCAATAAGCTCCATCTTAAAGGTGTACCCATGAGACAAGGCTTCATTAGATTTGGAAAAGGTAGGGAATTAAGAGTAAGTGAACTTGTTCCTACAAGTCCCTGTAAGACTGCATCTAATGCCTGTTTGTCCTGGGACAGCCTGTCACCTCAAATGGTAGGTGAACCTGCTCCATGAGTCAAGGCAGTGTTCCTAAGAAGTCCCTGCAAACAGTGCTTTTTTACCACAGTCCTTGTCTCTATGTGACCATTGCAGGGCAATGAGGGTGCTGAAGCAGAGTGGGTGTATCAGGAAAACACTCTGAAAAAAATAAAGCTATCTTTACGTGCTTCTTGAGGAAAAGGGGGGAAATTTGCTTGCAAAAATGGTGAGGGGGAAGGAAACAGGAGGTAAAAGAAAATTAGTGCCTTGTTAGTATTACCCAACTTGCAGAGAAACTGCTGCATTTAATGAGCAATCAGAATGTTCATTTAGTCTAGTGCCAGATCTTGTTTTCCAGGAGACATTTGTGCGTTTAGATTGTTAATTAGCCACAGCATCCATAACCATCCCCTGCATATAGGATAAGGGAAACAGTATAATTGAAGCACCTCTAGAATTATAAAATACAAAATGAGATTCTGGGGCAGGGAAAGAACCTGTGAAATAAAGATTTATGTCCCTCTTTAGGTTCACGTGAACAGGACCTTTGACAGAAAGTATCAACACAGATACTGGCCTTTACCAAAGCATAGTGGAAATGAAATCACATTCTTCTTCTCTTGTTTCTTGAAGTTGGATTATAGAACCATATCACATTGACTTTTTAAAAATATTTTTAGCTATTAGTATCTCACTTAATGTGTCAGGAGGGGCATAAAGGATGGAAAGTCCAGCCAATAAGGAATGCATTTAATATGAGATCAATATGTAATGTCTGTGCATATAGGTTAAATTGTGAATTCTAGTAGGGGACAAAACATTAACTTTTAAACTTTGGTGCTTTAATTTCAATGGCAAAACACACAGATTATTACAGAAGAGTTCATGTGCCCAGAAATAGGTTTAGGCTATATAAATAAGACTTTATATGATTTGAACTAAGGTAACTAAAGTGTCCACTAGTGAAGTTACACTGAGGGTATCCAGTTCCTCTGTACTGATCTCACTGCAGTGTCTGGCTTACCTTGTTGACCATTTTACAGGAGAATTGAATAGAAAGCTATACCAATTTTTTGTATGCTTTGCACATTGAATACATAACACTTTTTAACAAAGAAGAAAATATAAAACATTTTTTGTAAGCTGAATGGTCACAGCTCATGTGGGAAATCAATAGAACCATAATCAATAAGCAAGGCACCCTTGTGCCTTGTACAAGCAACAGAATTTAGATTTCATGTTTGCTCTTTCTCAGCTGTATGTCTGGAGGTGTTTTTATCTCATTCATGTTTCAGGAGTCTGCATACAAGTCCGCAGGAACTAAGAATGCACTTCTGTATCATTTTTCAATAGCAGTGCTCAATAGCATTTTCAATAGCATTTTTCAACACTGTGCTGTCATGAGGACAACAAGAGGTTCTCTTCATCCAAATGGTCACCAATTGCTTCACATGACAAACAACTAAACAACTCTGTTCACTTGTAAGTGGAAAAGAAGGGGCATCAAGACATGCCCTATCATCTTGCCAGTCTTTGATGCGGCCAGCTAGAATTGTCAGGATCCAAAGGAAGATATTTTCTTTGAACTAGCAGAAACTGGAGGCAGGGGAGATTCCTGAATGCTGATGCTGTTCTAGTCTACCCATGACGTTCTTTCTGAGTCACTGAGGGGATGAGCTGGACCATGCTTTGATTATATCCTTCTGCATTATCCTTTTACAGAGTGGATCTAGCACAGGATGCCTGTTGGATTCCAGGAGGCTCTTTTAGGCATATATTGTGCTGCTGTTTTATTGTGCCAGACCAGTAGATACCTGACAGATGTCTGCTGGGAATTCAATTCAGAGGAGAAGGAGTCTAGGAGGTCCTTAGAGTGTATGGATGAGAGCTTCTTGTCACAGCTGATAAGCGAGACTGCCAGAGGTGTTGCCCCTCTTGATCTGCTGTTTACAAGCAGAAAAGGGCTTGTAGGAGATGTGGTGGTCAGAGACCATGTGAGATACAGTGACCGTGAGATAACAAGAGTTTTCAATATTTGGTGAAATAAGGAGAAGCATTGGCAAAACTTTTATACTGGACTTCTGGAGGGCAGATTTCAACCTGTTCAGGATGCTTACTCAGAGAGAACCTTGAGGTTCTCTCAAGGTATATGGAGGATTCAAAATTTAAAGAATCTCTGCCACAAAACTAGCTGTCCAATTGTGGTTACTTTCAGTGAATTAATTAGTTCTTATTCCCAGTGCTTTACTGCGCCTATCTAGGTTCGCTGAATTTCTCTCATAATTTGGGTGCCTTGTTTGAGACCAGTAAAATCCTGTGTTACTTACTTAGAACATATATGATTGCCTCCCTCTCAAATAGTTCTTCAAATATGGCATCACTTTTTTGCAGGTTTTTTCTTCCTTTAGACTGGAACCAGTACTGTATGTATTTGTTCTCAATGAGATTCTAATAAAACAAACAAGAATAAAAAAAACCTCTGAGAAATTTGAATTCAAATGGTACAATACATTTGAGAAAAGTGAAAATTGGAAATTAGAATGGTCCTGTGTAGACCAATATGGAACCATTATACTCTGACCAATTTTTCAAAACACTGAAAAAGGGAAATAAACACAATGAAAACAAGAAATGGATGACAGACTACTCTAGCAGAATTTTCTATTTTCCCCTGTAGAATGGCCAGTTTGGAATGGCTTTCAGTTGTGGTCAGAAGGTAAAAGTAAATATTGCCTGTAAAGGAAAATACATTATGAAAAAATGCATGTCATTTTGTTTGAATGAAAAATTGACTCTTCATCAGCAAATTCCTCTTCAAAAAAGTCTTAGTGTAACAATTCAGGACACCATAGATGACAGTTCAGTGAAGCACAGATAGAGAATTAACAGCTAATAGAGAGATAACTCTAGGGTAATAATTTGGCAAGGAAACTGCACATACCACATTCAAGTCAAAGGACCGTATTGGTCACTCTCTAGTCTTTGGTGGCTGGTTAGCAGTGTCTAGCTAAAGCCAAAAAAAGAGTAAGAAAATGAGCAAAATACAAGTGAAACAGAATTTCTTCTCTTGGGGAATTACTTTTTCAGTTATTAGGACTCTGTAAAACTCTATGGGGAATGGAAATGGAGATTGAGAGAATGGAGAAGATAAAGAAGGAGAGTGGGAAATTTCCAGTCTAAATATATTTTTAAGCTGTATAAAAAAAGCTAGACCTCCAATCTCTAATCATCTTGGAAATGGCTGCCTGCCAATTAATTCATGTTAGAAGGTATTTGTCATGATAATTTAAGACAAAATTTTGTCTCGTAAAAAGCATGAATAAAATAATGTAACATTCTCACAATTCCTCATACCCTGTTTTCAGAAGGCTACACCCTGTATAATTCATCTTGAGTCATAAAGCTAGCTCAGTTATGTCCCTATAGTAATGTGCTTTACAGAGTAGACAGCTGAGGTCAGAAAGCAGTACAGCAATGTATCCTGACTTGCAGGATATTACTGTCACCACATAGTATCACATCAGTGATGTGACCAGCAGAAGTCTCTTCCCCTCAGACCCCTGAATAATGTAAGCTGTAAGCTGTTTGGGGTCTAAAATTCCATGGAAGCTAACAGGACTTGTGTTTGTGTCAGTTTAATGCCTTTAAGCCCTACCTGCATCCAGCTATGAATATCTGAAACAGTTAGTTTTTTGACTATCTTTTGATTATCTTTTCTACAAACCTTCAAAAAAAAGCTAACCATTTATTCCCAGAGAATAGCCTTCAGTGTTTCTCTGTCTTCCGCCATCCTCTGGGACTGTAACAACTTCAGAGTTATTTAAATTGAAGATGTCATTTAAAAAAAGAATTAACCATAGAACAGTAAAATACTACATGAAGTTTTGTATTTATTATGTACTTTATAGGATTTTTGTGAATGACCTGCAGAATGTAAAGCTTTGAAAACCATAACTGGCCACAGCTGGAACACAATCATTAGTGCCACCTTGACCCTAGTTTTGGGTGTCACAATATAGACTGGTAAGTGGAGCTGAAAGGTAAGTTAGGCAATGTGTATTGCTTGTCAGACCTTCAGAAAGCATGAACATCACCCTGAACCTCAGTTAGAAAACTAGTTTCCATTAACAGGACAAAACTTCCCCACTTTAGGGTCCTGAATGAAATTGTTTAGGGAAAAGGGACCTATAAAGGAGACAAACTGTTCTGTAATCACAATTATAAAGAGTTATAAAATGAGGAAGGCCAATCAAGAAATGGTGACTACCAGCTAAGCACCTTCACAACAGCTTGCTCTCTCTCCTCCCCCATACCAGAGAAAAACAAGAATTGTGGACTGAATTAAAGACAGGGAGTTCACTTAGCAGTTACTGTCATGAGTAAAACAGACTCAACTTGTGTAATTTAAGTGAATTAATTGACAATTAATCCAAGTATTCAATTACTGATTCAGAAATTTGGAAACAAACAGTACAAACACTTAGGGAGAACACAGTGCTCCTCCCTCCACAAGCTTGATCTCCTCTCACGTTTTAATCAACACAGGTTACACTCAGTCCCTTCAGTGAGATAATGGGCAGCTCAGGGAAAGATTAGGACACAGTAGTTTCCATCAGTTGCTCCTTTCTTCTCATTCTTCACCAAGGGCTGCAGATCCTTTGGGAATATCTGCTCTACTGATCTGCTGAGTACCTCCTTTTTATTCTCCTCTGACCTTGGTGTTCCTGCTGTTTTTCTTCCTCGAATTCTTCATCCTCTCTCTGTTTTCTTTACTCTGTGGCATTTTGTGACCCTTCTTAAATATGTTTTCCCCCACTTGACGGTGGCTGATGTGCTCAACTGTGTCCTGTGGCTGTTGTGTCCAGCTGTGCCTGGCATGGGGCAGCCCCCTGGTCTGTCTTTACAGAGACCACCTCTGTAGTTCCCTAGTAACCACACTTGGATGCTTGCACCCAATCAGAGGGCTTTGGAAGTGAAACCTTTTTAAAATATCTCCTTTGCTGAAAGACTGTATAGATTTAAAACTAGCCCTGAAGGTGTTGTGGTTTTGGCTTGTGATTGTTAGGTGTATCGTAGTGACAGGTCTTGCAGAACACAATACTGAGAGTCTTACAGAGTAGTCACTTCCAGAAGAAGGAAATATCACAGTGAATGAAAATGCAGTGAGTGTTTTCTCACCACATCTTTGAAGAATATAATCATGACATCCTTTCAAATATTTTAAATGCTCCAGTTAGTGCATGCTAGAGAAGTCTTACTTTGCCCCTCACTTACACATTTCTTGAGCTAGGAAGTGCCAGTAAATCTGTTACTGCATGGCACACAATCACATAGCATATTTGTGCAACAAAACCTGTGAAAATTAAATAATTCATGTCAATGCTTGATTCATTTGCATCTAATTTCATCTATATTTTGTGAAGCACTGCAGAGTTGTAACATTGCAATTCATTTCACCTATAACTGAGCAGAGATTGCAAGCTGAGATTTACAGTGCATCCCTGTTCAAGGAGGGCCTGTGAATTCCTGGTACCATGGGCTGTAACAAACACAGACAAAAGGCACTCTAAAGTCATCTGCACTTTAATTTACTTAAATGCTGAAATAAGTGATGACCCAGTAGGCACATGTATCTGTTACTCATATGAAACCCTACAATGCACTACAGATGGCGAATATTTTGTAAAAAAAAAATTATTGTAATACCTCAAGACCCGATAACAGACCTTTTCCCTGCTATCATATTGTTCAGGACCATATAAAACATACAAAATTGGTCCTGAACTTTAAGTACCACCTAAAGCCTAAAGTCAATTCTGCAATATGAAAGAACTAATTCAATTTCTCTGTAAAAATTACAACACTGCTACATGGCTCTAAAATATTTCAGAGCCTTTTTCAATATCACAGTCACAAACTATTGTGCCAAACTCCCTCACCTCTACACCCATAACACCAAATTGTTTTCAGAGGAACTGCCCATGTGTAAGTGAGAAAGTAATTTGGCTTGATGTGTTGGCTCCAACTGAAGAACGTGGAGCTGAAGGTCTTTTTCCCTCCTTCTTTTGATTCTTAAGATTGATACTCTAATTATGTGTGATGATGGTTCAAACAGCAAACCTATTTTGAGGAAAATAATTTATAAGCACTGATTTTATTTGACTGAATTGCTAAAAAGAAAGAGAAGAAGTAAAAGAGAGGTTGGTTTTCTGTTTTGCAGACAAAAAGTGAAAAATAGGAACAAAGAGTGGAATTCTAGACATTACCCTAGAGAATCTAGGATACATTTTATCCATTATACATTGATCTCAGTAAGTTTGACAGATCCAGTACTGCTAATTTCTAGCAATTATACTTTTTTTGTATTATGACAATGCTAAAAATCCAGCATACATCCAAGTGTTGGAAACTTCCCTTTCCTTGATAGCAGACAAATTCTAGGGAGAAGATCCATGCCCAATATTTCCCTGAACATCTTTTTTTTTGTTAAATTGCAATTTCAAGAAGAACCAAGCTGGTTTTGAATCAATCACTTATTTCTTCCCATATTCACTTTAAGGACCTTATTAGAGTACAAATTAGGATGACAACAAGAATTATCAGAGAATCACAGAATAGTTTGGACTAGGAAGGACTTTAAAGGCCTTTAAATGTTTCCAGGGATGGGACCACTTCTCTGTTTCAAAGTTTCACCACCCTCAGCATAAAAAATTTCCTCATGGCCAGTCTGAATCTACCTGCTTCAGTTTGAAACCATTGCCCCTTGTCTGATCGCTGCAGGCCCTACTAATGTTGTGTACTCTGAAGAGCATGGTTGTGCTGGAACACCAACAGTTTCTAGGCAGAGTTTGGAAAGTTCCTCAGAGGATCCTTTGTAGACATTGTTTACAGTTCTGGGCCCCATAATTTAAAAAAGGACATTGGGGCATGTGAATGTGTCCCGAGGAGAGCACCAAGCTGGTGAAGGTGCTTGCAGACATGTCCCTCCCCTGAGGAGTGGCTGCAGGCACTGGGTTAGTCTAGTCCAGCTGAAGAAGTCTATACTATTCTATGTCTAGGTGAGAGTGAAGGAACTGGGAGACAAGTTTGGAAATGTTTACATTACTACATAGAAGCTGCTAGTGAAACACTCAAACCTGTGAGTCTGAGAAACTTCATGTGAGAAAAATAAGATCTTTTCATTTCTTGAGTTCAGTGACTCAGAACAGGCAGAAGTTAACTGAGGAAGAAAAGGAAATCTTTTGCTAAAGGAAATGCTGAAGTGTTTTTTCTTATTCATATGTTACCTGAGATGAGAACTATGCTAGAACAAGATAAAGAGCGGAAAATTTTTATCAAAAAAAACCAGAGAAAGCCTTCAACTGAGAAAAAACAATGAAATCTCATTCACATAAAAGCAAGAAAAAGAAAAAGAAGAAAACAGCCAATAAAACTTCTAAGCTACTTTTATTTGTGATAAGCTAAAAAACATTAGAGTGAAAAAGTGATGGGATACAAAACTAAACTAAAATTTCCTAAAGATTATTGTGTGGTAAAACAACAGGAAGTAAAAGATATTGCCACACAGATATGGGACTGCTTCCACCTTTCAGTGCTCTGGAATAAAAATGTTTCACTTTGCCACTTTACACAAGAATTTTCAAATATGATCTTTCACCTCTTCTAATTGTGAGGTCAGTTTATTTTTTGACACCGGTGCAACTCAATAACTCCATTCCATTGAATTACCCTACCATCAACTTAACCAAATTTTAGAATCCAGACCCATTTCATTAGACAGATATTGTAACAATATATCAGGAACAGAATGTGGAAAACAAAAATATAAAAAATGTTTTGTGTATTTAAACTGTTGTCTTAATCCCTACAATAATTTTCAGTGCTCCCACTAGAATTCATTTTTCAGTACAAAAACTACACACCATACTGTGAAAATACATCGACTATATAAATATTTTTTGCTTTTAAATCAGCCAATACAAGTGGATAATTACTAAGTCTCTAACAAATTTGATATAGCAGTGACTCAGCTGTCAGGAATTTTAGTTTGCAAGGGATTGTATGACTAAAGGCACAGGAAATTCTACCACTGACACTAATAATCAGGCTTTGTCTTACTGTGAATTTAATTAGAGCACTGGCAATTATTTGTTTGGCTTATTTTCTGTTTATATTCATGAATTGAGTACAAAATTCCTCAACATTTAATGTGAAGTAAGATTTATATCTTCTTCGTTATATTTCTTACATACTCAGAGATAGTAAAAGGCTCAGCTGCCTCCTCTACTTTCCCTTTACGTTCACAGACTCCTGCTGTCCTGCAGAGTTTTGTTTGCCTCAAAGTACCAATCCAATTGAAGGTCAAAGACATTGTATTTGCACAGACAGTGATCCGAAAACTTCAAATAACCAAAACTGTTCAAAAGACAGAAAAGAAACTCAGTTTAAAAAAAAAAAACCTGAATTAACCACTGCCTGAAACTCCTTATTCTGTTTCAGAAATCCATAGTTTCCTGCGTGCCAAAGTTACTTGCTGGATGCTTTTTTCCTTCTCTCTGTCCTTACAGCTACTAGACATAGGGTGTTTCCAACTTGGGAAGAAGATACATCTATCTGAAGTTGGTGCACTTCAGTAGTGCTTAAGCTCTTGATCCTCAACCATAACTTTTTTTGGCTTCTCCAGCAGTAGACTCTTAAACCCCTGCCTTTATCCATGCTCCCTCTTATAAGAACTTGCTGCTTAGCTGAGGCTTGTTGGATAGCCACATCTAGCTTGCATCACCAGTGTAGAAATGACTTTGATGTGGCATTCTTCCACCCAGAATATTGTCCATGAAAACAAATCAGGCTGGATATTTAGTGCTTACCCTCTAGGGTAAATAAAATAAAAAGTCACATTACTCTGAGGCAGTGCTGTATTTTTTTTTATTTATTCTTTTATCACCTTAAGTCTTTAAAATTACTTGATATTTTTGTATACATGCATCCCTGAAGGGAACAAAAGGGACTAACTAGCCCACTGTAACTGCATATCTGCTCTGTTTATTATTAGTAGAATTTTTAGCCTTGAAGCAGGTCCTGCATTTGTACAGCTTCATGCAATTGCTGTAGGACCTAGAGTTGGGAGACCATTTTCAATATAATAGAGATTGCACCAGTAAAAATGGGAGACACTCGCATCTATAAATACTTTTCATTTTTACTATAGAGTAAAAAAGCATATAACTGTGCATGGCTATGATGTTACAGGTATCCAAGTCAGTTTATAGGCAGAAAAAGCAATGACTCCAAATTCACTGGCATAAAGGGCAACTGTCATAAAGTAAACCATCAAAATTTCAGCAATAGCTCTTAAAATGCTTCTCAAAGTTCTAGCTGCAGTTTCATGAGGTCATTAGAGGAGAAAAAGAATGCAGAGAGGCAGACTGGGGACTGTGAGGCAAGAACATGACATTGAAGAAGTCTGCCTACAGTATATCTTTCAATGTATACAAGGGAAGTCTAAAACAAGACCCTTAGATATGGTGACTACAATGAGATCTGTCTGCAAAGCAGACAGACAGAACAAAAGATATACAAACCTCACAAAATAAGAATGAATTACTGAAGGAACAGTTTGACTTTGCCAGCATTTTTGTCACGTATAGCACTTGCGGAAAAGAGTTATCAGAAGCCATTTCCCCTACATGTATATTATTGTTACTCATTTATTTATTATTAGGACCATAGAGAAAAAAATATTTCTTTTTTATGTTCTTCTCAATTGACTCCTGAGTGCAAAACAATACATCAAGCTTTTTGGGTACTGTGGTGTCAATTTTAGGAGCATTTTAAGGTCTGTGTACAAAAATTACATTTCAAAAAGGCTTCCAGATGAAACTTCCTGCATGAAGTAGCAGACTAATTCTTTGCCTTTACTCCTCCCCTCCTGCAAGTACAGTAACTCTCTTTAGGATACTGCAGGGCAAGTAGCAAAGTTTGAAAATTAGAAGTATGTTTCATTCAGGCAAGGTCTAAATACCCAGTTCCGAATTAATCATGTCTTGTTTTTTTATAATTTCTTCTGATGCTCCATTTTTTTTCTGCAATCTATATTTTTTTATACCACAGTGTATTGACCCTGTTTACTTAAAAAGTAAAAGAATCTTCAGCTTCTATCATAAAAAACAAAAAAAAAAAAAAAAAAAAAAAAAACCAACAAAAAAAAAAAACAAAGGAAATTGTTACCGTGAATGCTTAAATCTATACCAATCTCTCTAAAAAAAAGTGGACTGGTGTTCAGAAACCTGAATCAGCTGCAAATTTCAACCAAACCAACACTTTTGATCGAGGGGCAGCCACTAAAAAGCACACAGCATGAGCTAAGTAATGGTCCTGTCACAAAGGAAAATACCTATCTGTCATGGGAACAGAGATGACTCCTCATGCACTGAGTTGAGAAATGAGTTGTGAGGTCTGGAATCACTGTTAGCTGAATGTGCTTGGACTTCTGCCCATCAGTGCATAGATGCCTACCTCTACACACCCTGTCATTTGAAGATATGTGGCAGTGTTATTTGAAAAAAAACCAAAACATCTACATACAGTAAATATTTTTCACGATTTAGAGGTCCTTTTAACGACTTTTCTTATAAAAGCAAAGAAAAAGCAAAAGAAGTAGAGGATTTTCCCAGTTCTCAGTTGCACCAATCATAAGTAACTGAAAAAAAGGGAGAGAAATATAGAAGACTTTTGTATAATCTCATTAATTAGTCATTTAATAATTAAACATATCAGATGACAAACTAGCTACATATGTGTCAAAAGGAGTGAATTTTTTAGACAAAAAACAAATATGACTAATACATATTTATAATAACATTGTCTCCCTACCCCCTGCCGTATGCCCTTTTGCTTCCTACTGATAATTATCCTTATTCAGGATACAGCACAAGATATGTACTGGGCTTCTGGAGTACACATTGTTCCTCCTAATTTTTTCTTTGTTTTTAAATTCTGGAGAACACGATGTTAGGTTTCCAGATTGTGCCGTATTATTTAAGTGAACCTTTAATAAGTGACCCCAATTGGCATGACAAACTTCTTAAGGAGTATCTATCATGTTTCCTGTTTCAGAAAAAATAAAACTAAATTCCATCTTTTTTCCCCCAAGACTTTATTTTCTTTCCATAATAAGCTGTTAACAAACAGGCTCTGTTTTCTTGATGTCCATGAACTGTAAGAGAGATGATTTTCTGATAGTTACTCACTTCATAAAGCTTCTTTCCAAGAATTTATGCCCAGAACTGAAAATTTTAAAAAGTCTGTTCTCCTGATTCTTTCTTCTACCTCCCTTCAAATCGAACTGTCTGAGCTGGCCAGTACCAAAATGGAGATTATAGATGTGAAGATAAAGATTAAGCTATGAAAATTGTGCAGATCATAGTCTAGGTTTCAGTTATTGCCACCTATCAGGCTAATGTAGATCTGTGTCTCCTTTCATTGAAATAAAATATATTGTAAATTGCTCTATATAACTTTATGAGACTCTACTGGCATAAAATTATTGAGTACATAATGCATTTAAATCCACTTAAATAATAAAATAAATTTAAATACGGAAGATCATTTTTCCTCTTCCATGAAACATAGCAAATCCAAATCTCTTCCACTAGTGCTAATTGGATGAACCACAGGATTACAAACCCCAGTTCTTTAGGAGTTGTGGGTGAAATCTTGCATTTTAAAGTGGGAATATATTGCTGGCTTTCTTAATAATTAAGGAGTCATAATTTTTCTGTAGCCATAAGAAAGCACAATATAATTATAAAGAAATAAGCAATTTACCTTAGACATTTCAAAGACAGGATTAACATACTGCCTCCTCTCCAACACTGCTCACTACTATTTGAGCCTGCTAGCTAGCTTATTTGTATTAGCAGATGATCCTTGGAAGGAATGCAAATGAGCCTCATTAACTCCAGGAGACTGATTCTCTGGCCTGTGTGTTTAAGTGTCACAGAAACATTAAGAGCAAGGCTGTTTATTGTTGTTAATTAGGTGAGAACTTGCAGCATGTTGCTGTTGATGGAGTTATCTCTAAACAGGATTGAAATTAGTCACATTCTGTATCCTCTGCTTTGTATTAATGCTGAAACAGCCTTACGGAGTTGCCACTTTTTGTTTTACTGCAAGGACTGTTGCAGAGGTTTTAAAATTATATTCAAGCATTTGCAGTCTTTTGTTTTTCCAAAAATGATGTTGAGCTGTAAGTTTCTTATTAAGGCTGTGAAAGGATAGATGATGTATGGGCACATATTGATTACAATCTCACTGAAGAACACTGCTATCTTCACTCTGCATACTATTTTTTATATAAACTCTTTGAAACATAACCTCCTTCACCCACATGACAAAGTTATGGTGATCCTTTCTTTGCTAAGCTCTGTTTTTTCCATGTCTCAGAGAAGGGAAATGAAAGCTGAAGCTGATAGGTCAGTACTGGTCCAAAGTACAAGCTTTTGAAAAAATAGAGAAAATGGTGAAACCAGCTAGGGGTCTATAGCTATATTCTTCAACATTTTTCCAGTATTGAACGCTCAATAGACTGGAATGGCAAGAATTTTCCTTGCAGTTTTAAGAACTGTTGGCTATGTCCTGGTAGGGATCTTCATGCAAGTATCACAACTATCAACAGATTCATCTTTTCTAGCTTGCACTGTACTATTGCAGACAACAATTCAAAATAGGGACCACCTAAATTCAATGCAGGTGATGGCAGTAAGAAGAATTAAGTGAAAAACATAATTGAGAAGAGGTATCAGATACAGGTAACCAGAGAGTCCAGATACCTCTACTGGAAAAATTATGGAAAGCAGCAAAGGATCAAGTGGCTTAGGGGCATTTGTGACCAAACAAGAAGCTAAAGGAAATGTTGGAAACTCAGAGCTGATAGAAGGGCAGGGGCCAGACACAATAATAGAAAAAGTGAGAGTTGTTGAGCAAAGAGAGTAGGAGAGTTTGTTTAACTCTTGTGAACTGGAAATGACATTATGCCAATCTGATTTTACCTTAAGGCATTGTATAGGGTTTCAAATCATAATTTAGTTCATTGAGGACCTAAGTTGAAATCCTAAGCTTACTATAGCTTAATGGTCTTTCAAATACTGCTGTAAAACAAGTTCTGAAAATCCAACTTGCTTTACACTCCAACTCTTTGGATGCACAGACACACCTGAACAGCAAGTGAGACCTGGGATGTCAGGTAGAAGAAAGCTTAAGTTGGAAAGGACCCATAATGACCACTCAGTTTAAGTCCCTGTTCCTCACAGGACTACCTAACAATAAACCATATGGCTAAGAGCATCTTCCAGATGCTCCTTGAATTCTGACAGGCTTGGTGCCATGACCACTTGCTGGGGAGCTGTTCCAGTGACCTTCTCCGAGAAGAACCTCTTCCTAATGTCCAGTCTGAACTTTCCTGATGAAGCTTCCTTCCATCTCCTTGCATCCTATCACTGGTCACCAGTGAGAGGAGACCAATACCTTCTCCTCTGCTGCCCCCCACCCTGCGAGGAATTTTAAGTCTGTCACCTGCAACCTTAATGTCTTAAATGTCCATTTAATGCTATATTCTACAAGCATGACATTAGATGCTATTTTTACCACAAAGCATTTGGTATATTAATTGAATATATTTGATCAGAATTGGGTAAAACCCAGTAGTTTTTCATAAGACTTACACTGGTTTGTTGTTGAACCAGAAGTGTACAGAATAAAGGACCATGATAACAGAAGATCTTTGAATCAGTAAAATCCTTAAACAGGATCCTATCCTTGATTGTATCAGAGAAATCCAATGTTAGCAGTTAGTGGGTAGTAATTAGTTAGTTACTTTACTCAGGTGGACACTCAGCACACAATCCTTATTTTCTGGGAGTTCGGCTTGCAATTCCTGCCTCTTATTTGCAGAAAAACTGAGTACACAGAGCATTAAAGTAGGATTATTTTTGAAGATGTGAAATACAACATAAGGTTAGGCGATTAGAAAAAGAGCGTTGTTTTACATTGATTTGCAATTATAATAGATAATAGTGATTATTAATAGATGATAGTTATAACACATAAAGAGATTTTTTTAACCTCAGTTTCTGCATGCTTTCATTTCTCACTTTATCACAAAGAGATGCTGTACAAATTCATTTATGAGTGTTAGTGAAGCATTAATATATTACAGAGATGAGGTCTATGAAAAAGTCTATGAAGAAATTAAGCATTCTGTTTTTCAAGCACAGGTTGAATAGTGTGCAGTAAATAAACCACGGGATCATAAAACAAATGGAATAAAGCAAAATATTGAATTGCTGCTAAGTAAGTGGCCCACGTTCTGTACCTCAAACGAAGAAGTCCTGTGGAAAAATAGAATATCATATAATTAAATGCTGTACCATAATGGATCCTCGCTAGCATGTGAATTACATTTCACTGGTAGCAACAATAAATCTAACATTTGCAAACATTTCAGGGCCTGACTCTGGCAACTTAGGGGTATTATTTTTATGTGAGAGCTTTGATATATAATTATTATATAGAATATGTTTATGGTCAGTGACCAGAAGTTATGCAGAACTATACGTGTTAAGAAGTATGACTAAACAAATTCTAGAAAATTACGTATATTCCTGTAGAGAGGTGCCATATTGTCAACAAAATGCCAGTGGATGTGATGTGATGATAAATGTAAATGATGTGCTAATAAATGTAAAATGATACCTAGGTGGAAATTTAAATTTAAATGCAAATTTACAGTTGCACAAATGTTTGATCTCTGCACTTAGGAATTTCTGGACTTAAATTTTGGGCTGGCAAGATTTTCTCCAACACTACGCACAGACTCTGGAAAACTGGTAAACATAGAAAGACCGGAGTTAAATGTACCTTTGAAAATGAAATATAATCTGATAAGTCACCTCAGCATTTTCAACATCTTCACTGGACAAACTATGTAATAATTCTGTTATTCATTTTATGGAAGAACAGAGGAAAACATGGGAAAGTCTCACCATCAGAGATGGAAGTGCCAATAGGGGATCACTGCTGTATTTATCCTGCCATTTCTATTCCCTCTCTCAGAATTGACTTATACAAGACATAAATTTGATCTATTATGCTTGAAATCCAAGAGCAGAAGTATTCCAGTGAAATGCTTTAGCCTCAGGTGTGTGGATCTTAGCATTATGCCTTTCTGTTTCAAAAGTAAGAGATCAGTTCCAGAGATTCAATTTCAATATGAGAGTAATTCTTACAGATCATCAATTGCAATCTACAATAAGCAAGCAAGAAAAATGGAGCTGCAGCTTCCAGGTCTGCAATATGTGATTAGTAGCCACGTTCAGCCCTGTGTAAAAAGAAGAACAAACAGGTCCTAGCTCTGGGGGAGCACTAGATTCAAAGATGTGACTCAGGCCATGGGATCATTTATGTGTAGGTAGGTACGTTCTCTAGAAGGAAGCATTTCCTTATTCTCCAGATGCTGGAATGGTGTAGACACCTTCTCCAATGCACGGGTATGAACTCTGAGGCAGGAAATAGGCTGCATTCACCTCTTCAAAGCTCTTCAGCGAGACTCTCTCAGTTACTTTTTGTCAGAACTGAGCTGATGGAGACACCTCTTTTCAGTCAACCTTCCATTCCAAACAAAAGTGACCTAACTCATAATTATTTTCAGCATGTCGACATCCCGTTGCACTTGGAGAGGTGTGTATCTGAACTCTTACAGATTTACAATGTGTATTTATTTTTTCTTTCATCACACTCAGTTTTCCTTTTTCTTAACATAATGCCACTTTCTGGCCACTGATATTTGCCTCTGGCTGCCCTCATCTTCCCACTGTTGAGTTGCTGTGGCCATGGCAGGGGTGGAAGTAGGGATACTTTTTACATGGTTTATCAGATGTTGTGTTGTATTGTGACAAGTATGAGGTTCTATTCCATTTGACCAGTAGTTAGACACATGCTACAATCTGTTATTTTTTTATTAGTTTATTTGGAGATTTCATCGTCTAAGATCACGTATTTTTTCTTTCTGGTTTATATATCTAAAGTATTTAGATATATAATTTATATGCAAAAAAGGTCTATATTTTTTAATATATAGTATTTAGATACTTAAAATGTTCAGTTATATGACCTTAAAAAGCATGTTTCAAAACCTCTTGCTCAGTAGAACTGAAATCCAGAGAAAGACAGCAATGAACAGCAAAACGATGAAAAAAGACCCAAGTCTTTGAATAAATAATTTCTGGGAAAATAGATGTAACAAGCAAATTGGTTGTTTCTTCGTCCTTAAATAACATGAAAATAAATTGGATTAAAAAAAGAGCAGTTGATATTGCCAAATAAGTACCTAAATGCAGCTCAGTGATAACTGATTAATCATACCAAATAATTTATTACAATAACTGTAATATTCGAAAATTGGTGGCACTTAATGAACAAGAGATAGCACTGAAAGAAATCAGTAATCTTGGAATCTATTGATTCATTATATGTCAATCAGAGTGGAAACTGTTTTTTTGCAAAGCTTTAATATAAAGAATATGTTTACAGGTTTAGTTTGTGTTAAAATTTCAGTTATTATCTATCATTCTAAAAAACTATAGATTAAAATACTAGGTTTTCTCAAAAACATTGACAATTAAAGACTGAATAATTTCATATTTAATCCCTGAATTTCTGTCTATTTTTAGGGTATGAAATGTTTTTAAAATCAAAGCACTGGATCAAGCTCACAATTGTGGCGAAGTTGAATGCCTGAAATATCTGTAACTGTGAAGAAATAAATTGCATCTCTCAATGCCTGCAGTTCTAAGAGCAGACAGAACCAGAGGAGCTGTAAACACTATTTGGAGAACAGTGGGACCAAGTGTCATGGGAAGTCACCAAGGATGAATCAGGTATCAGAAAAAAAAAAAGGCTGATAATTTGAAGTATTTGAATCATCATCTTTCCTTTGTCACTGGAGAATAAGAACATCCTTACTCTTTGTTTTAAAGGGGAAATGTCACTGAACAGGAGAATAGCAGAATACTTTAGTGTCTCTCTTGGCTTCAGTTTGTCCCATTTCACCTTAAAAAAAAATTTTGTTTCTACTGCACTTGTTTGATCATTATGTAGATCTTTTGTCATCAACGGAGCAGTACATTTCTGACAAGATAGAGAAATAGCATGTCTTCCTGTTGCAGCTGACCAATAAGTACATGTTTCTAATATAGACTTTTTGCCAAACAACTATCTGAATTATCCTCTGAAGCTGGGGTTTAATGTTTCTGGTCCTAATAAAAAGTAAATTTCTGCAATGATCTATACAAAATGTAATACAGCATCAGGGGAAAAAAAAAAGAGTAAAAATAACAATTCATTATACTAGTTTGTAGATACTGATATCTGTATTTATGCAGACTAGCATGTACACAGGGATATCTGCAGAACTCTCACCTCTGACTATGTAAACACTATCAACTTTGTACATGGTCATTTTGGTTCAAAAATCTTTTCAGAGTTGGAGATTTTAGTGGTTAACTGTTCAGGAAAAGTACAATGTCCTTCACTAGAAAGAGTGCAACATATCTCTGAACACTATAAAAACATAAACAGTGGATAAGACCAAATGAATAATAAAGAATTGGAGCCAGTTTTAGTCTTCAAAGTGAAATTCTGATATGTTTTTACCTTCTGCTTTTAGGAATCAACAGAGCTGAGTGATGTTTATCACTACTGCCATGACAATTGATATGACCAAACATTCATATGAGAGCAATAATCGGGTATTTAATATAAATGACAGACTCTCATTCATTGGTTCATCTGTTTCAGACAGTACTGTATCTCATGCTACTTTGCAAATGTATGCTCCATTAATATATCCCAGGTTGCTCCTTAAAATGAAATCGGGAGGAAGATGTTACAAAATTAGAAGTGGTAGAATTAAGCCCCATCACCTCTCTGATGATGTTGAATGATACTTGCTATCATATACTCTTTGTTATAGTTCTCATTCAAACGAAGCCATGAGCTAGAAACCAAGAGAATTACAGAATTGCAATAACAGCATATGAAAATGGAAAATGTTGCTTATCTGATTAGAAGAGTTTTCTCTTTTCTCAGAAATTTTATGTACTATTCACTAAGCTTTCAATTTAATATATATCTGTCAAGCATTAAAACATAATATATAAAAACCATATAAAATAATAAATTATAAAATAAATAAATAATAAATTAATATATGAATCATAAAATAATATGTGAAATACATAGCACAAATGTTAGCAAAAAATGCTTTACTTCATCTTAGGAAAGTTCACCCAACCTAGCCTTTTAGTAATTTCATTCAGAAAAGAGAAAAAGTAAATAGATGGACTTTAGATTAGCTCCCAACAGTCACAGGTTCTGTCAGACCAAAGGGAGAAGTGAATTATGTTGTCCTGTGCTTCCTATCAACAATACTTGGTTTTAAGATGTACAAATTTAGAAGCTGTACTTAAAAGCCCTGTATTTAATCGCAGACATAATATTGGCTGCCTAGAATGGAAAAAGTGCCTTAAGAATCCACCTTCCAAATTAAAGGATATATTGTAAATCCAAAACAATATCTTGATCATGCTATGAATAGAAATTACAGTTGGTAAGTAAGGTTAGTGAAACAAAAATTACAGAAAATTAAATTATGCAAAGATCTATACATCTCAAAGCTTCTTCATAGCTCCTATATCAAAATAAGTAAGCTTCATCACTTTTTTTTTGTATATCATTTTAAACAAATCTGGAGGTACCATGAATTGAATTGTCATTTCTTATTTCCATCACTCGTCATGTCTTAACTGCAAATTATTCCCTTCATTTTTGAAGCCTCCACCATAGGAGAAATTTCTTTTGATCATCTTTCTGCTCTGCTACAAATTTTGATAGCTTCCATTAAATCATGTCAAAATTGCTTTATTTTCTAGATGAATTTATGTAAGAGGCAGAAAACTGTATGAATTCTGATATAAAATAAAGATACTAAACCAATCCTTTAGATTCCTCAAGTAAAACAAAATGTGACAGGTGTCACACTTCTGTCTGATTTCCTTAAACTGTGAAAATCTCATCTTTGCATTCAGTAAAAAAAAAAAAAAATCAAAATTATCTGTACAGAGACAAGAAAAAAAATCACATTGAACATTTTTTGCTACTAATCCATCAAGTGTCAACATGTGGTTTCCACTGAGCAAGACCAATGCTGTCAATTTTAACTACAGTAATTTGTCATATTCCTTCCATAAACAATATGATGGGAACAAAGGAGTAATTTTTTAATGCTAAACCCTTGCCTGGATTGTATCTAGACTAGTAGACTGTGAAATCTCTCATTGCTGTGGTCAATATGCTTGTAGCATCAGTGATATAGCAGAGTATGACAGTTTTGTTTGTATTCATGGCTGTGACCTTTAGCTATGCATAGCATCAATTTCTGATCCCAAACCTTGGCTGCATCGCTGCCAACATAATTTATGCCAAGGGATTGTCTTATCTTCTATGCTTCAGCATTAATAAAAAATAAAAGGAAATAAAAAAGGGGGAAAAAAAAAGAAAGAAAAAATGCAACACCTGTTATAGAAACACTGGTATCACTGTTGAGTGAGTGATGGCTTGTGACAGCAGACAGAAATGTCTCACCTGCATGTATGGCAGTCTCATCCAAACAGCTGTGCACACCATATGATTTATTTCTGTGGATGTGAGACACTGTCATGCATAAACAATGAGCTTCTTTTCTCTGACTGGATGCAATCCTCTGAACTGTTGTCCCTTGTGCCAATGTGTCTTCCCTCTGCGATGTATTTCTTCATTGTGGTGAATGCAGGATAATGCTGATCATCACTAGAAAACTTGGAATGGTGTCCAAGAAACCTCTTAATTCTGACAAAATGTTTTGCAAGCAGTAGAATAAGGCACAGTAAATCATCCTTATACTTTTTTTTTTCTTGCTTAGCACAGTATTCTGCTTGTTGCTGACACTTCTGCATAGTCAGCTATGAAGGAATATGAACACAATACTTCATTTCCAGTTGAGATACAGTTCCCTTTCCCCAAAAACCATGAAAACCATTCAGATGTGCCTTGCATTTAGACTTCAGACCAATACCTACAAAGGCTGTATCAAGCTGGAGTAGGTATAATCCACAACTTTATGTATACTGGCTGAGTGAATATCTTCCTTTAATCTTCATTACCACAGAAGCTTCTCCACATAACTGTCTCATCTAAGGCCCTGTTCTGGGGTCAAGACTTAAAAATATGTGCATTAGCTAACTGAAGTATTAGTTCATCAGATTGCTTATCATAAACTATTAATAATGGTCTTGCCTTATTCTTATGTCTCATAGATCTAGTCAGTGTCAGTCATGTTAATCACATTTTTTTCGCTTTCACTTATCATGTATAATGTCTGAATAGTTTCCTGTTTTACAAGTTTAATACTTTTCTTCTTATTTTCTTTTTCTTCCCGAATTAGTCCTAAATTTGAGTAGCTGTGATATTTCATGGACCATGTGTTTCAAGACTGATAGTGGAACCCATTTTAATCTTATATCTCCTAGGAAGCTGCCTCGGTACATAAAATACTACTTTTTATTCTATTTATTAGATTTTATATCTTAGGAGATTCAGCAGGAAATAGAACAAGGATGATTACAAATTCCTTTCCAAGCTAGTTGCTAAACAATACCAAGACAAAGAACATTTACTCTTTTGTTCACAATTATCCAATAGTGATTCTTTTTTTTTGCATTCTTACCATATATATCTATCTATATATATATAAAATATACATTCTTACTATATATATTTATATATATAACTATATACTATATATACTAGTATATATACTATATACTATATATATATGTATATACTATATATATATATAGTATATAGTTTGGGTTGGAAATAATTAACTTTCTATTCTAGGAAATAAAAATTGTGTTAAGTTTAAATAATCATATAAATTGTTCTGTAAAGCCAGTGTGACCTTCAGGCTTAACCTGGTGACATTTCTTGTTCCTGTTTCTCTCTGTTATACCTGTTGCTGATCTTGCCGTCATATGGGAAGTTGCTTCCATGGAAACACCCTCTGCACTGTATGGTGTCTGCTTTTTATTTAACGCATTTTTCATAACATTTTTTTTCTCCATTTTTATGACAAATTTTCCATGTTTCCAGATATTCTTGTAATATGCATATTCTCCCACCCCGTTCACAAATACTGGGCACGTTACACATTTGCACACCAATCTGTGTGATTCCCTCGGGGTTGATGGTGTACCTTAGCTGTCAGTTCAGGTTGCAGAGAACAAGCATCTCCTTGATCTCACGCGCTGTGCAGCTCATCCAGGTCTTCTTAAACCTACAAATTCCCCACTACATGGATCCACGGCAAGATACAGCATTTGCTCGGTTAAATGCAGCATTTAAAATATGGGAAACAGTGATTAAAAACTTTAGGATTTTAAGTCAAACAAAAAAAAAAAAAAAAGTAGCTTTTCAAGAACCAAATATTTGAGAGACCCAGTGGTTTTCTAGGAGAGTCTGTGGTTCACTGCAGTCTCCAATTTTGTTTATATCTGGAGAAAAATTGAAAACTGATCACATGCAGAGAGCACCCAGACTCCCAGTCTCAGATTGATATAAATGTCATGTTTTTTAGTCCAGGTCCATCTTTTTCACAGTAAAGTCAACATCGGACTTTGGTGTCAACAAAGAGTTCTGTTTTAAAAACAGCATTAGGTTAAAAGAAAAAAGCAGAAAACAAACTAAAACTCACAACTTTTCTTTAAGAAAACAACCATAGTATTCACAAAATAAATAGTAAGAGCAATATTGAGGTCCTTTATTTTTCCTCAAATATACAACATAAATGTTGTACACACAATAGAAAACAGATGTATCATATAAACATGGAATGGTTTGAATGGAAAGGAACCTTTAAAGATCACCTAGTCCAACTCCCTTGCTGCATGCTAAAACTGTCATTCAAATGGTGAAGTAAAAAAGTCTAAAGTTTGAAAATGCCAGAACCAAGTTTTCTCTTGCAGCAGTTTTACCTGCATGTGAAAAAGCTGGCAGTTATAATTAACAATCAGTAGGAGCTGAGCATTCCTGTTAAGCAAATTCAACAATACCAAAGATTGAATTATTTTATCGAAATAGCTGATTAGCACTGGTAGAGTGCTCTTAAAGGCAGGTAAGTCTTGAGGAAGTACTTCCCAACACATATCAGCGCTTTTAGACATGGATTCATGACCCGTTTCTTATACCTTTGTGTTATGAAGCATGGACCTTATAGGGATTTATCATGTACACATTAAATACCTGAGCAATCTTTACCCTTGTAGCCAACATTCATTCTCACCCCTCTGCTACTGGGGATTTCATGTAAAGTACAGCAGCTTATCCTCTCACATTGTCCCTCTTTCTCTGGTATTTAAGTAACAGTACCTTCTCCACTCCCTATATCCCTCTGCTATTTGGAAATCTAGTTAACCACCTATATGTAAGTGAAGGTGATCCATTAAGAGTGTTAGCTTTGATCACTGAAAGAGGAAGAGGAGTGTAGAAAATAGCAACAGAGGCCTGTAAGGGATAATACACTGATTACAAGCTGTTTATAATTCCAGCTCTTTAAGTAGTGCCTTGCTTTACTTTAATGGCTACATGCTCTGCAGTGCTCACACTGCACCTATCCAGAGGAATTTGTCCAAATTATGCTCATTCCCTTGACCAGCTGGATGTGCCTGCAATGGAGATGGGATATTTTGCATCCCACTAATCTACTCTAGCCCTGTGATGCTTATGAAAGGACAGTTTCTGAGATGGTTTACCACTGGATGGTGAAAACATGGCTTAAGGACATGTACAAGGGAGATCCAAACACCCTGAAATATGGAGGTCATTTTGATCCAGACACCATATGTCATTACATAGGGTTATTTCTAAAATGGATCAGAGGCAACTCCTCAGATACCAGCATTTCTGACCTGTTGGAGCCTTCCTTTGGAACAGGACTGAGGTAGAGATTGCTGGAAAAAATTGCTCTTCGTCTGCCTAAATGATGCCAAAGTTACATTAGTGGTACATACGGTAACAAGAGACATCTGACTTTGACCAGCTGACCTTTCTCAACATTAGAAGTTTGAGCTAAATTCTCTGACCCGATCTGAACACTTATACCAGTGTGTGAGGGTAGTGAGTAGTGGAACAGCATAACCCCTAGCTGCAAGAAAACCAGCAGGAGAGGGTCTGGCCCCAAGCCACTGGAGCGCTTTGCATAGGAGTCTCTGAGGAACGTGTGCCCTGCTGTGTCTGCCCACAGATGGCATATGGTGCCTTAGGATCTGTTACTAGTCAAGTCCAAAATGGCTTTAATCTTTGGGCTTGTGGCACAACTAGAACTGGTCTCAGGAGGCAGAAAGTTATAATGCAGTCATTGACAGCTCCTTGCTTCATGCTTCAGTATAAACACTCTTTTCTCTTGACTTTCAAATACACTGACATGAGATGATCTGCTCAAAGTGTCACACATTTCTACTGGCGGCCATGGTGTGCAACTAGTCAAGTGCTTTTCTTCTGGCTATTTCTCATTGCT
This sequence comes from Vireo altiloquus, assembly GCA_013396875.1. Lineage (NCBI taxonomy): Eukaryota > Metazoa > Chordata > Aves > Passeriformes > Vireonidae > Vireo > Vireo altiloquus. Next base: position 232,732 of record VZRF01011459.1, read on the forward strand.
GAAAGTCTGCAGGGGGAGTAATTAGAAAAAAAATTGTCAACACGAATGATGTTTAAGGCCCATGCTAAGAGCTCACACATCCCATCTGCTTAAGAAAATCATCCCTCCAGTAAATTCATTTTTAATTTGAACAAGAACCCTGGTTCAGTCACACCACAGTCATTTTTAATTATGTTATTGAGACTGTGTTGGGTTTTTCTTGCCCTTCTGGGCTGATGCTCTATTTCCTCATCATTGCTGTCTCTCCTTGACTCTTCATTAGGAAGACAGAGACTCAAAACACAATACACAAAGCAGACCCACTACCTTTTTTTTAATGAAGGGTCTATTTTTTTTCTAAAAATAAACTCCTCTACTTTTCTCACTTTCCAGCTGTCACACAGAGGCATTTTTAACATCTGTTGGTATCAGGAATCTATAAATAGTAGTATCTGGGTACAAAACAAAGAAAGAGTTTTTCCCCTCTTCATTTGAAATAGATGGGAATAAAAAGGATATTTGAAAGAAGGCAGTAAAGGAAAGGATGCTGAATATGTATATATAAATTTTCTTCTAAATAAATATGGCAATTAATCAGTTAGAGATACATTAAGACTACTGCAATTTGAGAAAAAAGGGAAGTAATACCTACCTTACTCCAGCAGTCTCAACAGATATTTGGATCCCACAAGGCATTTTGCATGGGTGCTTATTGGAAAAAGAATTCACAAACTGAGAAATTTTATCCTGCCTATCTTCAGCTTCAATGTTCTGTGTGGATTAAACTGTTGTACACGGACAGCATATTTGCACTAGGTTTTTGATTATTAGATGGCCAACAGTAGCATTAACACAGCCAGCTCTCTCCTACTGCAGTCCAAAAATTGCCCTCCACCATGATGGCAATCTGCTCTGCAATACAGTCAGCTTCATGGGAATCTATCTCATCAGTGTGACTGATGATCCCTCTCTGTAACAGGACATTTCCATTGAAGTGCTATGGGAAATGTAATAGAACACAATCAAAAGGGTCTGGATTTAAGATATTAGAGGGGACAAGGAGAGAATATAGATCTCCAATTCAGTGATTCCTTTCAATTTATCTCATGATCAGTCATTTTTGCCTGACTATTGTTATTTCTCATCTACTCCCTGGTGCTGCTTTACAATGACTGCAAAAATGCAGAGATTTGTGAGGTGGTAGTTAACTTCTTCACAAGAGAAAGGACTCTAGTTTTGCATATCAACCACTGCAGAACTAAGAATATTCTCTGTGTCATGATCAGCAGCACCTGCCCCACAGGCAGCTGCAGCAGTCAAAGAGGAGAATGCCCAGGAGCCATTTGCTATTGACTTGTCTTCCTTGACACAGCACTTTATCTCAGTTTAGTTAGTAGGGAGAGTTACAGGCTGGAAGTGTCAAATAACATTGTAAACTGTGATCTACTTTCTCTGCCTTCATTATCACTTTCTATCTCCACTGGTTGAATTAAAAGGAAATGGCCATCTTGCTCAATTTTCTTAAAGTATGTTTATAGATGCCTAGTCAGAAGAAAGGCTCTTTATTAAACCTTGATTTGGATCCAGCAAAATAATTTAATTTCAAGGAGTTTTAAACTGAGACACAATGCTAAAGGAAAGTACAATTGAAGGAATGGAAAGTATTATAGCTCTAGGACAAAACTCCAGACTGTTGAACAATCCTTTGTGCAGTGGAGAGATTTATCCAGGAAAAAAAAGGGAGAGAATCTCACAAGGGTTTCACCAGCACTACACAAATTTTCTTTAGAGCCATAGGTGACATGTGATCAAAGCTTCCTTAAGCTACTTTTTGTAAAAGAAGGACTGATTTTATTATCTTAAGCCTCTAACTTATTAAAACTTGGTTGTGATATTTTCTTTATATTTTGCATTGTGTTTCAGGAAATACCTTGCAACTGTGGTTATGAACCTAAAATTAATAATTCATTATATACTATGAAGCATCTTGATTTTTAATAAAACTTGAAGCTTATTTATGCAAGGGAAGTATTCTTTTCATATATTGGGATGTGTGTTCCTCTGGAAGTTTGTAATAAAATAGTACTGAAAACATGCAGATCACATTTCAATAAAGCTAGTACTTTATACAGGAGTGCTAACAAGATCTCATCACTGTAGATAGTTTGGAGAAGTGCAAGGAGGAGAAAAAACAATAGGCAAAGAGCACACTATCCAAGATTTTAAAAGTACATTTATTACCCAGAAGCGTAAGTGCTCACATCCTTGCCCTTCTAGTTTAAAGTCAAGTCCAACAGTGCAGGGTTGTTACTGCCTCTCTGCCCTTTCCGGGTTGAATCCCCACTTTGTTCTGTGCATTCAGAGCTGCTGTGCTCCTTACCTTACTTCCTGGGGTCTCCAGAGGAAGGGAATTGTGAATCGTTGGGATCAGAAGGCAGAGTTATGAGATTTTGGTGCAGAGAATAACCTTCAGATTGTGACAAGATTCTGCCTCATCAGCTTCTGTGTCTGGACAAGGCTCTGCTTACTGTTTTCATACTTCAAAAAGGTGCCAGACAATCCTGTCCTTCTTAGTCTGACAGTTCTCCAAACAAGCCTTCCTTTCCTGTCTGTTGCCTGAAAGAAGTTGATAAAGACCCTCTCCTTACAGACTATGCTTGGTTTAAAGCCCATGGGAAGACTGAAAAGCAATAAAAAAACAGATTTATTGTCTTACTTTGCATTATTGAACACAAAATACTTGCCCTTAGCTTGGAGATAATAAATTCTGTAGACTTCACAGTTTTGGAAGACCATGACTACTTCCATGATGGGCGGCCTACATTTTGGTTATTTTTTGTAATTACTGATTAAGAGGGCCCAACAGTTTGAACGTGGCTGGGCTAGACAGTGGCTAGATTTTCTGGCTAAAACTTGAGCAACGAGGCAGAAGTACATGAACTACCAGAGCGGAAAATGATCTATGGCATTATAAAGATTATTGGAACATGACAGAGGAGTTATTGTGGTGATAAAGCATGCACTGAAGAGGTGCTGCTTTGGAAACAGAAACGGAAGGTAAAGCAGCAGGTTAACACACTCATTTATAGAAGGGCTGTTAGGAGTTAGGAAGCACGATCTTTGTAACTAAAGAAAACATCACGGTCCCATTTGGTGTCTTCAGAATATGTTAAATTACTCATGGAAATGTCCATGCCTTGTAAAAATGATGGAGGTTTGTTGCAGTGGGGAGCCTGCAACCTTCTCTGGTAGACAGCTTTGCCCGTGGGAAGAATCAGAAGAAGATATTTTTGATGGACGTTCATAGATTTACTTTATTTCTCCCAGCTCCCTCATTGCTAGGGGCCTGGACCAGACTGGCCACCCCTGGGCAACTCCCAGAGTTCCCCGGGCAGGGGGACATGGACAGCCAATAGGGTACAGAGCTTGGGTACATGTGACCAGAGAGCAGGGGTCTGGGGAACCCCGTGTAAGCCATGCTTCCCACCCAGGGCCCATCCCCCGGGGGGGTGCCCCAACAGAGGTTTTGGGTTTTGTAAGAGGAAGAAATGTTCAGAGTTAGACAAACAGAATGAAATTATGAAATTTTAGCAGTGTGGCTTCATCTTTTCCTCCACAAATAAGACCAGCACCAAAGCTCTGCAAACAATTTAAGTATTCATACTCGAAAAACATGAATACAGTAAAGAGTGAAATTTGACAAAAAATGTATGCTTTATGGTCTGGAGAAGTCATTTATAAGGAAAGCCTAAAGACTTTGGTAAACAATCTATTGAGATGTAACTTTCTAGTCTATACACATGTTTCTGTGTGATCAGAACACACCGAATATGTCTGCCAATTACACCTCTTTTGGATTTATCTTGTTTTATGTAGCACATTGAGTTGATCCTACCTTACTCAGACCATTATACAGCCACTGTTAAACAGTTATTGCATGAGAAAATTTTTAAATCTTTCTTCCTAGAGTGGAAAGACAAAATAATATCCAATAAGCAAAATCAAAAAGTGAACTGACATATATTAGAAATGTAGGCCAATTTGTTGGCGATTTTTTTCATACTGACAGTAACTATCTATTGTAAATCTTAAAATATAGGGGACATGGAGTTATTATTGTATAGCTCTATAAAAGACGAACTGTGCCACAGCTGAAGACTTGGGAGCTTGAAGCAAGAACCTCTGTGGCCATAGTGATGCAGAAAGTTACATTAAATTAATGTAATAGTTCCTCATGTCACTGTTTTTGTATATGTGGACCATGACAGCTGGCACAATAGAACCCTATGGACCCCTTCAAGGACAATGACCTGTTTAGCAATAGTGCTTCCTGGGAATTTTCACAAAGGAAAAGCAGACCTGTAGAGTACTACTGTCCGTTTTTTCTTATGAGGAGCTGCAGGTATGTTGACAATAGTTGTTCGTTTTCTCTCTATTCTGGGGAAAAATACGTTCTTTTTTTTTTTTTTTAACATGAGAAAGATTATTTCCTCCATAAAAAGTCTTGTTAAACACTTAAATGAAAACAACAATGACCACTGGCGTGCAAGTGAGAAGGAAAGAAATAATACAGGAAATATAATATTAAGAAAAAAATGTAGGAATCAGAACTCCCAGGGTTAAGTAAGGACTCCAAAGAGAAAATGTGGGCAAAAAATCTGTAACAAAAGATGACAGAAGTTCTTTACATTCACAATAACATAATAATCCATTGCAAGTTGGCTCAAAGTAACTTTTTTATAGAATCTAAAAACTGCCAATGATAAAAATAATTAGAGTTCTAATTGCATATTAAAGAAATTACATCAATACAGTAAATGAACTCCTAAATGCCTGAAGATATCAATTTTTTTGGTTTTCGCCTTTTTCAGGGTTATAAAAATAGGTGATCAAAAGTAGCATTGGTGGCTCTGGCTCACAGATGCATTCTTTGCTGTTGTAACTATAACCATCTGCTTGACTAAAATTGACACTGATTTATTAATTTACCAGATCAGAGGAAGGTCAGTAATAGCTTGTCCTCTTCCTCCTTAGTATTATCTTCAAGTTTACAGTCAGGTCTCACAGAGATTTTCACTACATTAACTATACATTACGGTCTTGGTAAGAAAACCATTTGAGTCTGCAAGAGATTTTCCCCTCATTACTGTTGGATCAGGCTGAGCTGGACTTTGCAGAAATGTCATTTGGCATCTGTCCATACCATAAGCCATGCTGTGCTCTATTCTGTGAAAGTATTCTAAATGTTTCTTGAGCATAGGAGTGTCTAAATCCACAGAACTTATCTAAGAAAAACATTTCCTGGAAATATTTTGTGGATGGAAATACAGGAAACAAAGAAAATATTCTGTATCTGTAGATTTCACTTGAAAAAATTAATGAAGGCCCTCCTTGTGTTAGAATATGATTGCTTTCCCAGTATTAAATACTCAACCATGAAATTGGCTAAAGGTAGCTAAGCACATTTTTTATCCTTCTTTAAACAACAAAATTCTAAAAAGAAAGTATACAGCCAATCACTCACCTGTTAAAATGTGTGGCATTTACTCTTAGGGGTTGATATCACATACCAGGATGTGCAAGAAGTGCTATCTTGGAATGAAGGCATGCAGTTTTGTAACATGATCAGGTGTGCACAAGCTACCTGATGACAGAAACAAGCAATTTGATCCCATTGTGAATGTGTCATGTAATGAGAAAAGGGCTGTAGGACCTTTGGGGAAAAAAAGTGACAAGTAACTTCAGTCCCAGAACAGTTCATTTGCTCCATGATTTCCCCTTGAACCATAGTAGATAGTCTAGGGGGAAAAAAAAATTAGCATATTGGCTGAGATAGTGAATTTTTGCAAAAAATATTTGTGTCAGAAACACCAATTTGGACAGTCCTCTGCTTACAATGGTCCAGGAACATCCATACTATGGAGAACAATATTAGACATAATGATTGCTAGGTTTGTGGAGCTAAATGTGGCAAGTGTCTGGTGAATACAACCTCTTCCCAGAAACTGACAGTAATAACGCTGATTCACAAAGGAGTTCTAGACAGAGATGGAAAAAGAGAGAGACAGAAGACAATTATTACATTCTTTTTGCAATATCTTGCAGGTAACAGAAACAGCATCTTGGGTGGATACCACACAAAAGAGTGGTAATCCCTCTGTGTGTATTTCTTCTGAATTCATATTGAACTCTTCGTAACTTTTCAGTTCAGGACATTAACAAACATTGGTACCACAGCTATAACTATTTCAGCAGCTGAGGATACCTTGACTTGGATCTTTCTTCCATATGTAAGCCTCATCTCTGCACACGTATAGCATCTTCACTGACAATTAGCTGATATTCTGAGAGAATACATTTCAAGAATACTTCCTGCAAAATCTGCAAGCAATTGTTTAAAAACCATCACCAGATGTCCACCATAACTGTGCCATATTAGCATGCCATGATTTTGTCAGATTTTCATTGTTTCTGACCATTCATGGTTTATGTGTTGGTAAATAGACAACAGATTATTCTATAAACGTGACTAATTCAAGAGCTCATTATTCTACACACAAGCTCAATGTAGTTCTTCACTAGTATAGTACACTAAAGGATGTAGCTCTGCTCTTCATGAGAATTGGTATGGCTGTTGGATCCAAAAATAACACTATTTTATAAGCTCACAGTTTTTCAAGAAACACTAGGAAAAATTCAGTGACGAGGTTTCTTAGTTACTCTTTGCTTATGACAGACGCCAAGAAAGCAGTTTCCCGTTAAAACAAATGAGTTAATAGGATAATTTGGACTGGGGATGACAGCTAGCCAGACCTCACTCAAAGCAGGATGGTCTCCAAGGCTTACATCATACTCCCCAGGATCTTGTCAAATTTTGATTTATTGCATTAAGAAATAAAGATTGGTATTTAATTAGCCTGTTTTAATATATCCTTCTGGTGACTGGTGTACCAATAAGAATCAATCCTTCTGCAAAGAATCCACAGAAAATACCTCACATTTATGACAGTGTTCATGTCCATACCACTGACAATTTTTTAAAAAGAGACAGTGGAATGTGTCTCTTCAGAGGCGATCTCAGTTAACTTCCATCTCATTTTGATGTGCACTTATTACCATTGTAATGAGTATTTCAGAGATCTTCAAGACTCCTTGGATGTGATAACACTCCTTTACTCATTGTCAGAGGAAGCACTGATGCCCACAAGTGAAAATCTTTGGAATAATATGCTTCAGACTGTCAGTGTTTGATGACCAACCTAAAGTGAAGTTTTTCTTTTCACAGAAAGAGTGTTTATAATTTTTGAATTTTTATATGGACTACTATATGGTCTGACCAGAAATCTGGACAACTGATCTTTCTTGTTAATGCTGTTAAAAGTTGAGCTCCTGATTGTATTGACATCATCATTCTAATAATGAAAACATTTAGATTATTGCTGTAATAAGATATGTCTTAGAGTGTAGTGATTCTGATTCAGTGGTCTTTTCCGAAACACTTACAAATTATAAATTTGGCTCAAGAAAAAGATGGTGCTGAAAACCAAAAACCAAGACAATTATGCAATTTGTCATTAAGAAAATCACAAGATACAATGCTCAGTGATGCAGAGCAACCGAGCAGTATAAGCAGCAATGTCCTTATCAAATTGTAAGTTTCACCTATGAAATTGAAATCTCTAGACATTGATAGATAGGACGGACAGTAAATGCATCTTTGGCAAGTCTACGACTTCATCCTACAGCCTTTACTTACAGTACCTGATTTGCCTATCTTATTAGCAATTATCTTGCTCACAGAGAAGGCAGAGGACAGTGTGTTCAGAGTCCTGTCTCTTGTTTGCTTTAAGATAATGTGATAGTCTTTCAAAATAAGAATATCTAATGCAGGCTGACTAACATCAGCCTATCCCATGACTGCCATCTTAGATAGCAAGCAGGCAGGCACACTAATTTAGATTCTCCAGTGGCAACTGTGTAATCTCAAGCCTGTAAAGTCACACTCAAGATCATTCTGTACTGCTTCTAGGAGTGGCTCCAGAATTCTGCTTCTTGTCAGCATCAGCATGTAAACCTTGTCACCAGAAACCTGAGGGCATAGTTATGAAGCAGAGTTGCTGAGGTCTTAAATGTACTAACAGTTCTTGACCAGCCTCGTTTAGGGCTTCTATCCCCACTTGGCACAGACAGGGGCCAGGAATTCCAGATTAACTCTGAGCCTTCAGTGTCAGAGTTACGCCACAGGAGTTCCTGTCCTCAGCTCAGGCACCATGTTGGTCCTGACCCTGATCTGTAGAATGACTTCCTGGCTCCCCTTGGACCTGTGCCATCACTATGGCCCTGCCTGTTGATCACAGGACTGTGACTGACACTGGCTATGATTGCTGGGCCTGATTCTTCCCCTGACCTGCCGATTGTAACTCCCTGGCTTGACCTTGCCTTATGTGACTCTCTGCCTTATGACTAGAAACATGCTGGGCAATCTGGACTCTTGACTGAGCCTGGCTCCATGTCTGGCACTGAGATGTGCAGTGAAGGACATACCACACTGTAGTAACAAGCAATTCCAGATCTTACATACAGCACGAAACAAAAAATAATATCAAATAATTTCTGTATCAAGGCCGTCTTTTCCATATGAGTTACGACAGACATTTTTAATGCAGATGATTTTTAATGCAGTTGGGATTTAAAACCTTCAAGTGAATCTTCTGCTTTCCTAAGTAAAATATTTCTGTGATTTATTGCTCTTACCTTACAGGCTTGTTGGGTACATCTGTGTTCCCCTAGTGAATATAGTTGGTGTGAACTCTCAGCTACTGGGTTTATTATAACCTTTTGTTTTGGCAGACAAAGGAAGGAGTAATGATTATAAAAACTGGTTTCCTTATGTGACCACATGTAGGGGGTGGTCTAGTCACCTTTTAATCTTCTTTTAGACAAAGTAAACAGATCCATTTTCTTTAGTGCCCGAGTATAAAACCAACAATACTGCTCTTGATTGTTATGAGGAATTTATAATACTAATTAAATGGGTGATAATAACAACAATATAATGAACAGCTGGTCAGAAGGTCAGAGGAAAGGGATTGAAAGTTACTAGCAGAAAGGAAGGAAGAAGTATCTAGGAAAAGCCTTATTTTTAAACATTTAATTTCTGAGCCTCTGATTTGGTTTCACAATTTTCTAAGGGTTTTTTCATGTTGCGATAAAGTTCTGTTACTCATCTCCCATTATATTTCATGATTAATCAGGTTTGGGCAAAGGAAGAAGCCATGATATATAGAAACAGAAAGGAAGTGAATTCAGTGGTAGTATTTGAAAGATGTTTGTTTCTTTTTCTTCACATATCTTTTATAAATTTCCCAACCATTCTTGACATTGTGTATAATTCAGCACACCATTTTCTATAGGAAGAACACAGGTTTTTCCAAACCATATTAGTTTATCTAACAGATCTGATGCCAGAAAGCACTCATGAGTAGTGACCAGTCCTAAATATTTTAAAAGAGAGAAGGAAAAAGTCCAGTCTGGAGTGATGACTGTGGTGTAAAACATCCTCGAGGAAAGACATGCACCTATATGTCAAATCAAGGCCCTGTAAATGCTTCTCAGGAAGAGCTGAATTATGAGTATGCACTTTGAGGCATCCTGAAAAGAGCATATTTCAGGACAATTGCTGAAAAGTGGCCCCACTCTGAGCAACGTATTTAAAACATCCAAAATTACTAATTAAAGGGGAAAAATTCGACCTGTCCTTTGTAACTGTCTGAATATTTGAAATGTAGACATTCTTTGTAGATATTGTCGTCATGCTTCTTAAAACACACATATAAAATGGAGTTTAGCAGAGTTGGCTATGATTTTTTTACATTTGCTGTAAAGGTCTCTCTGGGATTTTCAGGGAACTCTGAAAATCTGAACTACGATTTTCTCTTTTATGGCTAGAAACTTAGCAATTCTCAGCATTATGAAAACAGAGGGAATTTGCTGAGTTATATCATATCCAAATGAAAATGGAATCATTTCAATTCAAGGGAGTCAATTTTTTCCATCTATACCATCACAGACAGTCATTAATTGCAATTAAATAAAGGATACCATGGGTCACTTCGCCAATTTGTCACAAAAGCAGTTTTCATGACAGGATATAACAATAGATTACCATTTTAAATTGTGACTCTTGCAAAATGAGTTTTTTCAGGAAAATCAGATCAGAAAAACAAACACTAGGAATCTGATTAAGTACCTTAATTTCCTAGTTGTATCCTTCAGCAGGATGAAAGCACTTACATGTCCTCTTACATTCTTGCCTACTTAAATTGCTTTCAGGTTTTTATATTATAGCAAGAAATAATTTCAATTTAGTTCAAGTTAGTGTTTAGTTTACTTCTTAACTGATTTTTTAAGTGCTATTGGGATCTGTTAGATATCTGAGACAACCCACACAAAAGGTGATTTAATTTTTTCCTTCTCCTAAACTTTTAAAAAAGAAATTCAGTAAAACTGAATTCAGTAAAACTGAGAGGATCAGAGTACTGACAAAAAAGAATGCCACTTTACTGTTCCTGTTGAAAAGCAGAAATATACATGCATCCTTCACTTTTGGTTAAAAAAATACAGAGTAGTTCTAGGTAAATGCAGAACCTTATTTTCTTAGACACTTACCTTAGACAATTGAAAATTTTCAGAAAACAAGTCATTACTTCCGGCAAATACATTGATGGAAATGAAATTAAAAAACATCTTTAGAAGGTGCTTACACATCTACTATTACAATACACTGGGAACGCTGCATGAGTCTCAAGAGACAACTGCTATTAGCCTCAATTTACAGACAAATAGGACAACATAAAGGCTTGGAGTTATCTGCAAGATGTTCACATTCTACACCACTCCCTGAGTTTAGCTTCTTATTAGCTAAGTAATTTTTCCTTGACTGGTACTTTATTTTGTTCCCTTTGACTTTTTTTTCAGAGATGCACAGCCTTTTCCCTTCCCTAAGATCAGAGATTTAATTTAGGATTTCTGAATTTGAGCTTAAGAGACCACATAAACATTTGGAACTGAATTCATCATTTCCCAGCATGAATTTCTAAGTACGGGTGATTCTTACTCTTATAGAACCAAAAATGAAAGTATTTACTGATCAGGGTTTTTTGGGGGAATAATATAATTTTAAACACTGAAAGTAAGAACAGTAAACCATGGCACTTCAGTTTTGTATTCATTTATTTCCTTCTAATGTTAATTCTCTCAGTGAAAACAAGCTTTGCTCTTGCACCTGAATAAGCAGCTGCAGTTTGATACTGGATGCATCTGATTTTTTTCCGGAGGTATATTTAATAAAAACCTTTACAGATATTCAAAAGGAAAGAAGCTATTATTTGGCCTAAAATTATTTTTATATCACTTACTATTAGCTAGAAAAATCTATGAAAACATATTTAAGCAAAGTTTATGTTGCTCCTCTTTTTTTTCTAGAGGAGTATGCCATTCTAGCTTTTTACGCCATTGTCTCAATGTGAAGCTGAACTGTGTTTCATTTGCTTCTGGCAATGACAAAGAGAATACTTCTACTATGTTCATGATAAGACTCTAAAGCTGGCTGTGAAGTGATAAACCAAGGGATAGTAGTTGAGTGGTTGATTGGAAAATTGGACAGTGTTTGCAGAAGGGAGAGGATAAGTCTTCTTTAAAGGGTCATCTCAGGTTGAGAACACCAGTTAAATAGTAGATACAGTAATTCACACTCTTCCATACAAGGTGTGATTGTATTGGGTGCTTTCCAGAAGGCATTGTGTGTGAGAAGTGAGTTACCATGAGCAGACCATGTCTGCCCTTCTGGGCAGTGTTCTCCAGGTCAGAGCAGCCCAGATGTCAGCACCAGTGGCTGCTGCAAGGAACTCTGCTGGAGTGCCCTGTGCCAGCCTGTGCTGTGGTTAGGACAGACATAGCATTCCAACCTGCCAGGAAAAGCATATGGCACTGGTTTTCACAGAAAATGAAATGCACTGTGACATGGCACAGGGGAGGAACTCTGTGTGGGTGCACTGCATGGTGGGAAAATCCATTTGGGGTCAGTCTGATGTGACATAAGAAAGCAGAATTCTCGGCATCTGAAGAGCGTAAGATTGACCTGTTATCTATATTACTCTTTTTATTCCATCTTACTAAACCAGGTATTCTATTACACTATTTCTTTTGGGGCCATTCTTACTGAGATTCAGAAAGAAGGCTGCACTGTCTTTTTGTCTCTTTCTCCCACCACCTCTGCCCTCCCCACCGCCAGTTCAGAAAAGCACTGAAGCTGATAACATCCTGCTTCTTCATTATTACGGATTCTGAAAAGGTTTGTCAGGTGGTAATCAGTCAGTAAGAAAGAACTGCTAAGAGATCTTGAGCAAGCCTAGGGCTTAGACTGAAAGGAATGGGTGCTTGAGGGTACAAAGGATGGCAGAAAGATGGGATGTGTGGAAGGAAGCCAGTGCTGAGTTTAGGGAATGGAACAGTAAGGGGGCTGCTCAGGCGAGAAGCTGGAAGATTTCATATGCATTCAGAATTAAATTTAATGCTTATTCTATGAAATGGTGTTGCAGCCTAGCAAATCTGATTTTTGTCATTACCATGAAAAGGCCGTGGAGTTTCTGCAGAGTGACAGTGTAGGGCTCAGGATTTCTCAGGGCTTGCCTTTGCCTGAGCAGGTAATACCTTGTAGAGCACTGGCTGACTAGTGCCCAGCTGATTGTGAGCTTAATTTCTGAGAGTATATGATAAAAGTCTGAAAAACACATGTAGTCACTGTGTGAACAGAAATAGCCCTGGATGTTAACTGTGGCAGCAGGGAAGCCACTCCATGACTTTTTAAGTTCAGTTGGGAACCTGTGAAAAGAAAGAGTGCAAAACCAGACTGTTAAGGAAATATTTCAAAGAGCTACCTTTTCTAAAGCTTCACAGACATGAATACTGTTCTTTTCATGGTTATTGGATTGATCAAAGCCCTCTTCATGCAGGCTAAAATTTGTTGCTTTGTACTTCTTAGATCCTACTTAAGGTTCTTAGGGCATATAAGGAATAAATGCCATACAAAGCCTGAACTGGCTTTCTGCAAAAGGATAATTTTTAATAATAACATTGAAATAAGTCCTTCCTGAGCTCAGTTCATCCTACTTGAATCCCTTCTTGTCACTGTATCCTTCAATATCCTTCACGAAAATGTCCTGTGTCACTAGCACTCATTTATGTTATTTGCTTCAATGACCTTACTTGACAACTTACTCCAAGTGTTTACTGCTCTTTGAACAAAGTAGTTCTGCCTGAATTCAGGTGCAGTTAAGCGATAATAGTATTGCTGCTCTGTTTTATGAGGCAATAAGGTGGTTCAGCTGAGTAGTTTATCCCAACAAGGGAACCAGAATATTGCAAAGTAAAACACTCACATAGCTCTTTGGCTGCAAAATATGTTTGTAACCAAACACTTTAAACAAGGAGCAGCTTATTCAAGGCTACATCACAATTTACAAGTACTTCCCTGTTGTACTTCTTAGGCAGACACCTCCCAAACAGCACGTCACTAAGCTTTTTGGTTCAGCAGAACTGCCCAATCTGCAGCACTGATTGGACCAGTGGATCTGGATCTTCTTGATTCACTATACTAGGTCAAAACTTCACTTAAAAGAGCTTAAAATATTTGTCCTACAGTCTTATCACTGTGAAGGAGGGGGGAAACATCTCTTGGAATTCAAGATAAAGGAGGCATCCACATCTTGAGACTCCACTTGTGAAAAAGAGGAGAGGAAGTTCCTTGCATGCTTTGTCATCCACATTTATGTAAAAACCTACAAATAGCACAGGGTGAAGGTGACAGCAAAAAGGAACTGCATCATCTCTATCAAAATTGTTTAAGTTATGTCTGATACTGATATTTCTTTCAGTACCTATAAGGCTCCAAAACCTGCCCAATTATTTGTGAAAATACAAAGTTGTTTTATCAGAAAAGCCTTACCATGTCAATAGGAAACAGAAATCCTTTTCAGCTTTTGTTACAGATGTCAAATAGCTTGCACTATTGTATTTTTAATCCCAAACCATGGTAGGTATGGATGTCCTCACTGTATTTGAAAATAAGGGACAAGGTACCTTGAGTTTGAATGCAAAATGTGACTTTGCTGAATGAAGATGTGTAATTTCTAAATCACCATGCAAGAGACTTTGATATGTCTGTTTCAAATGAAATTAGCAATATGATTGTATCAAGATATTTTAAAACTTTAGATGGAAATTATAAAGCGCTTAGTGAAATCTGAATTTATTTAGTTTTTATTTCACTTTTGAACTTAACAAGAAGTTTCAGTCCACCTTTGCCCTATTACAACCAACTTGACATTATTAGAAACCAATAACTACAACAACAGTTTTTCATTTGGTTTTGTTCAGAAGGCAATTCTGATACATTTAGTAAACTCCAGTGAATATTTTATTAAAGTGTCAGGAAATAAAAATCAATGAAGGAGATAACTCTGCTCACATGTCCACTCTCTGTTACTTTTACTTAAAACCCCAATTAATTTAATGATTATAATATTGATTGCTAACTTTTGAAATGTCGTATTAGCCTTTTCAGTTCACACGATGTGTTTAATCAGAAAAAATTTTAACTGTTGCGAAAAGCAGCAGAGAATAAATTAGAAGATGAATCATCGGTTGCAGAATTTTGTGACATTTCATTATAAAATCCATACTTTGACACAAATAAGCTGGTAACAAGGTTTATTATAAATTCAAAATCTAATATAAATTTTTAAACTGGCCCTGGGATAATAAGTTTTCATTCTGAACCCATGTAAAACACTGGATTTTGGAAGACCTGCAGAGTTTATCCATTTGGACACCATGCTGTTCAGCTATTTGAGCTGTTTACTGAGCTTCACCTCTAAAGTTGCAGTGAGAATGCATGACATAGACTGAATAGCTTTAATTAAAGTTTAAGATCAGTAGTCATAGCACATATTTATTTCTGTTGACGAGCATAGGCAGAGTAAAAGCTAAAGAATGAAGTGGAACTAGAGATTTAAAAAGTGCAATTGCCCATTATCACTTCGTGTTTTCTGCTTACAGGAGGTAAATTTGTACTGACTGAGTATCCTTTAGGTCATCTGTAGTGGTAGTTTGAATCCTGAGCAAACTCAGAAGAAAAGGTGGCAAGCAAAATTCGTCATGTCCCAAACCATGCGTGAGAGAAAGGGACACTGCCTTTTTGTATACTGAAGTTAGAAGCCATTTTTTTTCTAAATATTAAATTTGCCATGAATGTATCATGTCAAAGAGCCTTAATGAGTCTTGTTTATTATACCATAATCATGAACTATATTGAAATTTGAAAGAATGCTATACTCAGTTCAGACTGACATCAAGGGAAAACTATCAAAAATGTTTCCTCTTATAACTCCAATCAGCAACTTTGCTAATCCAAATCCCAGTGGTTATTCTCAGATCTAATATTATTGCAACATATTGACCTATTTGTCAAAGTCCATAAGTAGGTGAGTGATCAGAGCTGTTCAAATGAACTACATGTCTCCTTGCAGACTGGAATTTATTCTGCAGTGTCTAGCAGTTGTACAAATAAATCTCCTAGTGCTAATTGAAAGCTATATTATATATTTTAAAGAGAGAGAAAGACTGATGACAGGCTAATGGACAAAAAGATAAACCTGATCCAATTTAATTTTTATTACTATTACTCTTTTGGTAGTAACAGAAAAACCACCCAGACATTGCTCTAATCCTGTGAGAAAACAAATAGAAAAGTGTCCACAAGGTCAATAGTGGACTGGATGAGTTTGACTTTTCAATCATTGTATGCAATTTCTATTTAAGGTCTTACACGAAGGTTAAGAAAGTGATTGGGAATACTCAGCTTGGTTTTACAGGGAGAAATCCTGCCTGATCAACCTGATAGCCTTCTAGAATGAGCTGACTGGCTTTGTGGAGGAGGAGCGAGCGAGGGACCTTGGTAACGCATTTGACACAATATACCACAGCATTCACATAAACAAACAGAAGTGCAGGTTAGGTTAACAATTTTTTTCCAAATATCTTGGACTCCAATAGGTTAGGTTGACTGAGAAATTTTTTAACACCGCTCTGAAAGAATGAGTAGCACAGAGTAAAGCTGGGGAACCATACAGTATCCAGTAGTGATTAGCACAGTCACTACTGACATGTGTGATGGGACAAAATGCAGGAAGTGTGCTGAGGATAAAAATCTGGGAGGATTGGCTGATATACCAGGGTGTCATGCTGCTTTTCACAAAGATCTGGGCAGGCTGGAGCATTGGGCTGACAGAAATCACCTCAATTTAACAAAGAAATGCAGAATGCCATATGAATGCTATATCTGGGAAGGAAGAATAACCCAATTCACCATCACATTCCAGGGTCTGACCAGTTGGAAAGTAGCTTGGCAGAGATGGATCTGCAGGCAGATCTGTTGATCTTGTACAACAAATTGAACATGAGCCAGAAATACATCCACAGGGCAAAGACCAAAAACACCCAGAGCTATATCAGTAGGAAAAATGCCAACAGTTTGAAGGAGATGATCCCTCTGTTGTACTCAGTATGGGAGGGGCCACATAAGGAGTGCTATGTCGAGTTCTAGATGTCTGTAATGAACTTGACTGGCTGACCATATCAAGGAGTTAGCAAACCACATAATAGTTAACCTGTGCCGGGCTGCATGTCCAGTGCAGTCTCCAGACCTGTGCATTTTTTCCCACCATCCAGATCATCAGTGACTGTGTTGAATGGTATTGCCTTCAGTGCAGCATTGTGCTGCACAAACCCCATGTCTACAGAATAAACTCAATAATACAGTTCATTGTAACAGAGGATCTTCCAGGGAGCTCCTGCCTGGTACCAGCAATTATACCACCTGCGTGTACTTGTCTTTATCTAGGAGAGAGCCAAGAATATGCCACGTGAACATCCTTTCTCTTTGACACAGAAATAGAGCGATTTTCTTGGAGAAAAAAATCCACAAAAGCTTGAGTGACAAAGTGAACCTCTTCTATGGAAAGGGGTCTGCACATTGTGCAGTGTATGGATCAGGGGCCCATTTTATGCTGCACCACTTGTGGTTCCAGCACCTGAATGTATATAGGATCATCTGTACTCTTCTCTCCTTATAGAATTAGCTCTATATAAATATCTTTGAAAAGATGTCTTAAAGAGTGTCAGTGCCTTTTTTTACTGGATTAATGAGACATAGCCTCTCTGGGTGCAAAACAGCTTCCAAGAGTAAGAAAGATATGAATATTTGGAAGGGAGGCTAGTACAGGGTTGCAAAGATGATAAAGGACTTGAGGCATCTGTCCTAAAGAAAGACTGACACAGCTGAGACTGTTTAGCCTTGAAGGTTTTACCAGTGTGTATGCATACCCTGTGGGAGACAGTAAGGAGGAAACCAACATGTCTATTTTGCCCAGTCACAGTACAAGAGGCAATGGGTATGAAATGAAATTCAGGAATTTGCATTTAAACATAAGGAGAATCTTAGTCTGAGTGTGGTTGAGCATTGGAACAGGTTGCCCAGAGGTGGTGGTGTCTTTGTCCTTGGAGGCAGACAAGACCTCATTAAATATGGTCCTGGGCAATCTGCTGTAGATGACCCTGATTTGAGCAAGGAGTTGCAGTACTGATTCTCCAGAGATCCCTTCCAACCTCAGATTCTGTGAAGCAAAGCTTTTGAGGACATGTTCATTTTTCAAGTGTCTCTAAAGCACACAGTTCATCTGTATCTGTCTTTATAATGATAAATACCTGTTTTATATATTGATGTTAGCACCTCCTTTTTATTTATATGTCAACTATACTGATGCTTTCTACTTTCCACATTTTAATTTCACTACCCCATTTTTTAGAGAAATGTCAACAAGAAATACCTTTTAGCACTTGATCTACTGTGCTACTAAGTGATAAGAAATTTACAATATTTACTTTTGTGTAATGACAATCTCTTTTATGAAGTGCTTACTAAACCTTTTGTAACTTCTTTCCAGATATTGTTCCTTGTTTCCAAGAAGAAAGATTTTTATCCAACATTAGAATTTTTGGGAACTCTGTACACTCAAAGCAATACTCTTTCATTAAATGATGGACTAAAATGATGGACTTTTTTACATGGGGATGTAAAAAATGTTCTTCAACCACCTAAAAGGACAGCAAAATGGAAAATAAGAATTACAGATTTTTTTTTGATGGAAAGACTCGCAAAGTAACAAATCCATATGGAAGCAATGGCCATAAAAGAAAAGAAGGCATTATGGCTAAGGAACTTGAAATGGATTATATGCTAAAGCTGGTGAAGAAAGTTCTGAGACAAATAGTCAGAAACTCCAGTTGAAGGAGGTGGTAAGCCTCTCTTTATATATGACGTTTAGACCAAAGCTAACTAAAAGAACTTCTGCCATATGACTGTTGTTTGGAATTCAGAATGAAAATAAACAGGAATGAACAAATAAGCTAATGGATTTATGGAAATACCTTGAAAAAAATGGATTTTGAGCTTCTTTAAAAACCTGATGACTATTTTTATGAGTAATATGAATATTGTGACTATTCCAAAGATAAAGGATAGAATGTAGAAGAATTTGCAATCTAGAAATGGTTTGATCACACTCAGTTCTACCAAGGGAAATATACAATAAAATGACTGGTAAACTTTAACAAAAGTTATTATTTAAATGCACTTCAGTCAGAAAACATTTCTTAAGGTAAACCAGTTGAGTCATGAAGAACTAATACCAGCAGTTTCACAGACAAGATAATATAATGTTGCTTTCTGTATGATTGTTTCCATCACAAGTGATTAGTGTGTTTGCATGTGTTTATGCTTATATACTTCATTTATCTAAGGTTAATGCAGCCTCAGTCAATCGTACCTGTAAGCAATTTCATTAGTATTTTAATCCTACTACAAGACTAGCAAGCTCACAAATAATTATGAAGATGTGTTTAATATACATTTCCTTTCATTTCTTCACTTCTGTGTTTTGTTTGAGCATTTCCACTCTCTCCTGTGTACCAGTGATCACTATCACTTTTATGGATACAAAGGAACTGCTGAAAATGTAGCTCTGGGGGAAAATGACCTTTCAAGGGCCTCACCTGAAAATTCTTGGGAATTTTCCCCAATTATGTAGCCAGCAAAGACCTCCTGGAGACACTGCACTTGTATAATTTGTGCTTAAAGTTAACATAGGTGGGTGTGATGCACAACTGTTTCTGATAGTACTCAGTTAACAATTTGAATTGTTTGATTTTTCTGAAGACAGACACAAAATGTAGCATTTGGAACTGCTCAGAAACCTAAATCTGTTAAAATTCACTGAAATTATTTTTTCTAACATTTTAAATTTAATCTCCATGTAATAATTTTTACATCATACCAAAACAGTAATAGCTTGTCTCTCAAGCTCAATACTTGAATTCAGTACTTCTAATTCCTAGGTAAGTAAAGTTTTGTTGTGATGCAGGATGTAATTTTTTGACTGCATGCTAAAATAGGACAACCCCATCAGCATAGAACAAGAGGTAGCTTTAATGTAGTAATCTAGTAATGACTCCATTTTTCACTTGAAAAGTGTCACAATATGCCCCAATATATGCACAATATGGCCCCAACATGCTATTTGAACTCTGGGTTGACAAAACAGGCTTACTTAGCATGACATTGTATTTCTGTGGGTATTTCTCTGTGGTTCCCTTCGAGGTTGCTGCATTGTCCCAAAGACGAATAGAATATATAGTGGGGACAGGCCTCCAATTTTAAGTAAATTGAAAATTATTGGAGTGCCTGGTAAGTGGGCATGTCCTTGAAATTAGTTTGTCATCTGTCTCCTTATGATTCAATTCCCAACAAGCTGCCTTTCCCCAGTGACATTATCTGTAATAAAGATTGTGTCATTTTATTTGGCTCAGGTGGATAGCCTCTTTTATTTTGCAATGTCCTTAAATATTTAAGAGGTGCTTTTTTAATAATTTAAAACTTCTCAGGAAACCTTTATGTCATATTGGTCTTTAAAAAGTATAAAGGCAATAGATTCCATTTTTAGTGGGCAGGTGTGTATGCAGTGTTGCAGAATTTCACTCCAGCTGTCTCTTTCTTCCTTATCTTTTCCTTTATTGGAATATCAGATGAGTTCAAGGAAGTAGCTAACAGATTAACTGAATATGTGTTAGAATGAATCTGCCAATACCTACACAGGTGTGTTAATCAATGCACAGTGGGACTTGATATAACTTGAATGATATTTGAAGCCTTCTCTTTAGTGGAAATAACAAACATTTAATATGAAGAGCAAATATAAGGGGTTTGGAACTTAAACTACTTCTAATGTGTTTAAAAAGATTTTAAACTCTTGTTAGTGTTAGATTGACCTTGATTTCATAAGGAAATGAAGCTTATGCAAACATGATTGTATTTGCATGCTTTAACTCTTTTAAATATTTATCCCAATTACTGTATTTTCTACCAGTCTTTGAAAGCATGCATCTGAATAAAGGAAAAAGTCTGTCTAAGATTCCACTGAAACAATCTTTTACACTCACCTCATGTTAGATGTGTGGAAGGCTACTTCTTGAATGCCGATTGTTTCCTTTATCAGTTTCTTATTTTGAGGTTTTTCATATGTAATTTGACTAAAAACTCATTAAATAAAAAAATACAAAGAAATTTAAAAGTTTTTCACACTCAGGGAAATAACTCCTGTTTTCTTGCAACTCTGTGGGAAAGATAGACAATCCAAGGAGGAAAAGCTTTATTAGCAAGGGCAAGTTATACTGAGATATGTGAGCAAAAAGGAATTTAGCATGTACCAAAAGAAGCCATTAGAAAGAACAATAGGAGACAATCCAATATAAGAGAAGAAAGGAAAACTAAGCTGTCAAGTATCATTCAAGAGAGTTTTTTTAACATGATGTTTTAGGACTAAGAGGAATTGTGGCAGCACTATGAAAATCTAAGCGGTGACTAAAAAAAATGAAAACTTTTACTGGTAATATGATTAAAAGCCAAATTTTGCTTTGGTGTAAATACAGAGAAAACACATTGCAGAATTCTCAGGAGACCCTAGAAAGCTAAGAACATGAAGATTAATCTCTACCCCAGTCATTTTCTAGGGATGGAGGAAGGAATCTCTTCCAGTCATGGTAATACGAGGGGAGATTTCTGGGTGGTGAGCATTTGCACATGAATCATTCACCTCTCTTCTACCATCTGTTAATAATATCGTTGCTGTTACTGTTCATTTTCTTATTTCATTGGTGTTTCCAGGAAATTATTCTTATCTCAACCCATGATTTTCACGTTTTGTTCCTCCAATTCTCCTCTACAGCCTGCCACAGGGGGAGGGAGGAGTGAGTGAGCAAGCAATGCATGGTTTGGGGTGTTTCAGTGGAAACACTAAATTGGGAATTATCATTCCTAAACCACTACACACACTGTGAAACATCTGAGGCTTTTATTTTTCTGAGAATTATGAGAAATTCTATGTAGGTTAAAAGTGGGAGTTGCTGTTTTATTTGGGGTGGTTTTTTTGTTTCTTTATTATTTTTCTTGTTTAACCTCGGCTAAGTAAAAATAAATATACAAATAAGTATTTGACTCATTGTAGTCAAAATAATAGTGCTAGTTTTAGAAAAATTTTGTGCTAAAGTCCAGATAAATGTATGTGTATAAGTGCTATAATACTGATTTTTTTTTATTCTGTGCTTGGTAGAAGCTGCGTTCCAGTGTGTTTGTTACAGTTATCATTACCTTTCTGCAGGACACTAAAATCCAAGTCAGGACTTGTTCATACTTATTTGCTTTACACTTCAAAGTAGCATTGATTACTACCCACCTATCAATTTCATTAAGTATATTTCTCTTTCACTGGTTTCATGCAGGCCTTCATAAGCTTGTGATCCTTTCCGAAGGATCCTTGATCCTTTCTGAAGCCCTATTATTGACAGCCTGATATCTCTGTGTGACAGCTGATAATGAGTGGTAGAAGAATAACTAACTAGTATCTTATTCCAAGTCTTTTTCACCTAGTATGATTCAATTTGACAAAATACTTACATGTTGCAGTCCACTTACTCAGGTTATGTTGTGTCAGTAGGACTTTGGACACTCTGCCTTGTAGTTGCAATGCCTACAAAATTTGTGGTACTCTACACCTTTCATGGATTTGTATTACATCTGCAAAACACCCTATCTGTGTATGTATGACATTTTCCTAAGATGACTTTCCCTCTTATTTTGATTCTTTTTCTGCTTTGACAGGTCTGTTTCTTTGGGCCTCATTACAGTGTGTGTTAGTTTAAATTATGTTGGCTGCCTGAACTCCCTGCCGATAGAGTAATCGGACACAGATTCCTATGTTAGACTGCAAAATGGTTTCATGTTCCTGCTGAGCAATCATTTCTTGCTGATTTTATATTTCCACACAATCTTTTTTTGTGTGTAGCTCTATGGCAGTATACACCAACTCCCCCCTTACACTTTTATTAATTATTGTCCCTGAATTAATTCTCCGTTGCACTCCTAGGTACATCACATTTAGTAGAGAAGGAGCCAGATTCCCAGTTTGTACAAATTGGTGCAGCTCAAAGTCCAGGAGCCCCGATTCAGTTGACAGCAGCCTCAAATCTAAGTAATCTCCTGCCACAGCATTTCTCAGAGGCTTTGCATTCTTCCTTAGAGCATCGACACACAAGGAGCTGGAACCAGGTCAGCTGTGTTAGCAACACTCACTGGCAGCAAGGTAACAGATGTGACACTCAAATGCTGGCTATCGCATACAAAAAAGTAGCTTGATGAAACCTTCCAGTGCAGTGAAGGATAAAACAGTACACTGGATGTGCTTTGGCTTACACATGTAGCTTGAAACAACCATCCACAATAAAAAAAATACTAGGATTAGGTATCATGTTTGTCAGGGAAAGGAATAGGCAATGTATATTCCCTAAATAAATAAACCTTTAATATTCCTAAATATGAAGTGGAGGATTCATATCATTAGGTCAGATTTAATCAGATGAACATTTTTATTTAATTTTCATACATAATTTTATAGCATTAGAAAATAAGAAGGAGTTCCCTCTTTTCAGAATACTATCCTTCATTAAGTCTAAAGAAACAGAGAAAGTAGGTGCATGGCATTTTTTAAAAATTGAAATCTTTATAGGCAGTCAGACATGTCATAGATTTTCAGATAAGTAGAAGACAAATTTAACAATTTCCACTTGCATTTTCAGTTCTAAGCCAAACTTGATACCTGACAAACTTTCAGCATTGCCAGTACTTAGTTTTGGCCATTTAAATGAAAGAAAGAGAAGATGAGATTCTTCCCTCTATAGTCCCAATTGTGAACAGTATTAGAGCTGTACACAGGCAGATATGGGCACTTAAACCTTAGAGGGTCAGTTTTACAGGCAGGAATTAGAAACAAACAAACAAAAAACCCACAACTTTTCCCCACTCTTTGTATGTAAACTTATATTAGGACACTCCTCAGTTTATTTCATGTCTACAGTGGGAATAAAAATATACATTACATTTCTTAAAGTGCTTTGAGACTCAAAAGGTAGAAGTCTAAAAATAAGTAAGGGTATTGTATGAGTTTTGCTCCAGTGATTAACCGTTTAAGGTAAAACCAAGAGATTTGTATAAATAAATAAAAGAAACCCTATTTATAATTATACCCATTTTAAGGAAAACTTGTATGATTAAAAGTTGTTTACTTTTGAATTCTCTTTGAAAGTCATGTATGCTTTAATTTTAAATAATTTCATAATGTTCTGAAAGAAAATAGGTATCAAACTTTGTCCAGTTTCCTAAAAGGAATGCTTGGTCAGCTTCCTACAATAAAGCTGATTTTTTTAAAGCATAAAATTATATGTCAACTTTACATGTCTTTAAATTGCAGCAATAGCAATCTTTATGTCAGTTTTAAGAGCAGCTTAAAAACTGCAGTCTGATTGTGGTGTTTTTTCTTCTGAAACTTGCTGGTTTCTGGTGAAAGTAACCACCACATGCAACCACACTGCAGCTGCCAAATTCCACATTGCAGATAGAATCGAGTTAGACAACTGGAGAACAACCTGTAAAATTTTATTTTAGAAAGAATTTGACCTTACTTAAATTTACTATTGATGTCAATGAAAAGAATATAGGACTTTTTTTAAGGATAAAAAATCCTGCCTACAAGCTCTAAATTGAATCAGTACATTATGATAGCCATTATACATTATTTTGGATACCTCTGCAAGTAAGTTTATTGTTGGATATAGGGTCAGGAGACTTAAGAAAGGGCTGTATATTAACATGTACCTAGAAGTTATTTACTAGGAAGGAATACAAATATGAACACCTGTAATCATACAGCACATAGGAAGAAATTCTAATCTCAGATTAAATTATTATAGGTGGTGAGGACCCACAATATTATTCCTGTTTTCTGATTCCCTTGCCTTTTGCAGCACGGGATTTGGACCTACCTTTAACTTCAGGTTGTATCTACTAAGGACCTGTCTTATTTCGAAGCTTTCAACTTCTATGTGTTTTCTATCTCATCATTTTCAGAAAAGCTAGATTTCTGTGTATCTTGCTTCAAGCAGTCTTTTCAGAAAGTCAGAGAAGGATTTTAGGAAAAACATGTCTCAGAGGCCACTTTAAGCTGCATCTCAATGGTAACAGCCTATTTTTTTTCTTAACTGCCTTTTTCTCCCTCGAGCCTTTAGTTGTATGGCATGTATCTCTCAAGTCCATTCACATGCAACTCAGACTAAGTCTCCCACTGACTTTCCAGCAAGACAGCTGAATCAGGGGTAATGTACAACTCCCAATTCAACATTTATCTAAAATTAAATGAACGAAGAAGAAAATCCTCTTATTGCTGAGCCTAGGAGTGGTAGGGCTAAGCCTGGCTGAGAAGAAGGGGAAGGAAGATAAGAAAGGTAGGGAGAGACTGGCAAGAAAGCACACAGAAGGCCTGGAGAAGAATGATAAAGGGAATTTTACTGAGCATGACAATTTTTTTTTTCTTTTTGAATCTTACATTCTGATTGATCACTAGTTGCTGTATACAAAGCCTTCATTGATGATTTGGTGATGTGGGTCATCCAACACAAAAGAGCCTAACCCAGGCAGTTATGCTGGGTTAGTGCTTAGTAATGAAAACTAATCAATTGGAATAGAAGATTTCTCACCTCAATTTTATACTACAGTGCCTCTGTATACTTTTTGCATCTGTATAGGCAAAAGCGAAGGTGTTATCAGCTGCATAAGTTATGCTGTCTGTGATGCTCAAATCTCTAATTATTTTTTTTATTGCTTTTCAAGATATGTAAAGTAACCAGGCAGAGTGGTACTAAAGTTCCTGTCTGAAATTGGTCAAATTTCTACTTCACTGCACTTCAATGTATCTCAGGTTTTTTATCCATGTCACAGAGAGACAGTCAGAGACAAACATAATCCTTACAGGAATACAGCAAAGTTACATCACTTAATGTCTGTTGAACAGTGCATCTCCTAAGAAAAATGTTTTCAGCATTGTTATCACAGCCAACCCTGTGAGAAGTTAATGAGGAGAATCACATGTCCATGGAGGAACAATAGGGGGCTTCCAGAGGGAATCTAAGCAAATCCTGATTAGGTGAGGTAGATCAGGGTTGTATCTATTTGAGTTTTCAAGAATGGAAGTTCCACAACCTCTCTGGGCACTCAGCCCCTGTATTTCACCACTCATATGACAAAAAATTTTTCTTTAATACAACCATTTCTTTCAGTGTGGGAGAGTACTGGCTGCTAATTTTGAGACATCTTGTTTTGGGGCTGAAAAACACCAGAAAATCTGCTTTTCCTTTATTTTCTCTAGCTTTGTCCAGCATTTGGACACACTCAGGGTTGTCTGCTGAGAGCTAGGTAACAACTCCAAGCTGATATTCCTGTGCTGATTGTGTAGCCTTTGTTCTTAAAGCAGTGTGCATTTTATCATATAGAAAACACTGCTGCATCAAAAAAATTACATGTACTTATTCCTTTGACCACGGTTTCTTCCCTGGTAAGAAACTGGCTGCAACTTGGATTTCTCTTCAGAAGCAGGAGCTCTAAGAAGCTCTGCTTTCCATCTGAGCCAATCAAGGTGTTTTCATTCATTCCTTCAGAAGTTATGTACTAGGCAACTTCAAAATGATGAGAGATGCAAAATTATGTTTTCTCTCCCTAGAGTGGTTTAGTTCTTCCAACTATCATCTTATGAGAATAACTCTCCTGCATAGATTTGCATTTTAGTAGTCCTGGGCAAAAGAGTAACTGAGAAAGGGCTGTCCTGCCCCTGTGAGCCCTCCTTTGTTGTATCTGGTAGCTTTGGTCACAAAGGAAAATATGGAGCTGAATGATAATACACAAAGGAGAATGTGCCACTATTATTAATATTTTTTCTCTAATTTGACTGGTTAACATTGGGCTGGATTTTACAGAAATAAAATAAGCTTTCTATCTACTTTTTTATAATAAGGACCAAAAGTCTCATTATAATGTTGCACTGGGATATGAGCTTCTGTAGGGAGTGATGGATTACATGGTTACCACTTCCTGAATGTCCCTGCAGGGCAGCAATTCTGTGGTATTTGCAAGATAGTACAGAAATTCAGTCAGAAGCCTCTGGTTTTGAAAATAAACTCCATAATATATATGCTCTCTAGCTCTGGAAGTAAACATAGACATATCTCCTATTGTCTAGGGGCTCTGTCTTACAACTACAACTTGCATAATCAATCCTAAAAATGTACATAGTAAATTAGCAGTCAATAAGTTTATCTTAGAAACTGGATAATTAGCTTGAAAAGGATGTGCGTGGTGTAAGGACATAAACAGAGAGAAGTCAAGTCAGGGCATGATTCAAACTTTATTCTTTCTTTCATATTTTGGGGTTTTTTTCCTGAGACTTTTCCTCTTTAAGTTTCTCTCTGGATGGTCAAAGCACAGACATCTTTCCTAAGACTCTCTTCCATCATCAAATCACAGAGACTACATTGGGTTTGAAGGCACCTTCAAAGATCATTCCTGCCATGAGCAGGGACACCTTTCACAAGATTGTGTTGCTCAAAGCACCAACCAACAGAGAGTTGAGTCCTCCCAGGATAAGGCATCCACAGTTTCTCTGGATAATCTGTTCCAGTGTCTCACGATCACGTAATTGTAAAATATTCCCTGTGTCCAATCTAAAGCTCCCCTCTTTCAGTTTAAAACAACTTCCCCTTGTCCTGTAACTTACAAGGGCTTACTTAATAAAAGCCTCTCTCCATCAAAAGAGAGCCCCCTTTAAGTATCAAAAGGCTGCAATGACGTTTGCATATAGCTCTCTAAAAACTGGAGCTTGTCTAACATTTGATTCTTCAAGTTGTACAACGTTTTGAGAGTCTATTTTGATGCTGGAGGGAGTGTTTCCATACCCTGTTAATCAGACACTAGAAGAGAGCTTATGTCTTTGTCCTACATACCCTGTTATTTTTGTTTCTAGATGAAGTTATTTGAAATATATGCTCATCAATCACTCTTGTATGAATGAGGATTTAGCTGTTCAGCATATTTAATATCCTTAGAAGTGGACAATTTATCCTGAGAAACAAGTTGTTTTTTGCAAATATTTCCTGAGGTCATTTTGGAAGCTCTCTATCTTGTCAGTTATCAAATGTTTTGGCCTTAAGGTGTCTCTCCCACTTTTTGTCTGTTAGGCTTTCTATCCATACAAAAGTAGTAATGCTACAGCTATTACAAAATGGTGTGTTTGGCATCCATGATGTGTTTGTTTATGGAAAACTCGTTTCATTCAGGAGAACTAACCATGTATCTTTCTTTTGTAGAGTTTATTAAAGGCTTTTGTCTACTTTAACTACCACCTGAACTTTGTCATTCAACTTGTATGGTATAGCAGTGCAGGATTCAAAGTTATTTCATAGTGTCCTGAGAATTATATGGGAAAGAAAAGAAGAGTTTGCTTAAATATACTGCTGTAACAGTACATCTAATTAAATGGTTAATCTATGATAGACATTGTGGTAGTGTGTCATAGTTTGTTTCCTTTCTAGTAGCCTAAGGAATATGAGCTGGTTTTGTAGCTCATAGAAAAAAAGGTTCATCTGTCCCCAGATGAAGAGAAAGCTCTGGATTTTCATCCTCTCACTTTGTCACTTGGCCTGCATTTTCGCACTTCCACCATAACCATTTCCTAGCCTGCAAAGAGCCTTGACTACAATGTTCAGTGTAAGGTGTGTGTACTGTCTAGAAGTCCAAAAATAGCTCAATATAGTCTTGGCAGAACTGCCTGTTTACAATAAGGCTTTATTCTGGTTGATCGCTCTTATGTATTAAACCTGTTGGATGCTTACTTCTTTCTAGCTTGCTGGGAAACAGCTGGGTATTTTTCATTCTGAAATGGTCTTTCTGACTGTACAAACAATACAAAGGCCAGAAGGAACTCTCACTGGTATTTGTCCTTTCTTTTTCACTCTTGGGGTCTTTCTATCCCTCTCTACAAACTGGCAAGTTATGAGCTTAGTTTAAGATTTCTTTGTATTTCAGTTAGACATAATTCTTTATATATTTGTTCAGTTGTTATGCTTGAATACTGCAAAATGACTTTGGAGAAGAAGCCAGCATGTGGATACAAATCCTTTTTATATGACTTTAAAGGGATCACTTTCCACTCAGTTTCCTGTCCATGAACATATTCATCCTATTTTCTACAGGGAAGAACTGTGACCAGTTGTTCTTTTGCACTATTTGTGTATTGATTTCACTGCCCAGAATGTCTCTGATGCACAAGTACTGGTTTGTTGACAACTGTGAGGTGAAATAATCATTAAGTGAATATGTCAAGCATACAACTTTTATGGAACTTCTCTAGGTTTATTTTTAGTTTCACATATTTGTTGCTTACAGAAAAATTGTGCCTTCTTCTATTATCCCATGTCAAAGTTTGTACAGTGAACATTATCATGGCTGACAAGTGGTTTTGGGCCACGAAATCTACCTGTTGGCATAAAAAATTAGTGCAATCTTTTGCTGTAGCAATCATCGCTGCCTGCGTTTGGTGTTTAAAGTGTTACACTGCTTTTCCTTTAGTTAAATCAGAAAATACTTTTTCTATTGCAGAAATTTGGCAGTAAGAATTTCTAAACTGTTTAGGTTCATGCAAATAAGCTGTTTCAAAAGGCTGTCAGGTAGATTTTCCACATAATGGCGTCTCTAGCTTTCACAATAATGTAAAGTTTGTCTTTGTTTTGTTCTCTCCAGTGTATATAATTGCTGTTTGGTTTTTTTTTTTTCCCCCAGTGTTAACTGTGGAGTTATTTTGTATTTGTATTCAGTCTGCTCTGAAAGTTATCATGGTCTTAAAACATTTCAGTAGCCTTTTCCTAGCTCTGCTTTGGAGACCCTACCAGGATTGCTCTGAACAAGTTTGCTTACTTTTGATTGTGTGTTTGTTATATGAATCTTTCATTTAGATTGAGTGAGATAAGATCTCTTCCTACTGTAGGTATAACCAATATGAACTGAAATCTCTGACTTTGTAGCTGTCTTTGGACCTTCTTTGCTTTAAGTGCTATTTATTTTGATCCTGTTCATAATGACCATACTATTATAAAATGGCAGTTTTGCTTTGCAAGATTACAATCCCATTTCCCTCTCTTGTACATTCTGAAGAAGTCTTTAACCTTGTCTACGCTAGAGAGGTTCTGCTGTGCCGTCAGCAAACCCTCTTAAGTGTAGACATGGAGCATGCTGACACAAGCTCTTTGGCTTGCTTAATAACACCAGGTCCCTGCATAACAGCAAAAAAGCATCTTCTGTTAACATTGCTGCATCCACACCAAGGTTTTGTTGCTACACTGAAGTCATCTGACAGGGATGATTTTTCTCACACCTTGGACTAGCACAGGCAGGCCCAACTCCATATTGTGGACATAGCCTTCATTGTTGTCCAGTTGTCTCTCTGTGTTTTACTTTTCTGTGTGTGCATCTGATGACAGATTGAACATCAGTTGCCTGTTCTGCACTGCATCACTGCCATACACAGAGTCAGCAATTTGCTTATTTCTTAAATCCAAAAAAATTTCAAAATGCAGAGAAATTTTTTGGATGGAGTAATGATATCAGCTGTAATCTCCAGTTCTCACAAACCTATTTCCTAAAACAAATGTGGAGTTTTTTGGCACTTCTGGTTTTCAAATTCATTCACAGCTTCAGAACAATTTAAACTTTATAAAAATTTACCTGATTATAAAACATCATTAAAAGTCTCCTAGAAATCTTGATAGCCTGTTAGTTTTTTTCAAGTGTGAAAAATGAAAAAAAAAAAGATACCTTCCTTAAAAAGGGGGGTTTTGACTACAAAAGTATTTGCAATTCCTTCCTCAAACTCCCATCTAGTTATGTGTAAAATCTGACTGTGTGATATTCTCTTAATGAATATGTTTATTTCTATTAGTCATAGGTTCACAGAAGACCTTTGACGCCAAGACCATGTTTTTTCATGCAGATCCTCTTTGTCTCTTCAGTCATGACTCTTCTTTATATTTGTGAATTTAATTTTGCATGCATTTTGATGAAATTTTCCTTTATTTTCACATTTGCATTAGCAAATTATCTTAGCTGTGATCTTGCGTTAGAGGTGAGATTGTTCAGTAAGTTTGCTTAAAGAATTACTGTGGGTTGTCTGATCATCCTCCTTTGACCTTCCCTCTAATTCATAAAATGGCTTTATTAGAAAACATTTCATTCTTTCAGGTCTGATAATTCCATGAACTGGATGTCTTTCTGAGTTCAGCAATTCATGGTTGCATTGTTTCTTCAAATTCTTAGTTATTGTTGTGAAGACACAGTTCTTAGATGATGCTTTCTGCCAGTTCCAAATAGTCTTGGGTCATCCAGAAGATTTGACAGAGAACATTTAATATACTGCTTATGTATTCAGATGCTATTTGAGTATGTCTGTGTCAGCCTCTGTGTCACCTGTTTTGCTGTCCTTTAAAGACAGCTTCTTGCAATTTTGTAGTCTCCCTGTTGTCACCTATAGGTTCCCTAGTTCTTAAAAACTTCTGTCCTGGAATCTCCCTGGGGACAGGAAGCTGGAAAGTTGCCATGATCTTTATCAAAATTACTTCAAGGCTTTTCTGCAGAGCAGGCAAGAAAGGAGGGCCAAGGGCAGGCTGCTCCTGCCACAGGTAAGGGTGAGCGAAGGAGAAAGGACACAACTGGGATGGAGAGCTGTGGGGAAAGCCCTGCAAAGCCAGAATTTTATCTTTTTCTGCTGGTGGGAGAGAAAACCTGCTGGTTTTCCTGGGAGGGACCCCTCTCTGCTTAGGTTCCCCACAGCAGCAGCCAAAACATCTGTCCAGAACTTTAGCATTGGGAGTATAAAACAGTAACAGTAGTGTGCTAGGGTGTGACCTGTTTTCTGTAAGCAGAGAAATTACCCAATGACAGCCTTCTATCTGCTTTTCTGTCATTCATCTCTGGTGTTTTTCACTTACAGGGGTAAACCTGCAACAGAAAGAAACAGGACAGACATGAACCTCTGTGTCTGTGAGGGTGCTCTGTCATCAAACGAATGATGCATCTTGTGAAGCAGAAATCCCATAGTTTCTGGCTGTCCTTACAGGACACAGCACCCCTAACAAGGTTTTAGTAAGGTTTAATGTAAAGTTTACATTGTTTGAGCTGTCCACTCACACAGTGATCATCAACAAACTGTCTTGATGTAAGAAATGAGACCACATTCATTTGGGGGCCTGTGGGGTTGGAAGGAATTTGAAATTCTGAGCCCAGAGAAGCAGATTTGCTATCAGTCTTAACTGAAAAATTCA
The DNA here is from genome assembly GCA_013396875.1 of Vireo altiloquus. Classification (NCBI taxonomy): domain Eukaryota; kingdom Metazoa; phylum Chordata; class Aves; order Passeriformes; family Vireonidae; genus Vireo; species Vireo altiloquus. The sequence continues at coordinate 264,631 of VZRF01011459.1, forward strand.
TTCTTTCTAAATTTTTGGGAATCTGTAAAAAAAGCCAGTATTTCCATCTTTCTAAACAACTGAAAACGTTCTTATCCTCAAAACAGCCCTTAAAATTAAAAATATTTTCCCACAGAACAGGACGTGGAGACGGAAAGAATACAGGTTTCAAAAAAATCTAAAGGTCTTGGCAGCCAAAAGGTTAGCAAGATATACCCAAAGTGAGGGCATGCATCCTGTTAGAAGCAGAAGTCCTAAAACTTGAGAATACAGTACACAATGTCCAGTTGTGCATCCTTTAGTACTTCAGCCTTTTTAATATTTGTTTCAGCGAGTGTACCTGGCGAATCCTTATCCCTTCATAAAAAGTTAAGCAGTTGGACAAGATCCTGAAGTACAGAATGAATTAATGGCTGTTATATATGGAAGATACCAGTGAGACTTTGAAACCATATCTGCCCATATCCCATTAGCTGTAATACTATAGACTGTTTTGAGTTCTGAATGTTTTGTAGTTCTGCAACAGGATGCCTCTGGAAGTTCCTCAAATAGGACTCAGACCTAAATTATTTAGTCTACCTTGTGAGCTGTTTTAGATATCCACCTAGGGGCAAGAGCTTACCTGTTCCACAACCAAGCATTACCATAGAGTATGTAGAGGTCAGAAAGACCTGCATCATCAAAAGTGCGATTCTCTTATTTTGCATAGTGATATAACATATAGAAATATATAGTAGATAATCATTAATAGAAAGTAATGTTTTCAAGAATATGTATTGATCTAACATTCAGACTGGATCCCTACCTGTCGTTGAATTGGCAGGTTTTAAACTACATGCAGTAGTCTTGCTAAACCATTAGATATGGACAACCCAAAGCCTGGAAAAGGTTAAGTCAGATTTTCAATGTCCTATTCTGTTTGGAGAGGTAGCTTGCAAGAAAGTCAGCAATTTACAGCCAGAACTGAGTTCTACTGCTTCAAAAGACTGGAAGACTATTTTCTACAAAATAAAACTTTGGAAAAAAATAATAAAAAAAAGATAGACTCTAAACTAGCAGGAAAAATGAAAAAGCCTGTAAATATAACTACTAATTTTTAGTTTTTTAATCTGGAAAGCTATAAGCAAGTCAAAGACTGGAAGAAGAAAAAAAAGATTAAAAAATTTATTTTGAAGTAATTTTTAAAATTCAGATTCTGTTTCTTCATATCTTTTTCTCTGAGTGACAGAGTCTGCAAGCTCAAACCCTGTCACTAATGAATTTCAAGACTTTCAAATGGCACCATTTAAAACTGAAATCAACATATGGGGGAGGCAGGTGGTCATTTTCCTCAATAATGGGATATGATATGAGTTCATTTAGAGTACTAAATTGAATAGAAATAGGTTCCAAAATACAGAAGCAAAACAAGCACACTTTCCATGATTTAAATTACATTATTAGAGCTGTTTCATGGATGGATCTGTCAGTGGAAATATACTAGCTGTTTCAAGAGAAATAAAGCTGCAAAATCAGTGCATTTATTGATACATTTCTGAAAATACCCCATGACAATAAGAAGATGGGTCTCAAAAATACATTATCAATTAACAAGAAATAGGAAATAAATGAATGATAACTTTCAGACACCATTCTGTACCTCATGGTCCATTATGTTATCTGGAAATGAATAGCATCAACTAAAGAAATTTGTCCCATTTATCAGAAGAGTTAAGGTAGCTTTGCTGAAATACTTAGAAAGAAATAGGAAACACAAAGAGCTCCTTAAAGTCCTGCATGATTTATAGTCTTCTAAATTTTTCCATGTACCAAATTATGTAGTTTGCAGCCAACACTGTAAGAAAAATCACATGGTTCTAAATTCCATTACAACTTTTCATTAAGTCATTCATAATTGTCTATCTCCAAGACCCTAGGAGCTACTGTTTCCATTAGAAGGCTATTTTACCCTCTTACAGGATGCCCTGGCCAAAAATTTCCTTCTTTCAGGGGACACAAACTGAGAGGGAGAACTATTTCACCCAGAAGCATCCTATTCATCTACAACATGCTACCCGACTCATTTCAGGGAAGTATCTCTTCCATAAACTTGTGCTAAAGTTTGCTTTACCGAAGTATGTGTGTGAGAGAACGTTTGTGTGTTTGTATTATGTACATACTATTATAAGAAAATAAACAGACTGTATATGGTCTTAATTCCTTGCACTGACCCCCACCAACACTCAAAAGAAGAGTCGGCCTCCTCTTAAGAGGATCCTGTGCCACATGTAGGGGGCAAGAAACATAGGTCTCTAATGGAAATAGGAGGTAGGAGAAATTTAAGCTCAATTTTTGTTTTGTTTTGTTTTGTTTTGTTTTGTTTTGTTTTGTTTTGTTTTGTTTTGTTTTGTTTTGGATGTTTATCGTGTCATACTACTATATGGCTTTTCTTTCTTCCCTCTCTGTCTTATCAGCTTAGCTCATCACTAGTGGTGTCTCAGCTGCAGCTGCATTCCACTCCTATTGAGGATGAGTGAGAGGAGAACTGTAAGCTGCTGAATAGAAGCCACTACCACTTAGTGCAAAATCCAGCAATGTTGCCAGCAGAATAGTCCAAAGCAAGCAGCTGCTCCCTTGTCCCTTATCATCTCTGTTCTGCATCAGCTCTCAAAAAATGCACTAACTTTGGCATAAGCCCCTGGAAAGGCTGCTGCTGTTACAAAGAACTGGAAAGTACAGATTTTGATCCCTCCCTTCACAGTATAGTGCATTTTTGTTGCTTTTTTTTTTTCCTGGGTGATTGTTAAATCCAGTTAGTGAAAGATCCCTCTGCCCAATCTTAGGTGCAAACAAGACCGTATGTTGAAGTCAAAAATATGAATTTTATTTAACAATACGCATGCAGTAGAGAGAGGGGGTAAGAAATAAAAAAAAAGGGAAGGAGAGAGAGGTCAAAGGGAAGACAGTCACCACTGTGGGTCCAACGTTGTCCTGTTGGTCCTTCTTCACTCTGGGCTTCTTGGTGGTGGGGTCCTGTAGTTGTTCTTCTGGGGGTACCACCTTTATACAGTCCAAGTTCTGGGTATCCATGGGGTGGTCACAGATGTTCCCATAACCTGGGGTGGCATGAGCATGAGCAGTTTCTTCCTTTCCCACAGTTTGCCACAGCAGGAATTTTTGTCTGGTTGTTTTGACCAGGACGTGCTAAGAAGATCTTGCCTCCATCAGACCTGGAAATAACATCTTCTTGTTGCAAATTCCTTCCTTCCATGCTTCCCTCAAGTTCCTGCTGTGGTGTCTTATCTTAAAGCAAGTTCTTTCTGTGTTTAAGACAGGCAACTGTGCTCTTTAAGTCTTCACAGCAATGACAGTTTGGCCGAGTCCCTGCTTTCTTTCTCAATTTCTGGTTACGCTGAAGCCAAATGTCCTCAGAGACAAAGAGACAAAAAGGATCATGATAGAATTTTCACAAGGAAACCCTTTGCAAAACTGCCTATATCTAACAGGAGGAGGAGAGCTTCAGTCTGTTCGAAATATTGTTATTAAGCATGCTTTCCCCATAATTCCAAGTGTCCAGAACCTACAAGAGAACTGCATGACTAGAGAACGAAATTTAGCAGCTAGAAATGAGCAGATTACTGAATGTACTTGATGTAAGTTTTATGGAAAAATGAAAGCACCTCCCCTCTACAAATGAACAGAACCATAAACCTCATGTATTTTGATTAAATAGAGCTACCCTAACTATTATGCCTATTCCTATCAACATTCATTAACACATGTCGTGCTTTACTAGCATTCTGTGAAGCATGTCAGACTTTTCATACATCACTTGTCAGATTTCCTAAAAGGTAAATGTACTCTTCTGTGTCAGAAATAATACCTTGAGTTCTGGAAAAGCAGAGTGATTTTTTTTGTTACTCTTGTTGCTGTTGTTGATACTAACCATTGGCACACTCTTTCAGTCTGGTAATGAAGGACAGAAATTTGTATCTAACGATGTCAAGTAAAGAACTTCTCAGAAGAACTTCACAGAATTAGGGTGTGTGTAATTCCTATGGCTTTAAAAATGCTTAGTGTGGGGTTTGCTGTTTTTCTCTCACACTATAAATTTTTAGTTTACAAAGCCTTAATAGTAGAGCTAAATACCATGGCAGAAAATGACATGTTTTGTTAATGTTTGTACCTTTGCATTGGTTTTATTTTTGTGGGCTATTCCCTCTTTCTTCCTTGGAGACATACCATCCAACCCGCTTTTGTAACTAATGACAAAATAAAAAGAAGTAGAATGTGACCTCAAGAATCCATTTTTTTCTGAGAAAAACAGTAACAATTTCAAAGCTTTGAGTTTCAAAAGCTGAGCATCAGTCTTTCAAGCCCTGATGTTGTCTAGTGTTATATGTTGTAGGATTTTGTTAGGCAAAGCGTGCACAGTTTAAACAAGAATGGTTCTCCAGAAAGTTGTATTTCAATATGCTGTAGGGAATGTCACCTTTACACAATTGTGTTTCAATAGACTTTTCAATGTATAATTCTCCGCTGTGTTCCAAGGATCAAGACTTAAGGCATGATCCTGAGTGTTGCATTCCATACATGCAAAAACTACATAATTCCAGTGGACCTAGGTACATCAACTGCATCTCAAACCAGGCATATATATTCAAACCAGACAGATGAAACAGGACATTGATTCTGTAACATGTGAGCAATTTAATCCAATAAAGAAACATTTGCATATATTAAAAGTCCATCACAAAGATATTTCTCGACACCTTTCACGATCAATTTTTCAGAAGTCATAGAAAACATCACAGCAATTGTTTAAAGAGTATTCAGATCCAGATTCTGCACTTGAAAATACATGAGTTTAAGAGTTTTATCATTTTATCTCATTCCTGTCCTCAAAAGCAATGCCATTGCTTTCTGGATCATTTAATCATCTAGAGCTGGAATAACAAGCTCCTCGCTTGCATGTTTTCTCTGGTTCAGATATAAGAGGCATGATAAGACCCAGGATTATGTTACCTCTATTCTGTTCTTGGCTGATATTTCAGTCTTTCTGGGATTGTTGGCAACCATTCCTTTTAAATCTTAGCTAGGACAGATGCTTCCTGAATTGTACTAAGAATTGCTAAAGGAGAAACAAAATGTTGGGTTATTTAATTTCATCTGCTTTTCTATGAAATGGAGAAAGTATTTGGTTACATTTGAGGCGATAATATGACAAGGAGTTACTCTGAAAGAAAATATGATTAGCCAAATAAGAAATAGAGCAAAAAGACAAAGATTTTAACATATTTGAAAAAGCTTTAAAGCCATGCTACTTTTTGTAGGTCATTACCTGTAAACTTGTTTTATAAAAGGATTGTCCAAGGACTTAGGGGTAAACACGTACTTAAAAATCTGTAAAATCTACTGAGATTAAATTCACCTATTTTTACAAGTACTTATAGTCAGGTGACATTTGTGCTCTTTTTATCCAAGTATGCATGTAGTACTCCCTTCCCAAGTCGTAAATACCATGATGTTACAAGTCCCTTTAAGAGTCACCCTTAGGTGCAGCGGCTATAAATGTTTGCTTGGGGTTTTTTCAAATTTAATTTATATTAAATAAATACATTAAAAATGAGTCTACACCATCATGCATTTCTCAGCAAGTGTTCCAATAAAAGGAGAAAACTAATGGCTGCTGCCAAGTCACCGCTGGCCATCAGATATCATTTTCAAAAGCCATTGCAAGGCAAGAGGGGTGAGGACACCAAGTGGTTATATCCAATTATATTACCGTGACTCATGTGAACTGTGCATTGTGTTTGCACAGAGCACTGAAACAACACTGGATTAAATTGATGTCTGTATGGTAACACTTGGTGCTATGAAAAGATTTTGCCTGCATCTGTCAGAAAAATCTGCTGGAGGGAGCTTTGCCAATGAAGTTACATAGATTTAGAGAGAAGAAAAAAAGACAACAAACTAAAAAGTGAAGGTATTGCAATGATGACATGTGAGTTTACTCAGGATGGAACCCCCCTCTCACAAGTTCCCAGCAGTACCCGGTAAGCAGATCTGCACTCGCACCACACACTGGCTTGCAGTGAGCCATCAAAACTAAATGCAGTCCTGGTTTTCCATGTAGATTTGCAGTTTTGCATAGTCCTGTAAAATATAAGTAAGAATTTCTGACAATATTTATGATATTAGCATTACCATAATTGCTACATTTCATATATTTAAATTATATATTTGTACAGCATATTGTTCATTTTACCACAGGAAATTGAAGACTTTCTTAAAAACACCAGAAATAATTTTGAAAATGAGCCTCTTCTTTGTGGATAGAGAGTAAAAGCTTTAATTGCCGCTGACACATATTTGTAGCTGTGATTCAAGGGCAAGAATGTAGAATTGGAAGCTGAAGTCCATTAAGTTTTCTTGGGGTGAGCAGGAGGAAATTAGAAAGAAGACCCAATGATGTGAATGCCCATATCAAGGGACATCAGAGAAATTGAGAACTGGCCTAGAATAAGGAAGAAAAAAGTACCTTTTCTATTCTTTGTTGTTTACGTTTTGCGTATGTGGCATTTTTTTGAAAAAAAAAGTGCCTCTTGCCTAAAATTTCTTGTTGTTCCAGGAAACAAGCATACAATCAGCAAATTCCATTTTATGTGGTTGTTTTCAGCAGAAATATGTGTTTAATTCTAAGATGATATCAAACTATTTCTAAATAATTGTTATGTTATCTGGAGAAAAAATAGCTCTCTCAGTGGTTTTTCATTTTGAGTGGTTAATTTTTTACAAGGGGTTTGCCTTACTTCAGAAGAGTAACACCTCTTTTGAATAGTGCATCTTGCATTATGTGACTACTGAACATAATCACCCAAGGAACAAATCTATTCCAGATAAATAAATTAAATTTTTGGAAATATAAAGTTTTGCTAATTGCATTCATTTTGTAATTTAGTAAAATACTAAGGATATATTTAAAAATTGATTGTATCTCCACATTGCTTTTATGGAGTTCATAAATTGTGTACCTGCTGACATAAAGGCACACAGGTGAAACCCATTACATTTGTGTATTACTAAGGAAAATTACATTTTGATTGATGCATAAAATGAGCTTCATCTCCCAAAATGAAATATTTATAGTGAGTCTACTAAATACCCTGCTACATGGCTTATAATGTCAACCTTTTTAAAATAATTAATAGGACATGAAACTGAGTTTATTGATTAAGTTCGAGACTTCCCAGAAAATAAAGGAAAATCACATTTGTAAAGTTGCAATACCAACAGTTCTCAATTCCAAACATGATATAAGAAAGGAAGGCTGAAAAATGCAAAATAGTTTAATAGATATGCATAGATGATCAGGATTTAATTCTCCATTAAATTTATTCAATATTTTTCTGATTATTTTTTCTATTGTATTTCTCTTATTCTGTATTTGTGAGCACAAAATATTATCTTGTTGGAGCATAATTGAGGGGTTTTTTTATTTTCATTTTTCTGTGTAAAAAAAAAAAAAGCAAGTTAAGTTCTGATGTTTGTTGGGTTTTTTAAAAAAATTGTGATTTGGCCTTCTGTATGAATGATTTAATCTGCTCACAGATTTATAGTCAGTGTTCTGAATTTTTGGTTTTCTAATAGCTAGAATCTTTCTGTTCGGATCAAAAGTTTGTGATCACATTTACTTGTTCCCACACACACAAAAAAAAATAAAAAGAAAAGTAAACAAAAGAGGATGAAATGCATAGCAGAATTATAAAATGGCAAATTTAATGAGTTTCTTCATAAGCATACTTAAACAAATGGGGAAAACTGAGAACACCATGGACTTTCTATGGCAAGCAAAATTTCCCTAATAAAATTTCTTAGGAATTTTTCTTTTTTATTATAGCCTGTCCCTCACCTTCTTTTCTTTTTTTCAGTGTGAGTCCTTTAAATGTTGTGTTGCCATTGTGTTTCTCTTCAGTACCTCCAGATTCCTTATTGCTGAGACCAGCTGCTGGTACTCCCCTGATAATATTCTAAGGTGTCATTGAGGGCTGCTCTGAAGAATACCCACTCTATTTTTAATTTACATTTTTTGTGTTTGCTCTGTTGCATTGCATCTCAAGAAGAGAGGCCTAGAAAGGTAGTTGCCAGTTCAGGTCCAGGATTCAGGCAGGAAGGTGCACAGTATTGCCCTATTTTATGTCACTATAGGGAAAATGGACTCACAAGTAGGATAGATCAGAATATTTCATCCTCCTGCCACACCCCCATCATCCCCAGAATACACTGTTTCAGACACAAATTTAGCTAAAGAAAATGTCCTCTCAGCAGTCCAGGATTTCTCTGGGATGGGACTGAAGTACTGCTTTGATATCATAAAGAAATCTCACTTCAGTAATTAATATTTTAGAACTACTTATATCTGAAATTTCTAATGAAAGAGAGAAACTTGGGAAAGCTGAATGAGAATTCAAGGCAAGAATTGTATCATAGGAACAAGCTGCACAAATAACACCCCTATTCTGTGCTTGTAAAGTCTGACAATGGTGATTGCTTCAGCCTTGCAAAACATTGAACAAATACAGCCTTGAGGCCCTCATAATTTAGGCCAACTTTCTTTTCTGAAAGAGGTCAGTGACACAGATTTTAACTGTCTTTTGTAATGTCTTTTATTTACAAAGTGTTGACAGCTCTATTTTGAACAGAGAAGGCCAAGGCAATACCAAAGTAGTTCCAGAAAATCTCACCTTACATGCTACTAATGCTCCAGGTTTTGTAGGTGATGAATTACCTTTTTTAACTCAGTCCCTTTTCTTTATTTTTGTGATAAACTTCTAAGATGCAAAAGCATCTGTGAAGGAAACCATTGGTCATAACCAATTTCCACACATTAAAATTTTTATTCTCAGTCAGTGATTTTTTAATAGAATTTGAGGTTTTAATTGCAAACTGAAAAAAAATTAACAGTGATATGATGAGGTTTTTTAATTCTGCTGAAAATCCTTCTGTGTTACAAGATGTTTCAATTCTGATAATACACACGTTTTTATAGACGTATATATTGTCACGTATATTCTCTTTTGAAATGTGTTTGCTAATCCTGATAATTATTGCCAGGTCCTAATAGAATCCTTCACATGGGGACAAGTATTTAGCTTATTCTTTTACAACATTATTCTGCATAATTCCTGGGGCCCATCTATTTACCCATCTGCTGTAACCTTCTTTGTTACAACCTTCCAATGTTGTTCATTGGATATATGACAATTTCTAAGCCCAAACAGTTATCTTTAACAGACATGAAGGTGAGAATCAACACCATACAACGAGTTCTGTGAAAAGGCAGACTATCATGCTGAATGCTAGTACCAGCCCTTTATCATGACTCTCTAATTATATCCACACATAATATATTTTTAAGACTTGGGCTTGGGAATTTTTTTAGTCCAATAGAAAAGGTGTAATCCCCAGCACCAAATAAATGCTTTAGGCTCAGATCACAGTGTTTCCACTTGATAGTAAGATCAATAAGATAATGATGTTCTCTTGGTAGATTCTGAAATTATTATATTTTTTTAGCCCAGTAGAGCTCATTATGATCATCTCACTCAGCCTCCTGTTGTGTTGGGTCACAACAATCCCAGGCAGTGCTACAGGCTGGGGACAGAGGGGCTGCAAAGCTGCCCGGTGGAAAAGAACCTGGGGGTGCCAGTCAACAGCAGCTGAACATGAGCCAGTGAGTGCCTAAGTGGCCAAGAAGGCCAATGGCATCCTGCCCTGGATCAGCAATTGTGTGGCCAGCAGGACCAGGGAAGTGATTGTCCCTTGGTACTTAGCACTGGTGAGGCCTGTTGAGGTTTTAGGAGTTCCCCTTTTGTTTTCTTTTTTCTCTTGGAGAATTTTCCCCATTCCTGTTGCAAGGAAACAAATTACTGGGTGCTTGGGAGAGACAAAAGACCAGGCCACAGGGGGAGGCTGCCCTCTTCTACCTGGGGTTTTCTCGAGTAGGGCAGGATGCCATGAGATTTGAACTGGAAAAAAGGGGCTAGATACAGCCCTTGGTTCTTGTTCTCCCAGCATCTGGAGGAGAGAGGAGCTGCTCTCGTGGTGGAGGGAATTCGTCACCATCGCAGACTCCTGCCTTCTCTTGCCATCCTTCTGGAGTAAGTAGAGCTTGCTCACTGGAGCAGCTGTTGCACCAGAACCCGGTTTTAACACCCTACCTCACTAAAAAGGGACTTTTCTCATCATCTGCTCAGGTGCCTCAGTGGATCCAGGAATCCCAAGCCCGCCTTTCCCTGCCCCCCTGGGATCTGGGCCAAGGCTGCCCAGCCCCCACTGTTCCTTAGCTGTGGCTGTGAGCCTTCACTACACTGTAGCACCACACCTCCTGCCGGCTCAGGTCCCAGGCTCCCGCTGCAGCTCCGAAGCTTGATACATCTCATCTGCAACCTGGGGTTTGGGTTCATCCCTGCTGTTCCAGCCCACTATTCCCGAGGGTCCTGCCGGGGCCCGGGCCCAGCTGCCCTCACAGGGTCTGTGCAGTGACTTCCCCTCCGCCATCACCGCGTGGTGCCGAGCTCGCTCCGCAGCGCCCCCTGCCGGCGCGGGGGAACATCGCACCCGCCCCGCCCAGCGGGAGCCGCCAGCGCCCCCTGCCGGCCGTGAGCGTCCCTGCAGCGCAGGGCAAGGGCCCGAGAGCCGAGGGAAGGAAAGCTCTCACTGGGTTCTGGCTCTGTTTGCTGTTTGTTTGCCTTGATATATATATATATGTAAAGAACTGTTATTCCTATTCCTCATATCTTTGCCTGAAAGCCCCTTAATTTCAAAATTATAATAATTCGGAGGGAAGAGGATTGCAGTTATGAGCCCCTGAATTTAGGAAGGATGTTGAGATGCTGGAGCATGTCCAGAGAAGGGCAACAAAGGCTGGTGAAGGGTCTGGAACACAAGTCCTATGAGGAACAGCTGAAGAAGCTGGGGTTTCTAGTCTGGAGAAAGGGAGGCTCAGGGGAGACCTCGTTGCTCTCTAAAACTGCCTGAAAGGAGGCTGTAGCCAAGAGGGGGGTTGGTCTCTTCTCCCAGGCAACTAGCGATAGGATGAGAGGACACATCCCCAAACTGTGCCAGGGCAGGTTCAGGACATCAGGAAGAATTTCTTCATGGAAAAATTGTTAAGCATGGAACAAAATGCTCAAGGAGGTTAAGTCCCCATCCCTGGAGATCTTCAAGAAAGGATTGGATGTGGCACTCCAGTGCTATGGTTTGGTTGACAGGGTGGTGATCAGTCAAAGAATGGACTCGATGATTTTAGAGGTCTTTTCCTAAAGATTAAATCAACCTAAACAATTCTGTGATAACATAGGCCATATATTTAATTCCAAAATTTCTGTTCTAATTCCAGCTACCTGTGGCTGAGCTGGGACCTAACTTGTAATTGAAAGTGCAATTTGGTATAAAGACTCTGCCTAATTGAGTGCTCTACTTCCCCCCATGATGTGCTCCTTCTGTTCTGTCATCAATAAAAGTATGCACAGTGTAAGTTGCAAAGCTTTTGTATAATGGTAAAGTTTTCCTTGAAGCATCTTGGAGGAGTGTTAAGCACTTTTAAGTTTTTTGAGAATTTTGAGACAATGCTTTTTGCTCAGGCAATTGAAATATATCTGCAAGGCAAGAGCAGTTCAAAGTTGCCAATATGAGGAGAGACAAGTGCCTTTTAAATTATTCATAGATCTCTGCTGGCTACCCATCTTTTTGCAGATGGGGTTTTTGGTGTTGTTTTGTTGGGTTTTTTTCCTTTCTCTCTTTCTTTATCCCCGATGGATTTAATGCATTTATTGCACTCTTAGCTCCATGAATAGATATGGGAAATGCAAAGGCAAAGCTTTAACTAGTAAGAGAACAGGAAGTCTGTTCTGGTTTAACAGATGTCTGTTTATCACTGACAGCTATCTTAGATTGTTAAGGTGCTTCACAGGAAAGACTTTTCTTTTTGTGACTTCTCACTGATGACTATGGCTCTTTGTGACAACCCAGACAATAATCAGAGGTGGAAGATCAGCTGCCCAAAGCTGGTAAAAATTTATTATTTTTGAGGAGAAAGGGCAACAAGAGTGCATAGTTTGTTTGCTATTAATTTTAGTTTTATTAATTTTAACTGTGTGGCTGCAAAAACTACCTAAATTATTCTTATCCTCAATGTTTGTTTCTCCTCAGTTCTTATAGGATTTATTTTATTCGCCAGCCTTTCTTTAAAAAAAAAATAGATTACGCGTTATAGCTATAGCTTTTACATCCTTGTCTTACTTGAGGTAAAAATATCTTCCAAAATTCTTTCTCCATTTTCGTCTCACCCTCTGTTCATTCTTCACCTCTTTATCTATTAAACCTCCATGCATCCAGTCAAAGAGATGGATTAACCTGCTATATAATGGCACATGATTCTAACATCTGATGTCGAGTTTGAAAATAAAGGGTGAAGTCAATGTATATTCAAAGATAGAAGACCTTGAAAAAGAAAATCTCAGTCAAGAAAGATACCATCCCAAGGTAGGACTAAATACGAATGTTATGCAGGAATGTGCATGCGAGAATATGCACATGTGAGAAAAGCAATCTATTGCAGTTTGCATTTGGCAATGACCAATAAAATAATACTAGCTGTTGTTAGCAGGCTTCCCAGGTCTGACCTGCAGATGTTAGGATTTGAGATGGCTCACATTTGAATAGAACTCAGAAAGTCTTGAAGGCTGGAAACCAGGTGCTGAATTCCTCCATGCTAGATTGTACAGTCAAAGAGGTTCAAAAGTTACCTCTCACCTCTGGAAAACTGGAAATGAATTCTCAAGAATTTTTCGAAATACTACATGGCCTAGCATTGTAGTGTCTTTAGCTGTTTTAGTGTCTTTTAGCTGTTCTTTTCTGTCACAGGGTCCTTTCATATTAGCTGGAATCACAGGGAACAGAGGCATTCAAACATAGACATTTCAGCGTTCTTTTAATCAAACTTTTGTTTCCTCTCAAGTTTCTCACAGACTACAGTAGGTAGATACAGAGACTGTGTTTTGTTCAGTCATTTGTGGTTTTTTTGTTTTTTCAAGGAATACAAAATAAAGGTCAGGTGTGCTTTTGTGTTTTGGGGTTTTTCTTTGCATGGAGACCAAGTGTTGTTATACCTCGGATTGATGTAGAGGTCAGTCAATATTCCTTATTCCATTTGAAGAATCTTTTTATATTGTGATCCTGGACCTGAGGTCTGTAATACTGTATTTTACTGAGGAGTAAGAAAAGAGAGTAAAGTATCAGCATATGCACAGAAAATTTCAAAATAAACCACTTATCTCCTCAGCACCTTCACATCATTATACTCTATAAGTGTCCAGAATATATATCTTTCAAGACAGTGGCTTACCTTGTCAGTATACAATAAAATGGTTTTGCTGTCAAGATCTGGATTAGTGCTATGGTAGATATCCCAGGTTTTAACTTTTTTATTAATATTTCAACTTTTAAGAAAATAGAAATTATTAGAGACTGTGAACAAATCTCCACTGACCTGAGATTGAGCTTGTCCCCACATCATATTATCTAAAAGTGTTATTGTTCCAGAGCATTGCAAGTGATAGGAAAAACCTCTATGTTTCTTTCTTGTCATTAGGTACATCTACAGAATAAGCATTGTTGGGGGTGCAGTTAAGTAATTAAAATTATTTTATAATTATCTAGTATTTTAGTGAGCAGGGATTCTTCATAAGTAAATGGAAAAATTCAACTGTTGTTCATACCTGACCTGCAGTGCAATTATCAGTTCACTTAGAGAGCAAAATTGTGTTGTGGGTTTTTTTAACACCATATCAGATGCACTATGTGTATTACATCTAGACAAGTGCTTCTTACATAAGCATTAGGTATTTTTCTTTGATTTTATTTTCTTGCAAATATTTAAATCTGAGAGGTGTAATACTGATGGAGAAGAAGTGTCTTTAAACCTTCTCTTGACCTTAAATAATTTGAATGAAAATCAAAATACCTAGCTCTTCATCATGAGATAGTCATAGCTTTAGATGCAAGCCTTATCGGAGTATATTGCTATATATGTTATATAATCACTCATGTCTATATTTAAAGCAATAGGCACAAGACAGCTTGGATGGTCTAGGTCCAATTCCATGGCATTGCACCAGATTGTGAGGTCACAAGCAAGCAGGATGGGTTGACCTTGTCTGGATGCGAGGTGCCCACCAAGGCAGCTCTACCCCTTCCCTCCTCCACTGTACAGGAGAGAGAAAATCTAACGAATCTCGTGGCTCGAGATAAGGGCCAGGGAGAGATCACTATCACATTCAAAACATACTAATCTTGGGAAAATTACCTGAATTTATTACCAACCAAATCAGAGAAGGATAATGAGAATTAAATACACCTTCCCTCTACTTCTCCCTTACTCCCAGGCTTAATTTTTTCCTGATTCTCCATTTTCTCTCCTGCAGCGGAGCAGGTAGATGAGGAATGGGGGCTATGGTCAGATGCTCACATGGGAACTGCTCCAGAGTGTGTCCCTCATGGGACCACAGCCTCCTTTGGACATATTTGTCTGCTCCATGGTGGATTTCACAGGCTGCAGGTGGATATCTGCTTCACCATGGACCTCTGGGGGCTGTAGGGGCACAGCTGCTTCACCACGGTCTGCACCATAGGATGCAGAGGAATAGAGTGCCTGAAGCACTCCCCTCTTCCTTCCCCTCCTTTGCTGACCTTGGTGTCTTCAGAGCTACTCTTCTCACGTATTCTCTCTCCTCTCTTCTCTGCCTGCAATTGCTCCTGTGAAGTAAATTTTTACCCATATTAAGTATGTTATCCTGAGGCACTACCACTCTTGCTGATGGGCTTGGCCTCCCCCAGCAGCAGGTCCATCTTGCAGCTGGCCGGCACTGTCTCCATCTGAGATGGGAAACTTCTGGCAGCTTCTCACAGAAGCTGCCTTTGTAAGTGTCCTGCCACCAAAATCTTGGCACCAAACGCAATACAACAAATCATTTGATCCTTCAGTGGCTATGTTTCTTTATCTAACAATTGGAAATAAGTGCTGCCTTTCTCCTATCTATCTTCATTACTTAGGTTTTTATCCTAATAAGCATGAACTGTCTGGCATCCCAAGATTTCATGAGTAAGCAAAAGTAATGTTTGATTATTGCTTTTCTTTTCTCGGATGTATAATGCACGTCCTTTAAGGTAGTGAACACTTTGATTTCCATGGTAAAGGTTTGTGTACATTCAGTACATGAAGTTATGTGTGTTTTTAGAGTTATCTCATGATTGATAATCAGGAACATTGTCAGAAAACCAAAAGCACTGCCATTCCCACTCACATTGAATGAATTATAAAATTAATTGGTAGAGGCAATGTTTTTCATTACATTTGTATTTAGGCAATAAAAAACCCCACACTTTAATCAATAATGAAATGAAATTTTTCCCAAAATACTGAGAAACTAAAATGGTTTCTTTTCTTGACTGAGAAAAATCTAGTTCCCTCCGTCAAGCATGTCAGTAACCATGTATTTTTCTTACATCTTTCCAGGTATTATGACAACATGTAATCTAACTTCCAAACATTTTGACAATGAACAAAAATTTCTAGGTACATTACATATGACTGAACTTTATCTAAGAATACATTAGACGCACAAGGCCCCGCTACACTGTGATAACTTTCTGCCACTTGAAGATAATCTTACACTGGACAGATCCTTTCCTATGAAGTTTGTCTAAAGTAAGGCAGAGTCTAACTTTTACTTTGCAAGAGTCTTATGTGCCTCATATTTGAATGTTCATTCAGTTGTGAAGATTGATGCTGGTGAAGCTCTGCTGTGGTCAGCAGAGTGCTACTGTTTAAGTCAAGCAATCTGGGATCCTACACAAAAATTCTTCCGATGAATACTGGCAATTACTTTCCTAATGGATTCTAATTGAAACAGAAAATGGAATGAATTAAACTGAACTTAAAGCCCATTATTATGTTTGGTTTTCTGGAAGTTTCATATAACCTATTAATTCATTAATTAAATTTTAATTGGCAAAGTTTCCTTTAGCATAAAACTTTTCTTTCAAATGGAAGTCAGTGTAAGTCTCTGCTTTTATGTGACTATAATTTTTTTCTCAAAGCATCATTCTTATTCATACTTGAGTGAAAGGTAAGCTGTGGAGTCAATCTGTAGGGAATCAACCTTTTGTTTTTTACTCTTTTTTGGTGTCCCTATTAGCAATCTAAAATGCCAGCCGTTCTGGGGTAACAAAACACATTAAAATCACATAGATTTTCAGTGATCTGGCAGTGCAGCTGTCTTGAACCTCTAAATTGCTAAAATGGAGGAAGCCGCAAATGAGCAATGGCTAAACAGAGAGGACCTCTTCATTCTCTGCATCATACAATTGATAAGGCAAGTATGGTTTCTTCAGGAGTCCATCTTACATGCCTAATGCTTGAACATTTTTATTGAGCCATTCTCCATTCCAGCTCTACAGAATTATGTTTATTTTCATACAATTTACACAAATTTTTCTTATATATCACTGAACTACAAAACCATTATCTGTAATTCAAGGATAGTATTTTAGATTTTGAGTAAAAGTCTTGTAGGTTCTGATTTGAACTTGCAGAAAGGAAGGTTAATGCCCAGTTTTCTGGTGCTCTGAAAAATTTCACAGCAGATGGTGGACAATGCATGGGTTATGAAGATCCCAGAGAATTGGACTGCTAACATTTTCTTCTTCCAGCTGTTTGTCCAGCCTCAGGGACATTCAAAAGACAACTATTATCAATCATATCTAACTATAACCCTGGTGAATTATTGCTAAATGGTAAAGGAATTCCTGCTCTGGACCCCAAACAGAGAGAAAGAAGGCAGGGTGAATCAGTAGGAATATTGTATGAGGGATGAAGAAAGAACCCAATTAGGCCTGGCGAAGAGACAAAATGTCATAGGCAAAATATGGGTTAGACATATGAGGAAGATATCTCACATTATTCAAAATTTTTTTGAAAAAGTTAGCTGTAGGAGAAATTCTGTCAAGAAGAAACATGTTCAAGATAAGTAGCAACATGGCATATCTTAGCTACAAAAAGTTATCTAATTATAAATTTTTCAGGCAACATAATGAACCATTCCTATTCCGCAATATCATGTGCAGAAAGCTCTGTGAGAAAGAGAATGCAGTCACAGGGATTAAGCCTGAGCTGTGACCTCCACATCAAACCTGAGGCAGAAAGGACTTTGCACTCTGAAAATGGAAAGCACTGAGGACTTTCTCAGCCACCACCACTTTTGAATGTTTCATAACAAATATAGAAAGAAGCCCAATCTGCTGTGAACTCAGCTGAGCATTTACTTGTCCCCTAGGAATGGGCTTCACTCTCCACTGTGCAACAGAAAATGATGAAAAGACTGTTTTCATTAAAATGATGATACAAGTCTATACATTATTGAAATGTCTATACATTAGTGAAGTGAGACTGGCTGCTTTCAGACTTTAAGAGAGCTTCAAAAGGAATGGTACAACATAAGATTCTGGAACAAGCAAGGGTGTTTATGTCAGCAGTGATTTTTTAACAGAAGATAGATACACATCTGAGAGAATTAAGTGATCCAGTTAACTACCCATTGTTGCTGTTCTTTGAGGTGGGAGAACATACGTAATTCTAACAAGCTGTAGCTGATGTGGTCTGTATTTCTATGCTATGCAAAACTAGCAACCGAAGGTACCCAAAAGGTAACTTCTATGACTGTGTTATGGAAGGACTCTTAAAAGACAAGTGCACACATGGTAAATGAGTCACTAAACAACAGATGTTAGTTCTCTGCTTTCTTGTCACTGAAATGCAAATTATACTTTCCCTTCAGCCTTATACAGTCAAAGCTGGCTGTAGCGCACAGGTCCTATTTCACTTGATACCATTCTCTGCAATTTTTACAAGGAAGCATAGTATTTTTCTTTACCAAAGTCAACAGGCAAGAAATCATTTGGTGGATATTCACTTTTGTGATGTTATGTTCATTTTCTGTATTCAAGATCTATTCTTCTTATTTTAAACAAAATTGTTTCAATTCATATGATATACAAGGTATTTTTTTTCTTCTGCTCTTGTACAAAGCACTCCAGAAGTCAACACAAAGTGTAATCAAGTTGTGTAGGACTACATTAACAACTTTAATGTAAAAGGAGGCACAAAATGTGCAATAAATCACCTGGTTAAAGCCTGAAAACCTCTTTTTGTTTATACATTTATTGATTTTTTTTTCTCTAATCATGTCTAGCTCCTTTAATCATCAGTTGCTTGCCTGCCCTCTATTATCCAAAATCAAGGTAATAGACTTCAGCTAAACAATAGTTGCAATTTATAGCGTGACAAGGAATGCTTTTTATCCACGAGAGAGACTCCTTCTAACTTGAGGAAAGGACAAACTCTTCAGGTGTTTTTTAGTCTTCATGAAAAAATTGCCAAGCAAAAAGAAAACATTTCCCTATAAACCATTGCTGAAACAGCCAGAGGGTAAAGCACTGATAATTTCGTGCTAATTTTTGTTGGTTTTGCTAAAGTAATTACATGAAGGGCAGGGCGGGTGGGAGGTAAGGCAAAAGGTTATGATACTGTCATGACCCAGAGTAAATGCATTCTCCTGAGCTCCCTCACTCATGCTGCAGCCTTCTCTATTTCATAACATAGAAAAGCAGCCTATGCATAATTTTTTTGTTTTAGACAGACCTGGTTAATGACAGGTGAGACAGTTGCTGATTTCCAGTGAGAAATGTTGATGAGTGGGTAAGTATGGTCATCAGTACTGAATGTCAGGGCTGAAATTCATGTCTTCATGTCTGACTCAGCATCAAAAGTTAGTGTAGACTTGAGTACTTTCTGCTTGTGCATTTTTTCCAGGTACCCAGTCACACTGCATGATATTTTAGAGAATTAGAGACACTAACATGCTCACATTCCTCCTTCCTTTTCTCTTCTTTCAAGCAAGTGTTAGTTGTATAAAATGTCAAAGGTTTCATGTGTGACTGTTAATATACATTTCTTGATTTGTTGGCTTCATTTTTGTTGTTTTTTGGGGTTTTGTTTAAATAAAGCTGATGTGAAAACAAGGTAAAAACATACTCAATATTTCCTTCCTTAACATCCTCATATGTGCTGACTGACAAGCTGAAAGTGTGGGTGGGTAAAGGAAATTTTCACTAAAATATTTCTTCATAAATGTTTTTCTAAAATTTTTAAAGCAGCCTTAAACAAAAATTGCTCCCAAGAGTGCTCCAGGTTTATTTGAATACCCTGCTGATTATAATTCCCCAATATCTATTGTTGCATCATTACAGCATGAGGGAGAAATTAAATAGATCTGGCCATGTATCTCATTCTATTATTTCCTTCATTTTATTTCACAGGTCATTTGCAATCTCTTGCATGTGAAAGGTAAAAAACTGTATTGTGTAAGCAGTAGCATGGAAATAAGGTGTGAAAATGGATCAGGATCTTGAAAGACAACACCTTTTCCTTCTGATTGCTTTGGTAATTGCTACTTAGAGCTCTTCATAAGTAATGCTTTCTTGCTTATGATGACAGTTTTTGGTAGTAGCTCTTAGGATCCTCATCTTTCAATTCCCACAGTGTACTGCCAGCAGAGAACTATAAAATGGTTTCTGCCCCAGAGAACTTACACTGATTTAAATTGTGATTGATAGAATACTATCAACCCAAGTTCTTCCAACTTTTTTGGGCCTTTTAGTAAGAACCCCAGATAAGAAAGAATCAGGAAGAAACAATATTTTACTTAGAAATTTTAAGATTAAGCCGAAGGTTTTTTTTTATAATGGAGACTGGAACAGACCAGCTTATGGTCTTCAGCTTTTCCTTTGGCTATTGATTCAGGAAAGGAGTAATTTGGTACTTGCTTTTCTGAGCTAGCTGTATTTTGAAGTGGCCACCATCCTTGTATTTTCGTGTTTGTGTAGTCAGCCTGAAATAAGTAGCTGATTTTATCAGGATCTGTGGTGTGCTTTTTGCCCAATCGCAATAGACAAGTGATTCAAAGTTTACACCACCATTAGTCCATTGATTTAAGTGGATTCCTGGATGTACCAAAATGAATTAATAGGTAGCAACTGACTGTCATGTCAGAATGGGCAGAGTAGAGCATGTAGTCTCCTTTTAATAGAACAAACGATACTATATGTTGTCATTAAGGCAGTTTCTTATTAAAACACTCTGTAGAGAAAGAGAATAAATGATATATTGTAAATTGATATAACCAGCAGAACAGTCAACATGAAGAAACCATAATTAAATAACCACCTTTAAAAAATACACAGGATGTAGGAAATAGGATGATCCAGGTTAAACAATGTATGAACATAATTTCACAGAAAGTTATATATGCAAAATCAAACTCTGCAAAGTATATTTATATTACTTAATAAGTAGAGAGGAAAATGTGTGTTGAAAACTGAAAGAATAAAATCAACCATGAAGTCTCATAAGTTTGAAGAAAAGCTACAAAAAACCACCAAACCAACAAAATATCAAAATATGTTATTGAGCAGGAATAAAAAGGATTTCAGGTAGATATTTTTGCCCACTTTACATGCATTCAAAATCTGGTCCAAATAGACTGCCCACAAAACCATCATTCTTGCCTCTTAATATTGAAGGCTCTGCATTGTCATTCCATACAAAATTTCATGGAGCAAAAATCTCATAAGAAACAAAAATCTGTTGACAGTCTTCAAGGAGAAGTTGAGAAGCTACCTGACAGAAGGGGAGATGCTTAGATCTGGGTTCACAAATGTATTTAGGAGCCTAAAAACATTGATTTCAATAGGGGACTAATTCATGTATTTGTGCATGCATATTTTAATTATTTCTGTGAATGAAAATCAAAGCTACACAGTCAGGAACAGTGTGTATAGAGAAATACCTAAATAGGCCAAGGCATCAAAGAGTTCCAGTTCAATTCTCTATGCAGGAACAGGTGCAGTTACTGTATCTCTACCAGATTGACTCGATAGAAGGTGAGACCTCTCTCTCCAGGCCTTTGGGCTGTGGGGTATAGTATCTTACTAAATTGGTCAGAGTTTTATTTACTTGTATACTGAATTAGCAACCCAACAGACATTTTTTCCCCTACTCTTTGAATTACAGTCCTGCTACCAAAACCCTAAAGTAATACACTGATTTCAGACGTCTCGGTATACCCTTTTCCAAAGAGGACTATAAAATATAAATCCAGATTTGATACTGGTTAATACATCAGTCAGCAACAGGAAGAGTCCAGAGCCTCTTTGCCAGAGGCAAAGTCCCAGTCTCATACTGCTGCTGGTATGAAACCTCTGTGCAGACTGTGAAGCGTGAGAAGGAAACTGATACCTGCACCATGGTAGGCTGAATGCATCAGTGTGGCACAGCAGCCTCGTGAAACTCTGATTACCTCTGTCCCTGGCTCTCGTCTCCCTCACACTGCTCCAGGGTTACTGCAACTTGCACTGTTCTCATACAATTTCCAGATTTAGCACCATAATTGTCTCATTCTGCCATACCAGCCTCCATGGAGGATAAAAGCTCCACAGTCTCCACCTCCTCACATCTGCTGGGCAGTTTCATTTCAGAGCTGACTACTCAGGAACAGTTAGTGGTTATAAGAACCATCCATGTTATGCCTGCTGTCAGGGTGCCTCCTGGGCCAGAGTATTGAAAAGACATATTGTGTGCTCAGCAAGAAATTGCAGTTAGCTTAGGAGCTACTTAGACCATTGTTTTGAGAGGGATTATTAAGAACTCAGGGCACTGGAAAAACAAAGGTCTTTTTCCACCCCAGGAGGTAGAAAAGTACCAGAAGGTGGATATGAGGCTTTTGTAAGCTTTGAGTTTGTGAATTCAACTGTCTGGCTCAAAGTTCTAGCTCTCTAGTATGCAATTTAAAGTCTCCTCTAGGTGCTTATAATTTAATTGTAAGGTGTTTCACAAACATCTTAGCAGGTGCAAAGAGGACGTGAAGTGATCCTTTTTTCCTCTCTCCTCAGCTGGAACATGAAGAAGGCACTTTATGATCCAATTAGTGCCTCCAGGAGCTCTCTAATTGCATTATAAAGCATCTTAAAAAAAAAAAATAGAAAATTAGAAATTGGTTTTAAAGCCTGAATAAAAAGGGAAGTGATGTTTAACTATTTGCCCTCCTGGTAACTCAGCAGTGAGAGGACTCAGCATCCTTATACCCCTCATTTTGTCTGTAAGTTCCACATATCTGAAATGCATTCCATTGCCCAGAGATCTGGAAAGTGGAGCATCTTTTATTAGTTTGTAATCAGAGCTTGGGAAGCTTTGCACCCAAAGTAGCTAAAGACGTTAACACATGTTGTTCATTCAAGGAAGTCTCAACTGTGCTGCTCTATCAGTGGCTGTTTTAGCCTGCTAAATATCTGTTCTATTGAGTTTTTATACCAAGCTCATTGGAATAGTGTCTGAGAGGTATAATATATAATGAACATGCTTTCAACTTCAAAGCTCAGCCTCTGTATAATAATTATCACATCACTTTCCATAACTCTTACGTATTTTACTTACTGAGTGGGTGGGAAGAAGATACTGAAATAATATTTAGACTTATATAGTGCTATTCAGCAGTAGATAACAAAATATTTTCGGTTGGCAGCAAAGCATTATCATCTCCACTGTGAAGACTAAAAGCCAAATAACACAGAGATGTGAATAAAACCTCAGCTTCTGATCTTAGGTGTATGGCCCTTCCTATTCATTCAATTAATGCAGCTCCCAAGTACTTTTCTTCATTAGCTGACAAAAGTTATAGGACTTTTATCCCCTTTTTAATAAAGAATGAAATGTGCAAAAGCCAAACACTTTAATATGTCTATTATACCTCATATATGGCAGTAACACTTGCTTTCCCTTACACCCAGATACAGCTGAGCAGAATACCAGCCCTGCATTTTCTGTTTCCATCCATTCCATTTTTTTGTTGCTGGGATTTAATGCAGCCCATTGCTGCAAAAAAGGAGCATTAGCAAGACTCTGAGATGAGGTTACACTGTGTGCAAGGTCCTCTACCCATCCTCTTAGGAAGAGGCTAACAAAACCAAGGCTATCCTTAAGCACCTCCGTATCCCTGAAAGTACTCTGAAAGGGGAGTATTCATTCATTCATTCTAATTTAAATATGACAGGGTGTTTTTCAAAATTCGGGTATTGTGGTACCTGAACCCAGTCCTCCTCTTACTGGTAAATTTGCACTCACACTTAGCAGGGCCTTTTGTTGCCTGGTACCATGTGTTGGGAGCCTCCTCCCCTTCTGGATAGCAGGGACTGACTGTCTTTCTGAAATGCAATAATAGGGTAAAAAGGGTGGCACCTCTGGGAAGAAAGATTCATTGGCAGATGCCATTTCAGGAAAAGGGCAAGGAACAGCTGACAGATTTCATGTCCTGTTCTGACTCAGTCTGTCACACTCCTGTGCACTGGCATACCCATGCATACACCGGTAAACTGAGTAAAGCCACTGATAACGCACAGTAAATTGTCAAGAGATTTTACAAGGATGCTCTTTTTTTTGCTTCTCTTCTGTAAAAGTTTACCCCTGCTTCCTCTTATGTGAGTTTTGGGTTGAGTTTCACTCATACTCAGAGCTCAAAAACAAGATAAGTTCACAAAACCAAGAATACTGGTCACATGCAAACTCATTTGATCTAACAAACAATGCTTCATCTTATTCCAGATTCTTTCATGGCAGGATCCCAATTTCTGGTATAAAATTCATAGGCCTTAATAAATCTTCCACAGTAATGGTCTGAATTTTAGGAGTTTAACAAACACGCTGAGTTTTAGGTTTTATTACAAACATTTCATATAATTAGCATGAACAGATGGCATATGATTCTACCATTAATCATTTGTGTACAACCAAAATACAGTAATGTCAGTATCTCCCAGAATGCTTCTTTGAAAAAAATACCTGGCTGCAATTCTGATCTCTCTTGCATCCATCAGACACCATGACTGTAGTAAAATTAGTTCTGATTTATCACAGAATTGAACAATGGTAGAATATAGCCTTTTTCATTATGCAAACAATCCTCAGTGGTTTCAAGACTTACACTGGGTTTTATGCAATATATAATCAGTTAAAAA
Organism: Vireo altiloquus; assembly: GCA_013396875.1. NCBI lineage: Eukaryota > Metazoa > Chordata > Aves > Passeriformes > Vireonidae > Vireo > Vireo altiloquus. The sequence continues at coordinate 288,775 of VZRF01011459.1, forward strand.
AACCAGCTTCCTTGTGTAGGACAAAAGAAGGAATATTAATGGAGAATATCTTTCAAAGCATTTCTGGAAACAATACCCTTATGTATAAAAAGAGTCTTTTTTTGGCATCTCTATGTGGTAGCGTTTTCAATTCCAATAGCTATAATAAGAAAAAAAAATCTGCCCTATTTGTCAATCTGTCAGGAAATATATTTCAGCTTCAAGCATCATACTCATGGGGTTTATGGAAATCACAAAACATCTCATTCAGATGAAGAGGCTGAAGCTATAAGCAGTGCAATTAATATCTTCAATTTCTGCCTTCAGCATGAAAAGAAGCTCAAAAGCTTTTTGAATCTGAATCCCAAATGCTGTCTAATAGTTCGCATCTGGTATAGGCTATTTGGGAGAAATAGCAGTTGTTGGTGTCAGCAGTGCATTCAGTGACACACTAACCTTGCTTACCCAGGGGGGCACAGGGCTGGCCAGAGGTCATGGAAAAGTTGTCTGGCAGGTTCATCTGGGTGGGAGGGTAGCAACTCAGATGTTGGTGTTGTATAACTTGGTGGTGGAAAAGCCTGCAGCTCCCTGAGAATACGCAACCATGATTGCCCTGTGTTTCCACACACTGTACACAGAGAGTACAGACAACAGGAGTCACACTGTTTGCTGGCAACAGTCTCTGCACAGTGACAAGTTTAATCTTTTTATTTGCTGTTGGCATTTCAGTAGTACTCAACACCTAATCTCTGCTGAGTTTTGTTCTATGCAAGCACTTAGATAGGGATAATTCATTCCTTAAAACAAAACTTCCTAAGTTTTTTTGACACATCTGGAAGACCCACACTGTCTCTTGTGTTATGTCTGTAAGACTCTTGTATCAGATCACTAATAAGCCCAGAAAAGCTCAGGAAAGGAAATGGCAATTGTTTCATTACTGGAGCTGGAGACTTGATCAGCCATTCCAAGGAGATATTCTCTCATATAACCACTTCACCTCAGAGTGCTTCAGAAGGACCCAGATCATATAAAAAGTATGCTTCTATAGCAGAATTTTGTACAGAGAGAGGAAGGGGGTCACTCTGAAAATTCCACGGCAGAACACTTGGTAGGCTTCTTTACTTGGAAGGCTTTCTTCTAACTTGTTCACTTTACAACAAAAAAGCCATCCTTTCTTCCCCAGTGTCTATCTTCAAAAAGAGGCCTGTTTTTTAGCAGAGAAATTGAGAAAAACATAGATTTGTCTAAACATTAGTTTGTTCCAGTGAGGTAGCTGAGGTGGCAAAGGAATTTGGGTCACATTTTAGGCAGGGATTTGCACTAGGAAAATGAATGTGCCAGCAGTGGCTTTCAGGATCCTGCTGGATAGAATCCTTATCGAACATGGTTTATTGAAGTGTAGCTTTGACAGGATCAGCTCCCAAGGTCCCTTTCAACCTGAATTCCTCTATGTTTCTAAGAAGTCATGCCAACACTCAGGTGCTTGAAAAATGGCAAACAACCATGAAGTAATGAATTGTTTGGCACAACCCAAGCAGAATTCTGAACCTCCCATGGCTTTCCTTCCCTTCTAAAAGGGCTTTTAACCAGTAATTTATGTTTTAGTTATTCTATTGTAACCACAACAGAAAAAAAATGAGGGGAAAAAGGAGGGCAAAAGAAAACAGCTTAAATGGTCTTGTTGATAATGAAAAATATGGATGCTGTATTACAGTATGCTGTGAAATGTTCTCCATGAGAATGGTGCATGACAGTAAACCAAGCATGATTAAGAAAGCTGCTAACAGGCACAGGCTTCTTAATATTCCTGCAGTCTGCACAAGACAAATGTTTTCCCAATTCATCTCTATTTAAACATAATAAAGGAAAAGAGAGAAAAGGAAATATGTGTCATCTTGGAGTAAATGTCTTTCCCTGAACACCAGAAAAACCCACTACTAAAGTCTGCTGGCCAAAAGTCCATCAGGAGATTATTTCCTCATGGTGATTCAAGTTAACTCAAAATACCCTTTTAGTCAGTGTTAAATTTATCTCACGCTGCTATAGAGAAAGCACCTGTGCAGCCAAATTTTGATCAGAGGTGTGTCTTGTCTGAGTCGTCGCAGAACTGCAATACGTGAAGGGCTACTGAGCAGTAGCCTGCTCATGCTTCTGAGCTAGGACATGCAGTTACAAAGCACATAAAAGGCTACCTAGGGAGAGTCTAGCAAACTCTTCCTCGTGGTTATGAATAACAATGAGAGCTGGGTTGAAGGGTGTTGTGAGGGGTTTTCTTCCTTTTGTGAATTTTTACATTTAAACTGGACCATTTTATTTATTTATTTTGTACATATGGCTAAATCCCAGCTGAGGGTAATCACTGTAAGCTTTATCCCTCCTGCTTGTTTTTCTGAAAACACTCAGGACAGCTGGAGAAGTGAGACTGGATGTCTATTGCTTTGTCACTTGTGCAAAAAGGGTGTGAAATAAGGCCTTAAGGGCTTGATAACTTTCAGGTACAGAAAATCACAAAATATATGCACACATATCACATATATACGGGTGATTTCACTTAATTCCAGGTACTGAATATTGAGACCCCAAGTTACTGTTTAGCCAGTCTACCAAAGGCTGGGATAGCAGAGAATCAGAGAATCAGAGAATAGTTTGAGTTGGAAGGAACCTTAAAGACCATCTAGTTCCAAGCTGCCTCCCATGGCCACAGCTAGCTTTCACTAGACCAGGTTGCTCAGAGCCCCATCCAGCCTGGTCTTGAACACCTCCAAGGATGGGGCATCCACAGCTTCTCTGGGCAACCTGTTTCAGAGTCTCACCACTCTCAGTGTAAAGAACATTTTCCCAATATCTGATCTAAACTTATTCTCTTTTAGTTTGGATCCATTACTCCTTATTCTGTTACTACATGCTCTTGTAAAAAGTCCCTCTCCCTCTTGAAGGTTCCCTTCAGGTGCTGGAAGGCGGAAATTAGGTCACCCCTAAGATGTCTCTTTTCCAGGCTGAACCATCCCAGTTCTCTCAGCCTTTCCTCATAGGAGATGCTCTCCATCCTTCTGACCGTCTTAGTGGCCTCCTCTGGACTCACTCCAACAGGTCGATGTCTTTCCTGTGCTGGGGACTCCAGAGCTGGATGCAGCTCTCCAGGTTGGGTCTCACCAGAGCAGAGCAGAGGGACAGAATCCCCTCCCTCACCCTGCTGCCCACGCTGCTTTGGATGCAGCCCAGGACACGTTTGGCTCTCTGGGCTGTGAGTGCACATGGCTGGGTCATGTCCAACCTCGCATCCACCAGCACCCCCAAGTCCTTCTACCCAGGGCTGCTCTCCATCTGCTCATCCCCTAGCCTATTATATTATCTCGTAACTGTTATACACAGAAGATCAATTCATGATTTAGTAAAAACTTTGACAGGTTTCTCCAGTGCATGTTAAGGGCCAAAATTTGCCTCGACTCGGTATGAATCAAACAGTTTATAAAAGGGGTGGGCTAAATTTCAGTTTTTACTCTTTATAGATGTCTCTTCTTTCCCCATTTCTCTGTGGAAATTTAATTTAGGCCAGGGAGCGTATGCTGAAAGGAATATGGTATCCAAAACCATAGAAATAGAATCTGGAATGCTGGAACTTTTAGACTAACTGGAGTTCTGGAAGTATTCTGCCTGCCTGGACTCTTCACAGATTCAGTTGGCTTTACAGGGCCTTTTAACGCACCATGGAAAACTGGCAGACATTAGCTCAGATTTTTGAGGGGGAAGCAGTCACATATCATTTTAACACATCATTTTTGTGGGTTTTTTTTTTTTCAAGTGAAAAGCTGCTATCATCTGCAAAGAGTTAGAGCTATTTTCCTTTGCCACAAAGGCCTATCCTTCCTCCTTCAGAAAAATGATTGCTTCCTGCTCGTAGCAAAATTAGCTTATATATGTGAATGAAACACTGTAGAAGTTTAGTGACAAGATAGGAAAAGTCTTACTTTTCACAGAATCACAGCAAACACCTATGATGTTTGAAGGTAGAAAGAAAACAAGATTTTCTTGACATTCATATGTTTCCATGCAGATCTGGACTTGAGACAACAATAAAATTTTGTTTTGGAGGATAATTATGATGCTTAAATGGAATCAAATTTGCATGGAAATGTTTTCCTGAATTTTAATTGTTATTAGGAAGTACCACAACATAAGAAAATGCCAGTTGATAACTTGTTTGGCAAGAATTCTGTCCACAAATTAAAAAGGCAAATTGCCTTTTCTTGAGGTGGTTTGCTCTCTTGGTTAACAAATTAATAAGAAAGTGATTTATGTAGCAGGGAGCATGGAGGGGCAGGAAGTGGCTGACATTCCGTCTGCATTCTGTCTCATTGGCTCCCCAGCCCTTCTTACCAGGTACATGAGTCTGAGTCAACTGCATATGATATTCAGAGAAAGGTTTGAATTTATGCCTTAGATCTGCACTGGGTTTCCTGTTTCCTCACAGTCTTTCACATTCACTTTGATAAAAAATAGAAAATATACACTCAGACTTATGACTTCACTCTTTCAGGTGCTATTCCTTAAAACATTGTTGTCTTCAAACTATACACAAGCTATTTACCAATCCCTTTACTTGAATCACATCTTCTGTCTACCTGTTGATACCTTTCAAAGAGATCTCTAGAAAACATTAATTTTTAAAATGCCTTCTTTTATAATTTTTTTTGCAAGATGAAATACTGATTTTTAATAAATGTCTTTACTGATTTATTACATGGTCTCCTGCATCAAAGATTTTGTAAGTAAATGAAGAGATATGTCAGTTTCCATGTTTTGTATGTGAGTCAATGCAATAGGATTGGTGATGGGAAGGCTGCAAAATGGGACTTAAAGAGGAAAGTGAGAGTCCTTTGCAATAAAATGTCAGAGAAAACAAGTAAAGCAAGTAAAGCCCCTTATCAGGGGCCCCTTTTTGGAGATCAGAGCTTTAGCATTGATTGAAGACATGCTTCCCAGAAATACTGCACTTCTGTTCTTTTTGGAGGTCTATGGGAAAAGAATAGAGGACAGAAGAGAACAAAATAGAAACTTATAGCTACTACATGGTTCTACTGCATGCTGTTATGCACACTTTTATACCTTTAATCTGTGGATTTCAAAGAAATCATTAAATCTGATTTGATTAACCTAAGGAAATCCAGGAGTTAATTTTCAGCTACTTGCCAATTTGCAAGCCATTGAAGTGCAATGAAGCTGAGCATTCTTCTTTCAGCACTTTCGTAATTAACCATTTGACTAATTTAAATATTAAAACTGTTTTCTCATAATTGCATAATATCAGTTAAATATAAGCAAGACAAATTCATGCCTGCTTAAAAGATCTGAGATCTGTTTTAGCATAAAGCCCACTGAAATCAGTGGAAAGATTCTGGCGGTTCTTCCAGCAAGGTCAGAATCGCCAAGCAAGGAGTGGCACCAAATTTACAGTGTAAGAGCAGACTTTCATTGCATACACTAAAGGAAGACAACAAAATGGATTTTTTTCTCTTGCTACTAACAACACCTGAAATTATTTTGAAACAGAAGAGCTGTTTCAAATACGAAAGAAGAGCTGTTAAAATATAGTTATGTAATTGCTAATTATTTTTATCTCATTTTGCTCAGATGAGACATAGGAAATGGAAGAATAATTTTCATTTTCAGTTTCTATTCCTTTCATTTTCAGGCTAAGATTCATTATCACAATTCAAATGCTGGCATAGGCTTGTCAGAGAATTTGTGGTAACATTCTTATCCTTACAGATATTCAAAACACAAATAGACCAAGTCCTGAGCAGTCTGCTCTAGTTGACCCTGATTTGAGAAAGGAGAGAATTGGACTAGATATCCTCCAGAGATCACTTCCAGCTTCAACTATTCTGTGACTCCTTGAAAACATTTAAATATGAATTACAAGAATATTTCACAATGTAGAAAATGTATGCTTGGAAAGATAAATACATTATTCTTATAAACCCTAAATTCTGCATCTACTGATATCTCCTACTCCTTCTGGGAAGAAATTTTATTCCTACTCCTTGATATATTTTCAGTTGCATCTTACAATTTTAATAATTTTGCTCAGTTTTTAAATTCTCTTGCACCAGTGCACCACAAAAAGTAGATGCTTTGAAAAATGCAGTCAATTTCCATTGGTTTCATGCCTTTCTTACACTTGTCTCAGTAAGGGTAGATAAGTTCATGCCCTGTCCCTTCTGTGGGAGGGCTAACCTCCAGGGTGGCACACGTATTTCTTCCAATTCACACTCAGAGACAGAGGAGCATACAGACAGATAATTTCCCAGAGAAATGGTGAGGTGCAGGGGTTTTATTCTCTGTGGCATGAAAGCAGCTCTTCTTTTACTTCCTTTCTGTCTCCAAATCTAAAGCGCAGGCATACAGTGGGATCAGAGTTCCTTTACTTGGCTTCTGTGGGTGCACAGCCCTGTCCTTCAGCTGGCCCATGGGTAAATAGCACACCTGACTTTCTCTACTGCTCTACAAACAGTCAATGCAAGCTATCCCTCACTTGATATCTACTTCAATTATCAAAATAATGTTTTATCAGGACATGACTCGTGTATAATCTCTGTTCTGGATCTGTGCATGGGATTTAATTCATCCAGACATCTAGACTACTTCAAGGAGCTTGCCTCCTTATCTTCTCTTAACATTTCAAAACTGGAGTTCTGGTGTCTCCCAGTTAGGAATCATGCTGATGATTCAAGAGCCACCCACACAGCAGCATTTTTTTTCCAACAAGCATTTGCAATTGCTGATAAGTGTGGGTAAATAATATGACATGTAAAGGAACATTATGGAGTGCACTGTATTATTACCCATCTGGAAGATTTATTTGACCAATATATAAACCATCAGGGAACTTGAAGCACTGTCACGTGTTTTCAAAAATAGAAAAATTGTCTAGCACAATATATGTATGTGCTTCATTAGTGCAGAGGATGTGTCATTTTAGCAAAGCATAGGAAAAATCAAAGTCAGTCAGGGGGGAGCAAAACTAATTATTTAAGAGATAAATCCGTGTTTTTTCAGACAGGTTATGGGACTTTCCTGTACTAGGGAGAAAGCTCATACCATAAGATTGATACACAGGATTTTGATGTAATTTTGGAGCAAAAGTTCAAGTTCTACTAAAGATGTTCATATACATACCTTTCTTTATAAGTGTAGGTACTACTGATCATACCAGTGAAATGCTTCTGTTCATAGAAATAAAAGAAAAGAATATAAGGACAGCAAGTACTGATGATGTCCTGATTCTTCTTCTTACACTTTTCTTTGAGACATTTAAGTTTGCTAATGTTAAGGGTGTTCAGCAAAGTCAATTTTCTTGTGACAAATTGACCAATAGCAGTGCTTGGAGAGACACTGCATGACAAATTCAATTACATATCCTTGTCAGTAAGCAATGTTTTTTGCTTGCCTAAAGTAAAATCTAATAATGAAAAAATATTTCAAGAACCTTAATTTCTATTTTGCTTGGAAGTTCAGAAAAGTAGGTGTTAGTAGGTTTAAATCAGATTTTGACTGGTATATACCTTTTTTGAAAATTAAACCATCACTCTTCAGTCACTTCCATACATTAGAAAATCATATCCTAAACATAAATATTTCAGACTGACTGTCAAAATTGCCCAGGCATTCGATATTATTCATGTAGCATTCAGTTGCTCTGTTTTCACCAATTACAATAATCTGAAAATCTAGGAAAATGTCACTTTGCAACTGTCTTTCAAAGTGAGACACTTTTGCTCCATCACACGCATGTAGTTTGGGGAAAAGTTGGTGGATATGTAATATTACTAATCCCTGGTAATATTTATTTAACGACAGAGAGTATATGTAATTCCAAATGTAATTTCAAAAAGGCTGTCATAAACTTTTGTTTTCTCCAAAAATTAAGTAGTGCTTGGAACAAAGCAATGAGATGCACATGAGATTTTTTGCTACTTTCTGCTCTAGGGAACTAATTTAAATACACAATATGGACCTTAAGGGGTTTGTTTATGTGTTTTGGGCTTCCTTTTTTCCCTTTGGCCCAGCTCCTAGTTTCAGAAACAGTTGCTATTTGTTGTAAGTACAGGAATAACACACTCACAATTCCACCAGAGACGTAGGCAGGTTATTAACAGCTGGGGAGTAAATTCCAAGTCAAACAGTACCATATTGTTTCTGTTCCTCAAATGCTATTTTCATGCATATTAGCAAAATAATTACACTTTTCTTTTGCAAGGAAAAATATTTAGAAAAAGAATTATGACACTTCAAGGAAACTAGAGTCATTGCAGCTAAACCTAACTTGTGTGCTGACTATTTTTCACTTGAAAAGGTTTGACAAAAAGTTTACTAAAAATTGTACTCTATAAAAAAAAATAGTCATGACGAAATAATAAAGTTATGGAGGGCTAGTCTCATTCTTTCTCTTTTTCTATTATCTTTGTTTCCAATGATGGCAACTGCAGGAAAGAAGCTGTATTAGAGGAAGGTAGTCCTGTAGAGGGTTCTCCGATGCTCTGAAAGAAAAAAGTTCAATTTCTTTCTTTTCTTACTAGTTCTTAGAAGATATGTACCAAGTCATGCAGGATCCAAGGTAATGCAGCTCCAATTGACACTGCAATTAGGTCCATGGATTTGAGCTTGGTACAAGCTTCATTTCATGCCTACAGAGGCTTCTACAAAGTAGTATACTGAGTATAAAGGAGTACAAAGGAGTATACTGAGTCTGTCAGTACACTCCTTTGAAGGTCTGGGCCTGAGGCAGTTTTAGAACCTACGCATTACTAAATAATCCAATGAGGGGCACCTACATGAGACATGAATTCAGGGTGCCTGTCTACAAAATAGAAATGTATTTCTGTGAAACACCTGCAACGTGAAGTATTCAATTATCTCATGTGTTTTTCTCAAGATGTTACAAGGACAAATGAAGAAAAAAAATCCATTAGTAAGATCCCAGTGGTCCCTCTGTGATTATAGTCTCTCTATATATTTAAGGGTTATGATATGTAGTGGACGTACACTACCCCAGTGTGAATTCACATTCTGATGTCAGCTGAAGGGGGAGAACATGCTTAAAACAAAGTAACAAAGAATGGTTTTCCCTAAAAACCTTTGTCTGAGTTTTTAACCAGTGTAATTTCAGCAATACTTTTCTCGTGGCGCTGACACACTGCTGTTTTGAACTGAAACGCAGAAGTCAAGGTCCTGACCTTATTTCTGTTCTTGTCTTTTACACTACAAGTGGTGTTAATCACTGAAAGAACACTAAAATAAGTTGATTTCTGGAATGTTGTTTTAATGCAGGTTCAGCAGCGGCTGTTCAACTGTGAAGATTACTTATCCTATACTGGCTTTATACCGATTGCTATCAGACGGTGCATCCTTCATTCTCTCAGTACTTGAAGAAAGAGATCAGAAAAAAATAAGACCCTTCCAATTACACTGCAAATTCTATATCCCACTTGCTGTATATCATCCATAGAGCTGAGCAGGTTAAGATCCTCAGATAATCTCAAGCATCACTGGTTTAAATTGCCTTAAATTGTCCTGTGCTCTACCTTTTCCTGTATTGTCATGAGTGATGATGTGTTCCAGGTGCATTCAGACTCATAGATTTTTACCAGTCTCTTCTAGATAAATTCAGGTGAGATGTGAGGACATCAAATGCAGCTGGCATAGCATGCTCTGCCTGTGGTCATGTTGTTTTCAAGTTCACCAAGCTGTTTTACTGTCAAAAATGTCTTGTTAAAATTTGAACCAAGATGTCTTTGTGGAAAATACGTCGGTTAATTTTCACAATGCCAAAGTCCTAAAAGACAAGAAATTTAGAGCTCATCGGAGAGGTTCAGGCAGACCTGATCTTGCTGTCTCAAAAGTCGTTAGAATTCATTGCAATAAAAATGAGGTGAAGGGAATCCATTTCAATAACAAAGACTACCCTACTTTGTATGAGGGTTAAGAAAAATGTTTCATAAAATCACCAGTCCTGCAGAGTTGTCTAAGGAGGCTTCCACCCTCTGTTTAAGCACATAATGCTCATATGGATGAAGACATTTTTCTGTGAGCATTTGGTTGAAGAATGATGTAGATGGACTGAAAAGACTCAAGATCAGATTTCTCCCCTGCAGGTGAGGCCATGTGTGCAAGTCTTACAGTGCCTCTAACATGGGATGCACACCATGCCTCTCTTTCTAACATGGAGACTTCTCCTGTTGGCATATGCTACACTCAGTCACCAAAATTCTGCGTTAATCTTCAGAGTAATTAGCTACTGCTATGTCTGCCTGTTAATTGGACCCATTTACCTGTCACAAAAAGAAATAAAAAGCATAGCTGAACTGTCCTTGTGGTGCAAAGATGATGAAGGCAATAGGGTTTCTGAAGAGAAAGCAGTAGAAAACTTTTTGTGAGAAAATCTGAGCTAGTAGGTAGGAGTCTTGTTTTGGGGAGTGTTTTTCAGGGGGAGGAGAGGTGAGGAAAACAGGAATTGCTGTTAATATTTAACAAGTTCTGCCTTGTCATCAGAGAGTCAGAGCTTGAGTTCTAAGTCTGCAGACTTTCCTCAAAGCAGCATGAGGACTCAGATTTTTCACAGCACCCTAAATCTACCAAAGACTAGGAGCAGCTTTTCATAAGAAACTGCTAAGACAAGCACCTTGCACCTTCCTCATATTTGAGGAGTGTGGACCTCCTTTTTTCAGGAAGTTTACTCTCCATTTTTCTTGGATCCTACTTTTCCATAGATCTGTTCTCCTGAATTCCTGCCTTAAAAGTCTGTAAATTGCTTCATTACCTCATAACCTGAAAGAGCTTTTTCCACAAAAAAAAGTAAATCAATAGGATCAACTCAAACCTTACCATATTTTTTTAACCATCTTAAAGGTTAGAATTTATAACAAACAGAAAAGCACATTTTGAAAAAAATCGACAAATACTCTGTCCATTCTCACAAGTGGACACAAGGTACTGCACACTCTGTTCTCAGTAAAGGGATATTTAGCTTTAAGCACTTGAACAGCCTCACTGAGATAAATAGGACTACTTAGCCACCCAAAGTTAAGCACTTAAAGTTAAGAATGTGCTTTCCTAATATGTTGATAGTACAGTGGCAAGATTATCAGCCATTTGCAAGCACAAGTCCAAACACAAATTTTTTCAAATATTTCTTTTCTTAGTCCTTTTTTCATAAGGAAGGAAAAGTGCAGAAATTTCAAAGGTAAGACATTTTGATTGGAAGCAGAAATAATTCAGCGGGGAAAGCTTTTATAATACGTCATGGCAGCTGTATTTTGATTACTTCATGCTTCTATATTCTGTACTGCCTTGATTATTTTCCCGTCAGGAATTTTGATGGAGTAGAAAAGCAATGTATGACAAGAGATTGTTCTCCTTGAGGCCCCTGACCTGTGGACTGTGATGGAGGTTTAAGTTAGGTAAATATGCCTACTGTAAGTGACTATCACAGCCTTCCCAACTGCAAATATTTTACCTCTAGAACATAGAGTCATAAGCTTCCAAGAGGTCTGTGAAGAAACAGGTTTTTTTGTGGAGAGGAAGAGTGTGCTGATCAACCACACTTGCAAAACACATATACAAGAGGTACAGCATGAAACACAGTAATCTACTGATTTTTTTCTTGGCCTTGTGCACAGTGTTGAATGACCTCATTTCAAAATATTCCGTGATTGTTGCAATAGAAACTGTCAGAGCTGTCATCAGTTTCAAAATGCCTGCACTAAAGTATCATTTTATCTGGTTTTAGAACAGGTGTTTTTTGAGCAGGAATAAATAAAATGAGGCATGCCCTAAAATCCTTTATTTAACAGATTGTGACTAGCTGTTGCTGCAGACACCCAGCATTTAATAAAGGGTTTATGTTATTGCTGCATCTTGAATACATACTTGGAAAGGAAGAAAAACTTTTTGCCTTTTTAGTTGCTTCATAGGCCAGTGACCTTTATAAATGACAGCAAATCTCTGCTGAATGAAGGATGAGGGAAAAGAGGAAAACATTAAGATATTTTGTCCTACTTTTTTGTGGCATGTTGAAAACAATCACAGTGCCTATTTGTCATGTTCCAGCTTTGTCTCCCTTTTGCAGTAGTCTCTGACAGGCTGAATGAAGAAAATCTAAGTGAAGATGAATTGGCAAAGGTATCACTTCTGGTCTGTCTAATTCTGAAGTAGATGAAAAATATATATAATACCACGATGTTAAAGTGAAGGAAACATTACCATCAAGGGACTTCAGGGATAAAATAGAAACCCTTTGGGCAATTTTGGCAACAAATGAATAATCCAAATGTGTTTCTCATAATTCAAGATGTTCAGTCTTAGTGCTATTTGTAACATTACAATAATAAGCTGGCTGTTCACAATGGAAAGGAGTGAGCAAGGTGAACAAAGACAGGAATAACAATTCTAAGAATAAGAGAAAAATATGGAAAAAAATCCCTAATATCAATGCTCATTTGTGCTGAAAAATTGTTTTCATGGGGACCATGTGTTTCTGTTTTGACTCATTTAAAATCAGACGGGAAATACCCAGAAGCAGAACATACAGAAAAATCTTGCCTCAGCAGGGGAATTGATTGGATGAATATCACCACTCTTTCATGCAGGAGTTGTATACCTGAAAGTCTAAAAAATTCTGGTGGTGCTGGGGAGCATGGCAAGATTATAGGAAGCTGTTCTGGTGCACCACATACTGCCAGGAATGTGGTATCAAGCCAAATGCCAGTACCCAGAGAAGCCCGGCTTATCAGCTTCCCTCTTCCCTTCACTACCTAAAGCAAATATTCAAGGTCTAATAAATGGTGCTCACCAGGAATCAGGGGCTAAGGATCATGTCCTGATCATATTCTCTCATTCAAAGAGGGAAAAGTGATATCCAGACTTCAGTCCTGTCCAGTTTGTCACAATTTTCACAATGTACAATCACTGAGCTACTAATCCTGCTTCCTTTGTGCAGACCAGTGGCAAGAAAGCTACTCAGCCACACTTGTGCGTGCACAGAAAAACTTGATTTCTCCCCGTCTCTGTAAATTAAGGCTGGAGACATATTATTCCATAAATAACAATAGAATCATATATAAACTCTCTGGGCAATTTACTATAGGCAGATTGTGAGCAAGACAGTTAAGAAGTTCATAGAGATGAACTGAAAGACCTTTATACAAAAGTTTGTTTGTCTTCCCTTAAGTTCTGAGGAAAATTTCACTAGTTGCCTGAGTGTAAAAATGATTGAACCTTAGTTAACAAATGAAGTTAAGAGAATTAAAATTCTGGTTTTATTCAAAGCTGGCTTATGCTAGGGTTCTCCCATTCTATTCAGTGGAACAATGCTCAACTAACAGCAGTTTCAAACTAGATCCAAAATTTTATCTTCTATAGCTCAAAAGATAAATGTCACATCTGAAAATAAATCTAGAGCATTAGAACTACTTGAAAGTTTTCAGTAATGATTCTTGGACCAAAATCATCCTTTACAGAAAAAAAAAATTAGAAAAAATCTTGGTATTTTTGTTGCTTTTAAAAGATTTTTATTGTGTTCAAGGTTTTCTAACGTCTATTGGAAATATTATGGACTTGTTTTTTTCTTTGCTGACCTGATTTTAGCAGAAAGAAACATCTGGATATCCACAGGGATATTTCCCATTCATCATTTTGAAAGAAAAAGATGTAGATGCTCGTATTTTGCACACAAATTGCCAAACCCCCAAAATGGATCTGTTTCAAACAGTTTCAAATGTAAATTACATCAAGTAGTTCAAAATGTGTCATGAAACCTTGTATTCTCTTTCAGCCACCTGTACAGACTAATTTATTTTACCTCATCTCTGCCTTTTATACAAACTGAATTTCTGCCACAGTCACTGTTACTATGAATTTTCTGCCTGTTCGCGAGGAGTAGTCACAAAGGGAATTTAGCAAACAGAGGAATGACAGTGTCTCATTGAAATTACTCTCCCACAAAATTGATATGAGGCAGAGAGTGTGGGAGGCACAGAGAGGATTATCTTCAGGTTGTAGGTTGATAGACACCACACGGCCTGATCCTGCGGGGCAGGGTCTGTGGCAGTGACTTCACGCAGACAGCCCTTGATGCACTCTCTGAAATTATTTCTTCAGGCCTGTAACACTGGGGAATGATGTCACACAATGTTCTGAAAGAAATCTGATTACCTTTTCATGGACGGTGATTAAAATTTTGCTAGTGGCTTAAACAGAAATAAAAAATCCTAAGTTAACAAATCACACAGAGCCATTGAATTTTTGACTTTATTTCTAACAGCTTCATATATACAGATATGTCCCTAGTGAGTTCAGGGAACTATTCTTGATTAATGGCCCAAGAAAATTATCATGGGTGGCAAGCATAGTATGAAAGTCAGCATTCTGAGAGCTACCCTAGTGGGGAAAAAAATTCAATTATATAATATAGTTATGCATATTAGGCTTATCATCTATTACAAATGCAAGTGAAAGTGCCTACTGCACTCATTTTATTTGATTTCAGGAACCACTGAGACACTGGATGAAAGACAACAACTAAGTTTCATTTTTCACACCTATCCTCCACAGCCACCAATAGTTCATCCTGAGATGACATCCTAGCTTGTGTGGTCAAGAGGATTTTCCAGTGGCTAGATCATTCTCAGCCCAGGACATGTCCTTCAGCTTCAGCTTCATGCTCTTGATTTTTCTGGTGGCAGGTCACTTATAGCTACTGTGTCTCTGCTGGGTGTCTTACTCTCCTCCTGCAGAACTGTGTGTGGTCCTGAGCATCCCTGTCCGTAGTACCCTTCTCCTTCTCCTGTCCCATTTTCCATAATACTGTCATCCACCAGTAAAATTTCACCTCTTGCCTCTGCACTGGTGATTCCTGCAGCTTGTCTTTTCTTCCAGACCAGCTTTTGGTCCAGGACAAAATTTCAGTTTGTCTCTGTAGCTGTTCACTAATAATCTCAATGGCAAAAAATAAAATTCCTATTTTTTGCCACCAAGCCTTCATCAACACCACCACCATTATTGCTCCCACTGTTCAGACTAGTGTCAGACATCATCTTCAGCACAGCTTAATCCTTGGAGTTACACATTTAGGGAACAGCAATGTCTGATAAGTTGACATTATTAAGATAATGCCTATCTTGTCCATGTAAGCAACTAAAATTTGTAATTCTGGCATCCTTTTTTGGGGCCTCAACTACTGCAGGTTACTTTTCTCTGGCTTTGAAAAATGTGTGTTTGCCCTGAGGATGTGCATGCAGAATGCAACTGCAGACATTATTTCTTATTCTGTGGCACTGTCTGTCTTCACTGCTGTGACAGACGCTCAGCTCCCAATTCTCTGCTGTGAAAAGCATTCACTGCATCTCCTCATTTGTAAAGAGTACTCGGGCTGGTTCCCAGTGCTCTGTCTTTCAAACATAATTTCATATTGAAATAAAGCTCCCAGTAGTAGCTCAGTGAGCCAAGCCACAGCCATGGTCCAGACAGGATTTTCCTCTTTCTGCAGCAAAGGGGTGCCTTGTTAAGATCCAAGAAGTGGATGATTCATATCTCTCCATTGTCTCTTGCCTACTTCTTTAAGCCCTATGGTGGCAGAAAACTTTGTTCTGATGAAGGGTCCTTAACTGTGTACTCAAGCACTACGAGTAATAACCTAGGAAAAAATTAGAAACTTGCTATGTCAGCACAGAAATATTCTTTCTTAATAGCCCTACCTAGAAGAGGAGTTGAGGATCACTCTCCAGTAACTGTCTACTTAACACATGGCAACAATTACAGCTTGAAAAATAAGACAGAAGTGAGAAGCTACTTTTTCATCCATCTTAAATTCTTCCACACATAATGAGACAGGTGAAAAATGCTTTACTTGGAGGTAGATGTCACTTCTGAAAGCTTTTAGTCACTAATTACAGAGAGGCTTTACTTTGTAGCATACTTAATGTCAATTCTGCAGCAAATTCTGGTTTTAAAAAAACAGTTGTTACATTAATTGATATGTGATTAAGTTGCCATTTTTTTCTAGGATATGTGTGTTAAAGTATTTTTCTTGGCATTGTAAATCTATTCATGTTAAAAAACAAGTATCTCTGAGGGGGTTTTTTCAAGAAATTTGGAATGTTTTAACATGTTCAAATTTGATAAAATAAACTATGCTTAAAGAAATATATATGTACATCACATCAGGCTGGACACTTCCCCACAATAGGAAGAGCCTCCAAAGCCTTTTGTCTTGCCTCACAATTGCAGTACTGCACTAATTCCTGGGCTATCCTACAAAGTAGATTTTGTGGGTTTTGACATGTCATGTACACTAAGGTATGAATGCAGTTAATGAAGAGGGACAAAGGCTCCACCAGAATGCAGCTGAATTGGAGGTGTAGTGGTTGCCATTCTGCCCTCACTTATTCTAGGGCCCAAAGTTGTAGCAGTGAAGCTAGTCTTGAATTTTGTGCCTCTATTTTTGACTGCCTAATGGGAATAATATTTCCTTTCACTATGTTTTCTGTTTAAGTTGCCAGTTATTTGGAGCAATAATTATTTTGACCATGCACATGTGTCATACCTATAGTAATAGGGCTCGTCTTGCAGGTATTTCCCAATGCTACCACAGTATATATTGACGAAAATTAAGAATTCTTTAAATAGAAATTATTTTGTGATAACTTGGAAGTCATGTGTAATTTTAAGGAATTTCCTAGAGGATTTTACCCTAATTGCCCTGTTAATTCTTCTACAGTTTCTTTGCCTGCAAATAAAATTGTCAGCATTGCTGCTTTTCTCTCTGGAAAACCTGGGCTGTGTGTTCTACCTGGCAGAGTTGAATTCAACCCCAGCTTCAGTACTTGCCCTAGTTTCTTCTTGGTTACAAAAGTGAAAGACTAAGCACTTTAGACAGTTTCTGCCAAAGGGATAATGAAGACTTTTGTGGAGATTGTAGTTTTAAGAATGAGTTTTTTTTCTTTCTCTTGGAAATGCCAGAATGAATGAATGAAATCATAAACCTCCTTTCCTCATATAGCAATGAATTCTTCTTAATGCAGAAAGTTCATGTTGGTATGGGGTGTTTTTTGAATCTTCTTGTCCTCTTTGAATCAGGTCTGAATTGAGCAGAATTGAATACAGCTTTTGCAAAGCAATTTTTCAAGGAACATATGTTGGGAGTCATTAATAGGCTAAAGGTATAGTTCTGTTCTGACCACTCATTTTGCTCCATGATAAACCCAAGGATAATTGGGATGCACGAATTTACAATAGAGACTTTCTTAGATCTCCTCTCCCTGTGGTTACCCAGATTTGATCCTGGTGAAATAAACAGCAAGTTACTTCAGTGTGAGTAGGAAAGGAAGCTAACCTGGGGGACCAACTGGGTCAGAAAATGACTTTTGTCTGCTGGAGCTGAAATTTCATAACTGGCAAGTGCTTGATGAGACCTTTCCCTTCCCAAAAGAAATCATTATCTGGTACAGAATTTTAGACAAGTTTGGGCAATAATCTGATTAAAATGGGTAATTCCTGTGGAAGTGAAAGGGGAAAATCTCAAAATGGATATGACTATTTTCAGGGGAATATAGTGAAGCTATGCAAAAAAAAGTTTGGACATATAATTTCCTTTACATCTTCTTTTCTGCTGCAGAGCAGCAAAAGCCTTATCTGATATTTTTGACAGTGTTAAAATCCCTTAGACCTCCTTGTAACTGAGAGCTGGGAACTTTTTTCTTGTCCTAGATATGGATTTTTCAAAACTCTCTGGTCATTCCTGCATCAGTCCATATCTTTGCATGACCGAATAATAAAGGAGAGGGGAAAAAATAACAAGCTTATATTTTATATGAGGTAATGTTGCCTCTAGTCACAACCCATAAGCTGTGATTTCTTCATTCTGCTCTAAAGAGCTTTGCAATGAAGCCATTTTTGAAGGCCCCAATATTTAGTTTGCTGTTCCTAGGTCACAGTTTCTGAGATATTTTGGTGGTCAGGTGAAACTGCAGAATCAGGCTGTTCTGCTGTGCTACCTTTATCATTATAAAGTTGTTCTCTAAAGGTACTTAACAGTCTGAGGTATTGATTTAAGCTTCCTGATTAGCGGGCTGATATAAAACACAGGGATTGTAAATCTTGTGTAATATTTGAACAGGGAGATAAATACTGAAGCTTCCAGATGACAATATTTGCCTTTCTGAAGGAAATGCTACTGTGGTAGAGTAAGCTTTACACATTTAAGAGCATATTTCCAAAACATTTGTTGCATACTTAAATATATTGGGTTTCATTTTTATCTCTGGAATAATATCAGTCTGAGGTATTAAGTGAAAATCTGCTCACTTCTTTCAGTAAGCAGCTCTTTGAGCCAATATGTGTAATTTTGGTATAAGTGATTGCTATTAAAAAGTCATAATTTACCAATAAATATAAAATGCAGAGATGTCTACAATGCTTTCCTTAAGACTTTGAGAATGCAAAGTAACTGCATTAACTCAGATGCTGAGAGAGAGCAACTACTGGTGAATTTTGACTTTTTTTAATGAGACTTGCTGCAAGTCTTAAATGTCCTCTGTTCTTTCCACAAGTTCATTGAATGAAAAAAAAAAGAAAAAAAACAAACAAAAAAAACACACAAAAACAAACCAAAAGAAAACCTAACTACCAGTGAAATTTCTAAGGCTATTAATTTCTATTTGATGTTTACTGAGGCATATTCTGCTGCTTGGGAGTGTATAAAATCTAACAGCATACACTGCTTCAGCAGAATTACAAATAATTCCAGAAAAAGACAATAATTTTGCTGAGAACCTGCCTGTATGAACCCACTTCTTTGGGCACATTTTGACAAATTTAACCCTTCTGTGTTAAGTTTTGCCTAAAGGTACAACATCAGAAAATTACTTGGATAGCTGTTGAGAGCACATTTTAGAAGGCTTCCCCTCCTGCTACATCTCCTAGGGCCAGGTGATCCTAGGGTGAAATTCCTTGTCTAAATTTATCTATGTCCAGGTCATTGGCATTTGCTCTTTCACAAACATAATCACTCAGTTTCAATGGCTCTTTCCCTTTTCCTTCAGACAGAAAGGTCTGTCTGACTTTTCTTCTATACCCTTTCAGAAAAGAAAGCTGTGAATTGATGGTTCCAAAAACCAGAAAGAACCCTTTCTCATATGAATTATGGGGTAGTTACAGACAATACAAACTAATACAATTAGTAAGTCCTGTGGGAAGACAAGATAGATGTTCTTCTGCCTTGTGCATCATCCACAAAAAAACAAGCACCCTCCTCCCCAAAAACCCCAATGCCACATTACAGTTTAATTGCAGTTTCAGAATTATGACTGCAGTTAGTGACGTGTACATGGAGAGACATCACAGAAAGATTTTTTTTTTTGATGTCAAGTTGAGCATGATGTTTTGACACCTGAAAAATCAAGTTATGACTTTTTTGCTGTCCAGCCTTCGCGTACGAAGATACAGGGAAGGTCTCTTTTTTCTTTCAGACCTTCCAGCCTGCGCACTGGATTTTTTAGGTGAGACACAGGGCGCGCAGATCTGAGCCCACCCTTTAATCCCGAGGTTCTTCTGCCGGGCCAAAGCAATTCTGGACAGTGGCAGCTGAGGTCCTCCTCAGGACGTAGGCAGATTGCCCCCTTGCAGGGCTAACAAGCTCTGCCTGCCCGGGGAGCATCCGACCGGGATTTGAACCCGGGGCCCGGCAATTACTGTGCCGTATGCTTAACCACTACACCACCGGGGCTCCCAGTTATGACTTACAAACTGAGAAAATGTAATGTGTAAGTCATGGGAAGAGAATAAACATAGATGACTGAAGTGTCATTTTTCTGAGTAATTTTTATGGCCAGGGCCGCATTTAAATGCAAAGTAAAGGTTCAGTCCAATGATTAACCCAGGAACAAGATGCTGCTGGTATATTAATTGACCTAATAAAGTATTCTACCTTCGGCAGCCTTTTTCTACATCCATTACATTACAGAACAGCCAGTCACTCAGAGTAGTTATAATTCACACACACAAAAACTGTGTTAAAATAATGAATGTGATGTCTCAGCCTATATAAACCACCAAAATGGAGCCAAGAAAGCCACCCCTGAATCAATAATACTTTGAAATGGAGGGGTCAAGATTTAACCACCCCATTCTTGATTTGTTCTGGTTTACCTGCATCACAGGTATGTTGCACAAGCAAATGATGCTTCCTTGGTTGCTTCAGGATGATAATTATAGCCCCATAGCTTCCCTTTTCAAGAGGTTCTTTTCTATTTGACAAGTTCTTTTATTAATATTAGTTTAAATGCTATTTTCACAAATCCTGTGTCAGATATGTTTCTCAGGACAGATCACTAGAAAAATACTTTAGAAGATCTTATGATTTTTTAGGGTCAGTGCAACCCTTTGCAGGGTTAAGCAAAACTCAAGATAACTTACATTAAGGGTCCTTGAACATCTTGAACTCTTCATAAATAATTTATTGATAGGTAAGTGGTGGCATACTTACCTTTTAGTAAACTTAGTTTATAGTATTCTGATTTGTTTGGTCTGCTGGTCTCCTTGAAAGATATCTGATATCTGCTTAAGAGCATAGCAGAACCCATCTCCCTATCTGTTCTTACACTTCAGAGAGGTACATTTTGCCATCTTGGAGTGGGGGAAAGTTAATGATGCCTGCGATGTTTACAATGCAGCCAGGAATCCCAACACAAGCTGGACAAATTGAACAAGGAAAGCTTTAGAAGAATACAATATAGGAGAGTAGCTAGGGTGAAAATGTTAGCTTTCCCTCTTCAACAAATAAAATGGTGAAATATTTTTCTAAATTAGTGCGGTTTTTGAATTCTCATCCTACAGCCAAGCCTAATAAACATACGATAGATGTCTATTCCCTTTCACTCTTTCATGGATATGGGGGTAATCTGGTAGGAAAACATGACACCTCGCTAAAGTAAAAGTAAAAACACTTCAATTTAACTGTGCAATTTAGTCTTTAGTAGCCAGACCTAAAAAGAGTGTCTGGTTTGCCTGAAGGAGGAAGACCAGGAGTGGCTTTCTTATTGGAATTTTCACACAGGTTTTGCTTTCTGATTTGAAGTTTAACAAATATCTTTGTGAATGACCTGAACTGTCAAGAAGTCCTTGTGACAAAAGCTGGCACTCCCAAATATATTGCTAAAATACAATATCTGGTTTAGATTTGGTCCTTAGAACCTCATAACACTTGTGGGTTTAGTCTAAAGGGCATCCTTCAAATTCCCAGCTCCAGGGGTTGCTCCAAATATTTCAGTCTAGCCACAAATTTTCAGCATCTCTCTGTTCTGGGCTCTGAAAATGCAAATGTTTTACTTGTTTTTAATGCAGCAGAATAACTAGCATGTGCAGGATGTATTGTTTCTCTGTATCACAATTAGACTTTTAAATCTTGTTCTGATGGGGAGTTAATGGTTATGAACTAAGGATTCATCTATTCCTAGTTACACCTGCTCCCTCATCTCATGACAAAAAGCTTAATGTTTTATTATGATCTTTTCCTTCTCATCTGAGGAACATAATAACCTCCAATCTCTTGCTTCCAACATGGTTATAAATTTCCTGACTTGTAGTCCACATTGCCAGGGACATTCATTAAGTATACGTGTTAAACATCAAGTGAGGCTGAACAGCTCTGAGAGTTTTTCTCTAGTTTGGAGCTCGATTCACATTTTATGTTGAAGGAAAAATTTTATTGTAGAAATCTTCCAGATCAAAATCAGCGTGGCCAGCAGGTCAAGGGAGGTGATTCTCCCCCTCTACTCTGCTTTTCTGAGATTCCACCAGGAATGCTGCATCCTTCTCTGGGGACGCCAGGCATGAGAAGGACACTGAGGATGTTGGTGTGAGTCCAGAAAACGACACAAAGATGATCAGAGGGTTGGAGCAGCCCTCCTGTGGAGACAGGCTGAGTTGGTGTTTGGCCTGGAGAAGAGAAGGCTCTGGACAGCCTTTATGCAGCCTTCCAGTACCTAAAGAAGGTCTCCTGGAAAGCCAAAGAGCGGCTTTTCACAAGGACATGTAGTGAGAGGACAAGGTGAAATGGCTTTAAACTGACAGAGGTTAGGTTTAGATTAGATATCAGGAAGAAATGTTTTACTGTGAGAGCGGTGAGGCACTGGAACAAGTTGCCCAGAGAAGCTGTGGATGCCCCATCCCTGGAAGTGCTCTAGGCCAGGCTGGATGGGGCTCTGAGCAACCTGGACTAGTGGGTAGCATCTTTGTGCATGCAGGGGGTCAGAACTAGATGACCTTGAAAGTCTCTCCAAGCCAAATCATTCTATGATTCTGTGGTCTTCATGGCTCTTCCTCTTCTAAGGTTTTTAAAGGTCATGCCCCTCAGAAAACTTCTGACACGCAAATGTAATATTTCAGTGCAGCAGTAATACAGACAAACTTACAAGTGGTTCTGGTCCATTTTTGTTCTGAAACCAAGGAGAGAGCAAGGCCATTTGACTTTTCTCTCCACCTAGAAGATGACCACAGTCCTGAAAGTGGCTTGGTGAGAGGAAGTGTGAAAATGCCCAGTGAGTTACCACTTTAGCCATTCCATTTTGATTATCACATAACCACAGCTATGATAGAATGATTGTGATTCTTTTATATTACAACATATACAAACAGAAAATAATCAGTAATGCAGGTATTCAATTATTTAAGGAATAATCACTACCCACTCTCCAGAGCTGCCAAAACTTGGTCAGTTATTAAATGACCTGATCTGAATATTGTGGTTTCAAACTGGGCATCTTGAATAAATAAAATAATTTTAAAAACATTAATATCTTTTTTAGAATTTGAATGGTTTCTAGAAAACAATCTCCAAGTAGAAAGTGTATCCAATATGTTAAATAATAGCTTTTGGAATTTGTAACAATTTTTTTCTAAAATAATCAAGAAACTAATATATTAAGCAGTTGCATTTGAAATTTTCCTGTGTTTTCTTCCTTTGCAAGAATGTAAAGTGGCACTTACCTTTTAATCTAAAAATCTAGCACATACTCAAATTCCCTTTTGGATCTAATAGAAAGTTTTGATCAATCTTTTTTAATTAAAAAACATAGATTGCCTTTGTATTTATATTTCTTATGGAAAAAAAACCCAACCAACCAAACCAAAAACCAAATACTAAAAAAAAAAAACCTCCAAACAAAAACCTACATCAAAACCTGCCCAACAATGTTTTTATACTTTTATTTTGCCCAGGAACATGAGTACAAGGGAATGAGGCACTAAAAGTTTGAGAGTTCATTGCTCCTCTAGAATACTGGGTCAGTCATAATTACATTTACAAGCCATGAATCCTCTTGAAATTTTTTCAGGAGGAAAGTCAGAGATTTGGAAGGAAAGGGAGAGCAATCAGCTTCCTAACAGGGCATCACATTCCCCAGGCCTGGGAGGAAGTCCAATACTCTGAATTCTGTTACCTCCCTCATTCTGAGGTCTTCTGATCTTTTACTTAGTATTTGAATTGCACCACCCCCAGAGGCCTTGGCTGTGTTTTCTGTACAAACACGAGTTGGCCCTAGATCCATCTGACCGCAGTTTTGTTTGGCTTTTGGGGATGAATTCTGCAGCTTGTTTTTATGGTGAAGCTTATTAAAGAAAATTTTTCCACAAGGTACTTGATAGAATTATAGCACTTTGCCATTGCTGGGTTTCTGCCATCATATATCATACTGTAGAGCTCCAAACTTCACAGAGAAAAATAGAGACCATTTATTTAGTCATCCCATAAGACAATTCTGCTGCCATAGGCAGCAGCACCAATCTTAAATTTGCTGAAACTGAACCATGGTTGATTCTTTCCTTCCCTTACCAATACTCCTATCATTCTCCTTCCCTGTTTTCCTAACTCTGTGCTCTCCCCTTTCCATCTCTAGAGCTCATTAGACCTTCTGTGAGCCACTTTGACTCACTGTTGTAACAGAAAATGTTCAGTTCTCTTTTTTTCCCCCTGGTATTAGTGCATTAAAGACGCTGTCAAAGAGCATAAAGTAAGCACCAGCATGGAGAACGTGTGGGAGTGGGAAAGAGGTAAAGGACATCCCCTTTTGGCAGTGGTTATCTGTTAATTCTCACCATATTTGGGGACACCACGCCCCAGAAGATGGTCAGGACACTCTGGTATCACTTCTGATGTTTGCAAATTACTAAATAACTCTTTTGGATAGTAGAGATCCTCTTCCACACCGTGGTTTCCCTGGTAGCAAAATTAGTCATGCCTTCTCTTGCCTTCAGCACTCATTCCCATGACGTTGCCTGCCATAATATACTACGCCTTTCACTGCTGCCATTTCACGTATATGTACAGTGGAATTGCAGCCAGATTAGCAAGAAGAAAAGTGTTGGATAACAAAGAAGGGCTTTTATTAGGTTTTTTTTTTTAAAAAATTCTGATCAAGCTTACAAACACTTTGTGAAACTCTTGGAAATGTAGTGACTTGCCAAAGAGCCAGAGGTGAGCAAGAACGAGCTAATCAAGAAAGAAAATGCAAATGTTCATTCAAGGAAGCTCACAAGTATTTTGGAAGAGAAAATGAAATCTAATCCCTGAAACCAAGTGAGGTGAATTTATCTTAATTTATTCCTGTCTAGCCCCTAACAACCCCCTCCAAAAAAAAAAAAAAAAAGAAGCAGGGAGAAATCATGCTATTTCATTGCCATATTTGCTATAAATCCTTGAGTGAGATTCATTTTACAAGAGGAAGGAAACAGGAGGTGTAATTTAAGAAAAGACAAGTTGGAAGATTAGCAGAGGAAGAAAAAGGAGATTGGAGTGATAGCTCCGAAGAAATTCAAATGTATTTCAATTTTAAAAATGAGAAATTTGAGTCTACATTGCTTGCTAATCTAAAATGGAGAAAGGAAATCTAGATTGCTCTGAAGTTCTGTAAGAGTTAAAATCCTACTTTATTCATAATTCTAAGTGTACTCTGCAAATGCCTGCTATGTACTGGTGCAGTAGGTTCCATTCACTCAGAAGAAGATTTTGCACTGGAAGTCGCTTGGTCAAGGAAGTAGACTTCATAGTACACAAAATCCTTTATCAAGCAAACTTGTATCTTAAAAAAATAATTAAAATACAAGTGAGATTTTTATTTAGTCAACTTTCCGCAAACTGTGTTAGTCCTAGAGTCATAACAGGCATATTTACTATGTCATATATCACTGACAGCTTAATTCAGAATGGGCTGTAATTCAGTGTTGGCAGCAGAGGTAAATTGGCTACAGTCTACTGAAGCTTTCTCCTTTTTCCCAGATAACTTCTAACTATCTTAGGGCACCGCTCTGTTGGAACCACAGATACGACTCAATGTTTATATTCAATTCAATTCAGTTTCTAGGTTACTTCATCTTAAATATCATTCTGAATGCATCCTAAATACTGATATGCCTGAACCTTGTGAATCTGAGTCCAAACAGATGTGATTCTGTACTGTATGTCATTAGATTGGATTCACCTGGCTGAGGCAACTGCCAGTCCCAACCAAAGGAAAATAACCTCCAAGTCATGCCTGTGGTGCTGTGCTAGCAGTGAAGAAAGAGGGACTGGTAGCAGTGGATGGTGACAGGAACTTTGGCTAAAGATGGCAAAAAATGTTGCCAATTCAGTCAGAGCTTGCAGGACTCCATTTCTAAAACTTCCACTAAGATTTATCTCCTTATTGTGGGCAGGGGTAGCATGCCCACAAGAGCAGCAAGGATATATACTTTCCTACAACACCTGATTAAGGTTGGGCTTTAGGCTTTGGCAATGATCCCACAGGAAAAAACACCCCAAAACAGTGCAATCCTGCCCTACCCATTGCCCTAATCAAGCCCTTTCTCACAAAGGTGCCACATGGATTTGCCTGGGGATGAAGTGAAGTCATTGGGGTTATTACCTTCAGTGGTTGTCATCCTCTCTCCAAAATTCCTATTAGGTGGTTCCTCTGCTGGGTTCTGAGTGCCAGTGGTGCCCAGCAGTGAATTCAGGTCAGGAAACGAAAGGTTCAAGAGCAGTAAACTGCAAAGGAGTTTATCTTCTCCAAATTTATGGAAGCCTTAGCCATTACTGCTGGGATCTGCATTTTAATTCCCAGGAGTCTGGAGAAAAGTTGTATCCCTGCTTCAAGTCCATTTATCTCTGGATAGCTAAAAACAGAGATGAATTTATCCTTAAATGTTTTGAACCTTTACTCTAAAGCCATAAATGACCCCTCTGGCACACAGAATAGGTAGAAAACATATTCTGTTCTCCTTCATTTTCCTCCCACACTTCTGCTCTTTTCATCTCCATTTTTTCTTCAGTCTCATTTATTTTTTTCCATACTATTAAGCTGTAAGTAGTTGAAGGAATGACAGTGATATGAGGATGCTTCTTTCTGTATCCTCCATCTTTTACATGGGCAGATGTGTCCCTGTAATTGCAGCTAGTTTTAATCAATTTCTCTCAAACACATACTAGTTGTCCTTTTTTCCCCAAGTATTCTGAATTTTAAGAGTACCTATTACCTATTTAAAATTACTACAAGCTTTGAATGCATACAAGTCCATGTAACTTTTCATTTTTAATTTGAATCTATTCTCCCTAGAGGAGTCTAGAATTCTTTATGAATTTATCAGTGTTGACTAAGAAAAAAACCAACAAACAAATGCCCTTATATATCCTAGATTCTCCTCGAGGGAAAACTGTTGAGAGTATACACTTGAAAAACAGTGTTACTCATTAAGTTAAGTTGTTTTGCATCGTAAGAAATGTTCCACCATTCAGTAAAGGTCTAATTTAATGCCCATTGAATACCAAATAAATAATCTCATTTATTTCGTTAGGTATTAAAACAGGCTGCTCTTGCAAATCATTTTGATTCACAGAGTAGCATTCCTCAAATCCAGAAATGGGTTGAGCATCAGTATCCACAGAAGCAGGGTGAGGATGAGCTCTGTTGCACAGATGAAGCATAAACAATCTTGTCATCATTAGGCAGAAGTGACTTGTGATTATTTGCAAGGCTAGTTCAGGTAACTGCAACTGAAACCAATGGGCAGACAGCTGATGCATAGGAGGGTCAGCAAATACAATAGAAAAGGTGGAGTTAGAATTTGCATATGTTTTATAGAAAAAAATTAAACCTTTTTCTGTGATTGGTAAGTTTGTTTCTCTCCCTGAGTGCCAGTGATTTTGCTAGAGTAGGTTTTTTGCCAGTCAGTCAGGTACTGTGTGTTATAATTGTACTGAAGTCTGCCAGCTGAATAGGTGAGGAAGATATTTGATCACAGTTTTCAGTGATGACACTAATTAGGAAAATAAGTCTAACCAAGACTAAAGCTCACAAGCTCACCAAGCAATGACCAAAGAATAAGAGCTGGAGATTAGGGAATATTTATCCATGTCTTAAAAGTAAAAAATTTAAAAACCCAAACAAACTTGCAGCTGTTGTGACTGAGTCATGGAGTAAAGATGCAGTAACTGAATACAGGCATCCCAAAGGAGGTTCTTCACTGATCATCTGGTAGAAGCTACTCTTTTGTGTGGCATCCTGCAGAAGTATTGAAAGAAATTATGGTTTAGGGCTAGAGCTGGAGGCGAGGGTGAGCTATGTGATTTAAAGAGAAAACACAGGAGGGGATATGTGGATGGTTCAAGAAGTACAGAAATTTGCTGGTCTGAAGGGCCCAAAGTGCAGATCACCAACGGATGTGTAACAGCATACACTTGTCAGACATGATGTCCAATGGTGGAAAACCACCATTCTGCTCTGGTGGTCTCCACACATTCTGGAGGAAGAGTGTGCAGAAATGAAGGTGCAACATCAGAGAGAGCAAGCAGAGATCTGCTTCAACAAAACTGCATGTTCAAACAGGCCTGCCACCAGAAGTGCTCCAGAGAAAAGGCATGATATTGCCTATGAAACAGAAATTGAAAAGGAGTAAGAGGTGAAATATTGTGATTATCCTGCATCCTCAGATGACTGGATACAGCTTTGAATGAGTTGTGATACTTCCACTGCATCATACCACTTCAGTTTTGCATCTCTGAGAAATTATATCTGAGCTCTACAGAGAAGCTGACAAGGAAATTGACTGTGGCTGGTCATTAGGAGTTGGATGAAAAGCCTCAGTGTGCACACACAACATTTTACATCCATTTCTACTGTCATGTGCATGAGAGAGATGCTTTCATAGTGCAGCAGATGAACTTACCTTTCCTCCCAGCACAGCTCTGGCAGCTCTCCTAGAGCAGGAATTCGTCACTTAAATCTCAGTCTTTATAATTCTCTTCTTTCTGCTACTCTCATAAATGAAACTGGGATAGAAGTACGGGTAGATAACAGGAAAGAAATGTGGTGTCAGCCTCCAAAAAGAGAAGATCATAGTAATTACTGTCAAGAAAGCCTAGCTTCAATCCCTTTTAAAATACTGGAATGAATAACAGTTTCTAGTCATTTGGAAGATAGCAGAGGCATCAGGAATAAGCGCAGCTTACAAAAACAAACTGTAGCTGTTATTTTTTGACAGAATTGCCAAATGAGAAGACTATGACAGATCCAGTGCAGGAATTTTCTGCCTGTAGTAACTTAATCAGAAAAGTTATATTTACAATTAATTCTTAAAATGAAGTGTAATAACACACAGTAAAGATGGAGATGACACAAGAGATAAATGTCTAGTGGGACTGCTGCTGGGCACCCGAGACATATTTATGGTGTTCTCTGAGAAGGGGAGCTTCAGTGTTTGGGAACAGCTTTATGCTTGGTAAAGCTCTACTCAGACTGAGCATGAGGCCTGGGAGTAGCCTTTTGTTTAACCTGCTCAAAACGCATGTCTGAGATTCTTCTTTCCTGCTTGCACTTCCAATTAAATACCAGTACAAATGGTAGGTTTTTATTACCATTGCCTGCTTCCCTGTATTCATGTCAGTTCCTCCTAGGAAGCTTGTGGTTCTCATCCAGGGAGTCATATCATACCAATGAGAAAAACAGAAAGAATGTATGATATTTATCCTTCATTGCCTGCCCTGCCTTAGCAATATTGTTCACAGGCAAAATAAAACACATGGAAATTCATTTTTTTTTCAGATAATGTTAATTTGGAAGGAGTAGGAATACAGACGATTGCAGAAAGTTGGTGAAAGAAAGATTCTTAGAGGTATAAGAATAAAAACTCATGAGAGAGGATCAAACTTTGTCACCTAATAATTCATCTGGAATGACAGCTGTTGAGAAGAGTTATATGGAGGCACTCAAGGGTTTAGAAACAGAAAAGATTAAATTAAGGAAGGGCAAAATTTGGGCTGAATATCAGAAGAGTTTTCCTACTAGTGAGATTTAGAAGATGCTGCAAAGGAATGGTCTAAATTCACCATTTTTAAAGGTAAAAGCAGATCAAAGTGTTCTTTAGAGAATATAAGCAGATGGGGAGATTAGGCTGCATGTCTGCAGTTTATGAACTCTGATGCCCAAAAGATTATTTGAAGAAATCTGAAGTTCATAACAACCTTCCCTTTCTCTCAACAACATGATGGAGTAAGTACTCCTACACTTTTTTTGGTGTAATACATTTGAAGGGTTTTTGGAAAAGAAGTTTTTAACAGGTCTCCTTTACCAGTACAGTTATTTATACTTTGTTTTACAGCAGCATCTTGCAGTTTTACTCCACATTAGATCCCACTGAGCAAAGTGCTGTCAGGAAATAAAATAGAAGTTATTTCTTTATCCCAGAGCTCTAATAATCTAAATGTAATATATAATTCAATTAACAAGTTTTACAAATGGTTGGGTATGGAGGCAAGGACAGAGTAGGTAACACCACCATGATGACAAAGCGACATAAGCTAACTGTTTTGCAAATTGTTGATTTTATTTGTGCTATGAGCTCTTTAAAAATTGTAAGACTACTTCTCTGTTGAAAAAAATTTCAACATTCATCTGTCACTGGAAATGTATATTACAGCTAGAATGTAACTGAGACCAAGTCAGATATATCTCATGTAAGGATGAAGTACAAGGAACTGCATCTATGAGCTGTACCATTTGAACATCCTCATGCCATGAGTTGTGAATACAAAAATAGAGGTGCCCTAATCAATCTTCTGCCTTCACTGTTGAAATTCAGAGCAGCATGTAAAGAGTGTGATCATATTCCCCTCTGCACCCAGAATCTCCTGATGAACATTCATTTCTGTATGACCACACCTGTCTCTGAGGGCTGGGTTGTGCTGCACAGTTCACAAGTGTGAGCATGGGGCTCTACAACCCACCTTGCATCTCTAACTTCTTAAAGAGGTTTTCCTCCTTTGTATTTTGTAGATGTTGCTTTCTTACAAGGTCCTTTCAGATTCAAAATAAGAAGGAGTAGTGTTAGTGCTTTTTCATTACTTTTCTACTTGAGTTCATACTCATATATACTGTGATCTGAGCCATGAAGTTACCATAATTCTAGTGGATTTCCAAAGAATTGTTCTAAATTAATGCTATTGGTATTTTAGGTCAGAACTGGTTCCAGGCATGGGCATATAATTTTAAAGATCCTAAGGAAATTAATTACCCCACTTTTTCTGTCTTCAAATTCTATGTTCTGCACTTTCTTTCAACTGCAATGATACTGTATTTATATAAAGTCTCTCCTTTCCCAATACTCACCAGTAACGTAACCTTCAGCACAAAGGGCTGTGAGTGGTGAGTGGCAGCTGTGAGAGGCGTGAGTTTTTCTCTCCCTGAGAAGAAAATAAATCCTGTTTCTATATGCAAGAGGTAACACATGTTGGAACATGTGATAATATAACCTGAAGGTATTCCTTCAGGTTATTTTGCTTGATGCAGTTTGACACCATCCTGTGAGTGATATTCTCTTTGTTCATATTGTTCTCAGTATTCAATGGCAACAAAAAAGAGTATTTTTCAAGCTTGACAGAAAGGGACCTTAGGTCTGCACTCCTTTTGCTCTTTTTCAGGACAGAGTCATTTGATATTTTCTCCAGACAGACTGCTAAAAAGCACCAGATTCAGCCTAGTGATAAAATAATACCATTTATTCTTTATTCTTTTCAAAAACCATGCAGAGATAATTGCAGTTTTTTACTTTGTGTCACCCTATTGCATTACTAGATTTCAGATACAATCCTTGTTTTCCTTCTGTTATCAATGTAATGAGACATGGTCAGGAGCAATCTGTCCATATATTGAAGTTTGAGAAGCCTAGGCATATCTACCTGTGAATGGGAGCTGAGGAGACGTAGCTAGCGGCTATTCAGATGAATGTCAGTGGGAGAGAAGAGCCCTAAGGATGCACAGCTACATGTACTCCCATCTGGATACTTCCTCTACTTCAAAGCATAGACAAAGCTGGAATCTCTAGCTGCAGGGTTTCACTCTATCTTATTCTGAAGAAATTCATACAGCCTACAGTCTTTTAAGTGCACTGCTTTTAACCTGAGTAACTGAAATAAGGAGAAAACAAAGTTAATGGTGATCTACTTTAAAATGCGGTTCTGCAAGGACCTACAAGAACAAAGGGAGCCCATTTCTATTGATGTCAGTCACAAAATTCCACTCCACACTGTGCAGGTAAATGCACAGTGACTGGTGCAGGCAAGGGGGGCCTGCCAGGGAACTCTGCCAGGCAAGTGGGCAGCTGAGGGTCACACCAAGGGAGGCAGATGCAGCTCCTCACTAGAAGGGTCACAGGCCCACAGTATTCCTGCAGGAAGAGGAGGGCAGACAATGGATGCATGCAGCCAGCAGACTACAGATTGCTGTAAGATAAGTCTGTCGTGGTGAGGGAGGTCTGAGATCAAGCCAGAAGTGAAGGCAGTAAGGCAAGGCTGCCATAGGCAAGGTACAAGGCCAGGCACAGCATATCTACAAAATAGCTTGAGCAACAGTTGGCAGCTACAGTGAAGCTCTCAGGCTACAGCATAGAGCATGCAAGAGTGGACACTGTCAGTGAGGGCTTCTCACAGCTCTTTTTCACAGCCTTGCTGTTTGCATGTCAGACTGGTCTAAGGTCATGCAGCAGTGTCATACCTGTGAAGGGAAAAGAAGCAGTACAGAGAAAGATGGTACAGGCTCATAGAGGCTCATAGAAGACTGATGATGCAGTCAGGACCCTGTAATGGTGTTTATAACATGTCCAGTTTATTTTTAGCAGGTGATTTTTAGGCCATCTGACTAATGAGAGATGAAATATGTCTGGATAACCATGAAAGTTAATTCCACGTTTATGCGGACATAAGCTGGAAAATGCTGTGTGCAGCTGTACACAGTCTGCATGGATTGTGTGGGAATAGTCCCTTCACTTGGGCACATTCTCCGTGTACACATGTACATCTAGTGCTTCACATCAAAATATGTCTTATAGCTCCTCCAGAACCTTTACCATGGAAACTTGCCAGAAGCTTTTTTGAAAACTCCAATGCACAATGCAGTGGATCACTTCTATCTACGCGCTGTTAACACTTCCACAAAACTCTAACGTATCAGCAAGCCCAGACTCCCCTTTTCACAAGCTCTGCTGCACCTTTTGCCCAAAAGACTTTGGTCACTTCTGGAATAAGATAATTCACTCCTCATCACAGACTCACCCACCTCACCAGGAGTGGTCAGCCCAGCCAGCCTGCAATTCCCGGGTACCCTGTAGAAACTTGTGGCTACAGGAGTGATGCTGGCAGTCAGCCAGGCCTCCATCACAGAGGGTGTTTGAAGCAGTTTGAATGCTTTGGTCAGCAGTTCTGCAATTTCACATATGAGTTCCCTAAGAGCTCCCAGGCGAACACCATCAGTCTGAGTGACTTATGAACAGAGTTTCTCTCCTTGGTCTGATGCTTCCTGTGTATTTACTTAAAGTCATCTAGCTCATTTGACTTATTTACTACAAAGTATGTGTAGACATATTTATGCCATGATTTATATTGAAATCACAAAACCTAGAAGTTTTCTTCAGGCTCCACTGTAGAATCTCTCAGTGTCATCCTATGAAAAGACACTGGGATTTTAAATCTAAAAATATAAATGAGCCATAGCATACATAAATCTTTAACCTGGTATCTTTGAAGGAATTTAGAATGGGCTTTCCATGCCAGATGGATTCTAGAGGGCTCTGAAAGCTAAGGAAGATCTAAACTACTACAATGCTATTGATACCAGAAAATACCAGGTAACTCCCCAGGCACAGATGAGTTCACAATCTGACCCTTGTGTATAATTCAAAATTATCTTGTCTGGTAAAGAAAAAGACCTAGCAACAGTGTGATCCCCAGGTTTTTGTTATCTAAAATGACGGCCAAATATGTCTATAAGGTTGTGAATGATCTCAAAGGAAAAAGTACCTTGTAAGAAAATGAGAAATATTGATTATTACATGGTAACAAAGCCATGAGACAGATGATCTGCTAATCTAAATCAGAGTGACTGCTACAAAAACTACAACAGAGACAGCAGAATTTGACATCTAGTGCTACACCTGTTATTTGGACTTTCTGAAGTCAGTAATTATATTTTCTGTAGAAAGTTTATACAGTGCTGTTTTACATTCTGTTTCCTCTGGAATCTAACAAAACAGTGATTTCTACCACTGTCAGATCCTTGTCCAAGTGTAAGTATTGAAACCTGGAAATGAGATTCAACATCCATTTTGATGCAGATATGAGAATGTACATTTGTCTCTCTTGCATAATCCTTTCACCTATCATGTAAAAATCTTTCAGCAAAGATTTGTTCTCTCAAGGCTATGAAAGTTCAGCAAAGGAATAAATATGACATTTTTCAATGAATTATTTCGCAAATGCCTTCATGTTTGGCCACTTCAGTTATTGTTTTGAAATAAAAAAAAAGGAGAAATCCAGTTAAATCACACCGAGAGCTCCTCAGAGGGAATAAGCCTGAATTATTGCTTACACGGCAGCTTGCCTCAAAACTTGAAGTTACTACCATCATAAATAAAGACAAAATGTCAATAGCTATTTGAAGTTCTACTGCTATGCCAGCCTTTAATGTCTTTTCAAAATAAGGAGCTTCAGGGCTAGTAGACTCCTCCTCTGGACAATGTACAGGATGGGAAGGAATAGGCTGGATGTGGTCTTTTTGTGGGCCTGCAGCTACTCTACCCCAAAATATATGGTAACTGACTGCAGGAGCTTAGTCCTCAGAGGTAACACATTGATGCAAACCTATCACTATCCACAGCCTAGCAGAATTATGCCAGTTTACTTTAGCAAAGATCCCAAGCATAAAATTATGTATAATACAAAATAGACCTGAGAGTTTCATGAAATATTCAGGGTTGGTTTGTTTTATATAAACAAACGAAAACTTTTCTTGCTCAACTTTGAAGCATGAGGAAAATGGGTATGTCTAGATGACCATAATGTCCAAAATATGTATTTAGGAGGACATTATAAAGGACCTAGCAAGTTTCCTTTTTGTGTCTAAAAAGTAAATTATTAAGGTTTCCTTGATGCTTTTGTTGCACCCAGAATCCAGGTTCATCTCTTTTTCAATTTAAGAGGCATTTATTGCCATTCTTCACGGGGAAAAGGGTCTTCAATTCTTAGACCTGAAAGCCTGTCAGTGTGATTTTTCCTAAAAATCATGGCTTTTCAGAGTTACTCTCTCTGAAAGAAGCAAATTTTAAGGCATCTTATTTCATAGAACTGATACAAAAGGATAGATGCTTTTCACAACCTATTTCTAAGATCTGTAACTCAAGAAAAGTTCACCTAATTCACATACAATTTCAACAAAAAGAAGTGTCTGTGCAAATCTCTACATCCAAAATGTGAAGTACCTGCGACCTAGTAACAAGGAGTGTGGAAAAAGGAAGGCAAAGGCAGGTACATCGTGTTATTACAGAAGTCAGCATTCAATAGCTAAAACTGCAACTGCAGAAAATGAGGTTTAAATTATATTTTTTTCCAAGTATTTAGGGACAGTTACATTTTAAAAGGTTAACTTTCTATTTGAACTCTCTGTCAAATTTAACAGTGGCCATTCACAGTTCAAATTCTCTTTTGAAACAGCACAGGAAAGCCCTGTCTTGGATTCCCAATGACTTCTACCAGTTAACATGACCAGCAAGATCAAATACAGTTTCATGTGCTGACAGCATTGAAAACTTAGCTGCCTGCAGCACCATCATATTACTTTGCAGATGTTGGAAATAAATATTCCAGAGGGTTTAGAGTAATGGATCTCAGTATGCCAATGTACCTCACATGTAGCCCCAGCTGTTAAAGCCACTTTATAAGCTGACACAACAGAAGGATGCAAAACTGTTCCTGCTCAGTTTGTACTGGTGTCATTTCAGTCATTTTGCCAGACTGACAAAGTCCAGGCTGTAAATTGGAGAGGTTACTGCATAAAGCATGTGAACAAGCTTACAACTATAACATGTTTGGGTATGACAGACTTGGATAAATCTCAGGAGTGCTGGTTGAGATAACTGACCCACATACCCGTGTTATTCAGCATCCCTGCATCATGCAGGTTTTTCATGTCTTTTGAAGCCAAACATCTGCTAGAAAATTTCATTCTTTCCTTCCTTATGTGCAGAATAACAGCTCTTAACTGGAATATATTTATGTCTTCTCACAACAGAGTGGGCTGATCCATGTGTTTTGGCAACTCCAGTAACCAACCAGAGGACGGAAATTTTACAGGTGACTAAAGTCAAACTTCTTGTAATTCTGCCAACAATCCTAAGTGAGGCCCTTTGAGTTCTCCCGGAACACAGAGGGATGTACCAGCACCTCTCTCTTAGTAGGACTCCTCTCAGAACTCACAAGTTTATGATGCTCAAAGGACCATCACCAAAAGCTGACAAGGCTTGGGCTCATACCCCTACTCCTCAAGACTCAACCCTCACCCATTGCAAATACCAAGGCAGTCCACATGAGCATTTCAGTGACACTTGAGGGGATTTTTTCCCAACTTTACCTTCGTGCATATTTCTTTTTGTGTGCCACTGTGTATGAATTGGTTTTAATGCCCTATAGCAAGTATAGCATAAATATTGCCATGTCAGATCTATAATCGTCATAATTTTAATTGGAGTAAATTCTATTGAATCACTTTTAAAATGTTAAATTAATTGATTTATCAAAAGTTGCTACATCCTTTAGATTCAAATCGTCAAGTCTGAAGCTCTTTGGCAAAGGAGTTGACTGCACCTTCCAATCCAAAGGGTCACTCTTATCCCTTTTCACACTTACCCTTTTCCACCCTTACTCTTTTCACTCCAACCTCCTGTAAATCATTCTAAATCAATTCTATTTTGATTTTCCTTCGTATGTTTGTAGTGGGTTGACCCCGGCTGAAGGCCAGGCTCTCACCAAAGCCACTTTCTAACTCAGTTCAGCAACCGGACAGGAGAGAGAAAATATAATGAAGGGTTGATGGATTAAGGTAAGGTCTGGGAGAGATCAGTCACCAAACACCATCATGGGCAAAACAGACTCCTATTGGGGATATTAATTGAATTTATAACTAACAAAATCAGAGAAGGATAATGAGAAGTAAAATAAATCTTAAAAACACCTTCCCCTTGTGATAGACTGGAAGGATTGCTGGCTAAATACATTTTGGGCATGTGTGTGTGGGGAAAGGGGGCAGATTGGACCTTGCTCTGATGAGGCAATGCCCTGATCCACACATCTCATCCCTCTTAGGCTACAGCCTCCCAGGCCTGCAGTGGCCACCAGTCCCCAGTAAACTGGAAGCAACGCTCCACACCTACCCCTGGAGCCCCAGTCTAGCCCCAGAGTGGCCAAAGGAGCAGAAGCTCCACCTGGGGAGATGGCCCAGGAAAGCCACAGGGTACTTGTCCCAGGACATAAGGCAAGCAGATCTGGACCCTATGACCTCTTGGAATTTCTATCAGCTGAACAGCATTGGAACCAGGAGTGGTAGCTATACTTGTTCTTTTCTATATCTTTTCTGTCTTTCTTTCTCTTTCTTCCTCTAATGCCCTCTTCTTAGAGTTTTGAGTAACCTAAAATTTGACAGGCTTGTAGTTTGAGAAGTTGAATGGTCTAAGTTAATGCTTTGTGAACTGTTTTATGTCGATTAAATGCTGCTCTAAGCTTTTGCCAGTGTTCCCTAATTTTCTGAAGTTGCCAGTAAAGATTTTTTTCTTTTGTTTTGATCTCTTGAAAGTATCTCATTGGTATTTGTCCTGTGCATTAACACAAAGCACATTTAAAAAAAAAACCTTAAGCCCTTTTAAGAGGCTGGCTCACTGAGCCAGTTTTTTTTGTGCCTGACATCCCAACCCCTCTCTTCTTCCCAGCTCTACCTCCTCCCCCTCAGTGGCATAGGGAGATAGAGAGTGGGGGTTAAAATCAATTGTAGAAGTCACCCCTGCAGCGTCCTCACTACCAAAATCTGGCCATGCAAACCCAATGCAGTGTTTCGTTCATGTAGTAAGTAGCAGAGTCAACTTTGCCATCAAAAATTGTTGTGCTTTTTCAAATTTTTATTACACCTTCTTTCACTAATACTTTTCATGACAATTCTTTGTGTGATGTAAACCACTCACCCACAACAGCGTATTGTCAAAAAACACATGTAATTTTTTTTCTCCCCTTCCTCAAAACCTAGTGCTTCCAAAGAGCATAAGGCATATCAACACATTTCAAAGTCTTCCTACAGCTTTAAAAAAACATAACAACCTCCTCTATCTGTGCTTTAAGAAAATGAAACCAAATTTCCTCTTTCCCTAAAGACATAAAAACACAGTGTGTGGTTTAAACTGAATTAGAGGAACCACTGATGTTTTGTCTGATTTCAACTCCAC
The DNA here is from genome assembly GCA_013396875.1 of Vireo altiloquus. Lineage (NCBI taxonomy): Eukaryota > Metazoa > Chordata > Aves > Passeriformes > Vireonidae > Vireo > Vireo altiloquus. The sequence goes on from VZRF01011459.1 coordinate 326,590, forward strand.
AAAGCAGACAGGAATGTGGCATGTGGAGTATTTCTACTTCATCTGCAGCAGTATATTTTTGACTGAAAATACATTAAGAGATATTGCAGGTCAAACTGCCACCTGGTTAAATTTACTGAGGTGGGGGGTAAATGAGATTGGGCAATTAAAATATAACAATCTTCCAGGTCATCTAGTGAAACACTGTAAGGAGAAGTATAAAGTTTTATTTCATAATAATAATGAAAACAATTGCTTCTTTTCCTTGTTTACTTCATTATACTTCAGTGTTCATGGATTTCCATTAGACTCTTACTGACTACCACATATGAACTTGAGAGGAAAATCAGCCTAATGAAGGTGCCAAATAGAAAACAATGTGACCCTTAAAAAGTGGCCCTGTGCTCAATAAAAAAAAATATTTGACTATCATTTGTTTCTGTACCTACATGTGATATTTCTTGCCAATTCTACAGTGATAGTTCTGGGGAGATTTTTATCAGAAATCTGGTGGGATATTTCTATAAATATTAATTTATTTCCAACTGAACCTCTGTTTGAATTAAAAAATGCATGAGACTTTGCATATTTGATGCATTAAATCTTTGCCAGATGCAATATTCTTCAGAAATTAATTTTAAACTCAAACATTGGTGAAAAATTATTGTTTTTATTTGGACATTTGAAGTTCAAAAGACATCTCCAGTAATCTGGTAACATTTATCTATGTGTTTCATAAACACCTGAGTAGTCCTGTTGAAGTCACAGAGATAGCTCACGTACTTCAAGTTAATCATTTCTAAGTCAGGAAGCTTCTTTTGAAACTTTTTTTAAAACTACTTCTTTTAAAGCCTAGAAGTAGGGAAACTGAAAAAATTCAACCAATGCATTATCTATTGTGAATTATTCCTTCCAGTAGCATTTTGTTAGTGACAAATGAGCATAATAATTGAAGCTCTGACTGAGAGCTGATAATAATGAAAAACACTTCCAAAATGTAACTTACTTCTTTGTTACCACTAGAAAGAGCAAATGCTTCAGAATTTTTTTATATTCATTTTTTCGTGTAGAGAACTGACATGGAGCATTCAGTTGGAAAGTACCATTATCTCACACTGAAAAGTGGAGAAATTAGTAATTCCTACATTGTGACCTCTCCTAACTGCTGACTGCGGTGTGTGGTATCAAACAACTCGCTTAAATCCTTATGATTTGGGACCCCTGACCATTAAGCTAACTGAAGTAAAGCCTTCAGAGTATTATGAACATGAAACCTGCAAGCTCCTAGTCCATCTGTGGGTGGTTGGTGATGCTTAACACAATATCTGGCTGGGCACACTTTCTTCCAAGGATGCCCACAGTGTCCTTCATCAAGTTATAATATAGAAATAATATAAAATAATAGTCCCTATATATAATATTTACTTTTGAAGTCTGAATCAATCACTGAGCAAAATCTTTTCAACAGCAAAGATTTTAGTCTTTTGTTGCACCTTTCATAAAGCCAGTGCAGAAAATATGTTTACATTTCTAATGCAGGGTAAGTGAAAGGCATTAGAGATGTGGAAGAGAATGCAGAATTTCAGAGCAATGGCATTACTGCCTTTTACTGAACAACCCAAAAATCACTTTAGGTCTCATAGGAAATTAAAGCCTAAAGTCAGAATGCACATAAAATGAAGACTGAGAAGGGAAAAAGTCTCTTAAAAAAAGAGAAATGTCTTAATTATAGCCAGATGTTATTCCTATGATTTAATTTAATTTTTGTTAGATCTTATTTAATCTCTCTCTCAGTAGGCTGATCTGCACAGAAAAATATGTCAAAAATATATTACATGAATTCCCAAAATCACAAATTTCATGTGAGTTTATTTTGAAAGGTTGTAAGTTGCTCAATGCCCTCCAACTCTGCATCTACTGCAAAAACTTCATGGATGTTATTTATCCCGTATTTAAACTCTTCAGGAAAAGTTGTCCATCCTCTGATGTTTTATTCACAAAGTGCTAATCCCTATGGGGCCTTAGTCTCACGGGGTTTCTTTACTTTCAGTTGTAATACAAATATAAATTAATTTTTATTGATGACGATATCTTTAGGGAATCACTGCATTCCCTATTATTTGGATAAATGAATATAAATCTGTTTTAAGAGAGGAAGATTTATTGCTAAATACAGCTATTGAACAGATCACTGCATGTTTTAAGCTTGTCTCTGTTCAGAATGCCGCTCACAGGACATAGTTTTTTCATTTATGTTGACAAATATAATGTTGCGGTTTAATTATTTATGGATTTTTAATTATTGAAAGCATTACTTAGCAGTCTACCAGGAAATGTATCATGCTATATATTCTGAAGGTAATAAAAACTTAATGATCAGAGGGCCAATGGCATCAGTTCCCTGAAATTAAATTTTTGATGAGAAGTGTCAGAGTGGTTGCAAGTTTTGGGACAGGGGGGAAGGAAAAAGGGTAATAGGTAACCAGGTAACAAATGTTTTCAGCTATGTGAAAGGTTAATGAGCACATAGCATTTGCATAATGTCACCCTTGGGCTTGTCTAAACTGCCCTTTTTTCTCCTTAAAAGTACCCTATCAATGTGAAGGCTACTGTTACTCCATCAAGACAAGTACTAGAGGAAACAGAGTGCTTGGAACTGTTTTTTAGCTTCACATTGGCAGGGTTTAGACAATGACATAGCAAAAATATTTGTAGATAAAAGACTTGTATCTCCATCTAGTCCTGTTCCACACAGGGAGCAAGATCAGCCCAAGGGGGTGGAGCAGAGAGACGTAGATGAGGCCTTTATGGTTATCTTTTTGTATGTTTTTTGGCTTGTTTCTTTTTTCTGATAGCTTCCTTTTTAATCCAAAGTAGAAGCTAAAGGTGATGTATTATTTTTCAAAAGAGAACAATATTTGAACAATTGTCTGGTTAGTGTCTCCACACTGTGGTAAGGAGTTAATTTAGTAAAATAAAAGGGCTACACGAAGGTGTCAAAGAAAAATATTACACTTCTTTTCTTCTCAATTACCACTGTATAAAATATGATTATAAAGCACAGGAAATTCAATAGAACAAGCTGGCAGGCACATATACCAGTGGAATGAAGTCTCTGGTTTTTCTTGCTCTCCTTTTAATAGAAACATTTCTATTAAACTCATATTTCTACTAAAATATTAAAGTTTCTTGAAAACTCAACAGGCTGCATTGATCCAAAGTGTATCACTGTTGCATTAGGTTACACACTGATTAGAGGTGTCCAGGAACATATTATACTTAAGAGTCAAAAAGTTCTTTTTTTTTTAATCTGCTTAAGTACCAGTAGAATTTATTTGAAACATGGAAGCAGACAATATATCAATTCAGGTTTACTTCTGTAACATGTTTTTGCCAGGATTTAGCTGGTAACAACAGGGGATGCTTCTAAACCACTGATTCTTGTCCGGCCCAAAAGTTGAGAAATTAAGCTAAACTTTGTGATACTCCCTGAAATCATTTTCCCCACTTACAACCATGAATGACCTGACTCAAGCAATATTTTCTTAGAAGAAGAAAATCACACAAAGGGCAGGAAAAAGGACTAACATATACTACACTAAATGTTGATTAACACTATTTCACAAAACTTTTCTACGGTAATGCTTTTGCCTAGCCTTCTGCATTCACACTTTGTGACTGTCAAACATCACAGGACTTGGTACAAGCTGTCTCACATCTTGTACTCTAAGATGGTTTTGTTGCTGTAAACTCCTTCCAGCCAGCCCCTATTTTACCAGTTATTCTAGCAGTGGTCCCCAACATTACAGCTATTACAGTTCTCTGGAGCACAAGAAACATCTAAAAGCATCGCTAATTTTCAAGGAAAACTAGAGACTTGTGTCTTTTTTATTTTTTCCTTATTGCTACACACACACACACTTCTTTCCCTTTCTCTAGGTTGGGCTTTTACCTCAACACCAATGAACATAATTATTCTACTCAGACATCTGTACCATATTATAAACACAAATTTTCTCCGCTGTTTGGTATTAACAGAAATGCTTTCCAGACATAACAAAACGTACAGAAAATAGATTTGGTTTAAGTTTATTTATCTGTCCTTTGCATTTACTTTGCATTCCTTTTCTTCCTCAGAAATCAAGAGCACGCACCTCCCTTGCCTCTTGCCCCCGAAATCACCTGGTGTTCCTTTGCCTTTGCTTCCAGCCTTGGCTGCCAAGGTAGCACAGGTAGATGGAACTGCTGAATGAGAAACAGCACCAGCTCCCCCAGCCCAGAAAAAGCACTGTGGAGTTAGCCTGCAAATCATCAGCCCTTCCCTGCAGTTCCCTTTCTTCCAAGATTTCACACTAGATATAATGGGTCTATTTATAGTCTGGTCTAATTATAGATCACAGAAGGTGTGGTCCCACTCAAGGTCCTTACTTTTTCTTTTTTCATTGGCTCTGGCAATCACACTGCCATTGGATAAATGAGGTCAGATAATTAATCCAACAGAGAATGAGCCTGCCATAAGAAATTACTAATTTACTCAGAAAATCAATGAGGTTTTGAGCTCACCCTCCAGCCACATGATCTCCAGATCTGTCTCAAGGGAGTAGTATAGGCCTAGGGAAAAAAAAGAGATAAGAGAATTGTGCCTTTTGGAATCAACCTGGTTGAATGTAGGTTAGTTGCACTCTGAAACAACATCTCAAATATGCCTTCTCTGGAGAATATGTTGTCCTAGACCACCTACAATGACATAAAGAATGAAATGAGGATTTCATCTTTCTTTTCCTCTTTTGCAACCTGCTACCCAGAACATTTCACTGTCATTATGTCATAATGATATTACTTCCCCTCATATAACACAAAAGCAAAAAGAAGTGTCAAAGCCTCCTTCACATATGGATACTCTTCTAAGTAGTAGAAACACAAATGTTTGCAAAAATCCATATTTCCTTTGGTCCGTCTGTAATATAAACACACCAAGCCATGCTATTAGCATTAAGCTATATCTAAGAATTTCGATGTTCATTGAAGAAATTTTTTTTTCCTCCATTGGAGAAAGGCTCTGAAATCTGTTTCTAGAAGAAACAGAAAGCAGTAGAAGGGCCAGTATACAACAATGAAATTAATTTATAGATTGCACAAGTGATTTTATTTTCCCCAGTTTTTTGCCATATTTGCCTAAAAAGCAAAGAGAGTTGTTTTCTGAACTCAGGTTGTTTACTTTGGCTTTCCTTGCGCATCACTAACCTCAAGTTCTGAAAAAATGAAATTCCTAGAAATCCTTCTTCACCTGATCAACAGAATTGCTCCTTGTTATTTTCTTAAACAAAATAAAACAAAAAAAAGGGAAAAAGGAATTGGGGGTAGGTGCATAGTTCTGCTTTAAAAATCATCTCAATTCATGAGACATTCCACGTATCCCAGTTAAATGATTAGGAGAATACATACTCAATGCTGTTCAACTTCTGAAAGCTTAACAGAAAAGTAAAATCTTTTCTCAGCTGCAGCTCAGTCCTTGCTGTGCAGCCCTTGGATAAACTGGAGGTTGCAAGTAACACAAAAGGGAAGCTCAGAGGAGCTGAAGGAATGACTGAGTTGTTTCTTTCTATAGTGAGCCTCCAAGGAGCTGCCCAAATAAGCTGGAAGAAGATTTATGTGTCTGACAGAAGATGTTTATAAGAAAAACGAGGCAGGAAACAGCAAAGGATTGGGAAGAGTTCACTATAACTGCTTTATTAAAGTTTCTGGACCAGGACCTGGAGGACTGGAAGAGATGGAAACTTCTCCTTTAAGCTCCAGTGGAAAATATTTCTAATATTGGCAGAATCAAGAAAATGAGTGCCACACAGCCTAGAGGTGTTAGATTTCTGTCCTCGTAGCTCCCTACACACATTCTGAACACATATTGTGAGTGGGAAGGCAGTCTGACCAGTGTACTGTCAGGCACAAACACAGGACAGTACTGGGGGAAAACAGTAACTCATGTAGGAAAGGGGAAACTGCAGCAGCATTCCCATTCTTAACCCTATTCATAAGCATGACTATTACAGGTTACAAACAGATAATCATACCATGAGCTACAGTTTAAATCTGCCATCTATAATTTTTTTTTTAAATTCACATTTTTTAAATTATGCAATTCACTAACTTCATGTGAGAATAGCTGCTGTGATACTGGCTGGTCTTCTCCCACCTGTTCACCCTCAAACCCTGAAATTTCAAGTGCTGAATAAAGTGAAGACTAGCATTTAACCAGATATGCAGAATCCACAGAATCCACATTCACTGATCTGAACAGTCTTTGAACAAAATAAATTAATTGTAATACATTCTTTGAAACAAAAACAATAATTGCAATGTTTTCGCTTTTTTTTTTTAAAAGAACTTTACTGATCTTTGCAAGTTTTTATTATATTTAACTTCTACTTTCCATGGGTGGATGTGGTTCTCTGTGAAGTGAAAGGCGGTGACAGCTGCTGAAGGTTTTCCAGCTGATAGAGTTTTCAGTGTTGGTCCATGCACATTCAAAATGTATTCACGTAGTGAGATGGAGTGTTCTGTACTAGGAGATAGATCCCAGGCTTTTATCATGAACATTTCTGGGTATCTTGTAGTGTTTTCTTTTTTAGTAGTTCAAGAGGTCTGTTTGTAGAAGAAAGTATAAAGGTCTCGATTATGTGTGACAGTGTTATAAAACATAAGGAGGTAAAATGTGTATTGCAAATCCAGTCATGTCCACTGAAGCAGCCCTTTCTTTAACTCTGTTCATGAATCAGCATAGCATAAAACCTGCTTTATGACAGAAGATTATCTTGCCTGGAATATAGTAGTATAAATTTGATATGCAGAGGAGCTGTTCTATCCTGGTTTTTTGCCCGTAAGACACCACCAGTAGCTTCGAACAAAGAAGGCAAAATGGAAGAAAAAATATGTTTTTCCTTCCTAAAACTGAGCTTTATAGCTTATTCTCTCATTTTGTTTGGGGGTTCTTTGAAGCATGAGTTTGTGTGGTCAAACTTAATGGTGGGGCAGCTCCACATACTCTCAGCTCTCTGACAGGGTGTGATGTCTGCCTGCACCAGCTCATGTTGTTGTAGTGCCTTGGACAGGTTTATATTGTCCTATCTTCAAAAAGACAAGAATCTGATAATTTCTCATAAAAATTAGGAGTTTAAAACTAGATTAAAATATCCCCCTTTGGATTATATTTCTAGTTGAATTACATCAGAGCAGTCAGGAAAAAAACAAAATTATGATCATGTAGGAGCGAGATGTTTGTTGCTATTAAAAATTTTTTGAGCGTGACATTGTTAGCAATGTGTTGCATGTCTTTAAAATCCTGTTGCAGAACTCAGGATGGGCTATGAGATCACTGTGTGAATCTAGGGAAGAGACACTGCTTTAGTGCCCTTTTGCTTGTTCTGTTCAGTTCTGCATATTTGCAGTGCAGGAGCCACAAATACACTGCCTTTTTAACAGGCTGCCCCTTGACACTTCCTCTTAACTGATAGTCCTAGATGAGGCAGTACAGAACAATTTCTGGGAAGGGAATGGTGTGGATGCTGACAGCTTGGTCAGAGGAGAATTCTCAGCTTTTGCAACCATGAGAAAAGTTTTCTCTAGCCGTGGAAAGAGAATCGCTTCCCACGGCTAGAAGATGAGAAGCAGAGAAAAGTTTTATAAACCATCTGGGATGTTTTGAGAATATTTATCTCAGTGGTATCTGTTGCTTTTGTTATCCTTACAGATTTCTCTGTAGCTAACTAATTGTAGCTGGTCTTGTCTCTCTCTGCTCCTTGCCAGGCCGGCTGGAGAAGCAGCTTGGCAAGAGAGCAGCTGGATCTCTTTGGAGATCTCTTTTTTCTGTCTGCTTGTTTGCTTTGTATGAAATATGCATGAAATAAAGAAGATATTTTGCCTTCTGAATGGAGTCATTCTTATGCTGCACTGGCCAGGACATGGCCTGAGTTGCAACAGAATGGGGCAAAACTGAAATCAGCATCACAAAGAAAATAAACTAAACAAGCAGAAGCAGCAATGTCCATAGACATACATAGACACAGACACACACACAGAGTGATTAAATTCACCCTGTGTCCTGCATAAGACCTTCATTCACTGTTATAATGGAGTAATGAAATTTCCTCCCTCAAACAAATCTAAAATTGTGTTTTGAAGCTGCCTTCTCTCGGGTGAGGGTATTTTTTCTGCTGAGCTTCTTCCCTTTTCTGTCTGGGATAATAGGACCCACTATCAAGAAAATGCAAGAGAAAGTTTTGTACCTTTGTGCTGGATTTGGGCAGAAGGCTGAGACCTGCTGTGCACACCGCAGTGTTCCTCTCCCTGCATAGCTACTCTGATACAAACACTGCTGGGAAGAAAAACACGGTGATAGATAATGGGATTCTTGAGTTCACGGTCAAGCCTAACAGCTGCCATGATTACCAGGATGAGGCACAAACAGCCACATTCATCTGTGGTGCAAATCCATTGATGTCAGCAGATGAAACTGGCTCTGAGAAATGTGGCTGCTCTGCTGTAAGTTTGTTTCTGAGGGAAGGGAGGGTAAGCAGTAGAAAAAAAGGCAAAGCATTAAGTAAATATGCAAATTTCAATCTAATATGCAAAGTCTCCAGTTTGTTGCTCCAAACACTCCAATAAATAAAGAAAGCTCTCTATTTGGCAACATATTCGCACATAACACTGTGTACTTTCCACATAAAGCTTTCCAAGTCAACTGGCTAATTATTATTATTATTTTCTCTTCTGCTGTTAGAAAAGCACCTTCCACAAAAACAAGAGCCTTGTTTTGTTGATCTCTCTTTGAAGATTTATATATTGGATTAATTAGCAGTTGGAACAGGACTCACTCCCTCTCTCAGCTCCCGTTCTCCCATTAACAGTCTGTGGCTTGGTGCTAAATCTCAGAAGACAGTCCTGCTATTTACTGTTCTGTTTAGTGTGGGATTGCTAATTCTTATCTATTTAAACACAACTGATGATGTCAGGACAGTCAACAAGCAAAGGGAGTGTGCAATAACTAGTCGTAATGTCACTGTTGATCCTAACACTTTTGTAAACTAATCATCTTTCTTTTTATTTCATTCCTAAGCATTAAAGAACTAAGAAAGAACAATTAGTATGAGAGTTTGGGGAGAATAACATCTTTTTTATTTGTATTGCTAATTTTGTTAACTGCAGTCTTAATTTGGAAATAATTTGCTGAAAGTCTTCTTTGCATATTTTTGTCCCTCCGTGTGTGCCTAATTCCTCGAAAATGATTCTGCATTACAGAGGGGCCATTTTACTATTCCTAAGTGGTCACACTGATCTTGCCCCTAGCTCATACCCAACCCAGACTGAAATACGTCAGTGACTCGGCTGAATCATACTGCCTTTGCCTTCAAGGCATCTGTGTGAGGATAATCCAGCACCTAGATGAAATTGCTTTAGCTGCAGCAGGATTGGACTAACACTACTCAGACCTGAGAGAGTGCTCATAAAGCTGAGCAGGAGATGTCACATCCTGCCTCCATTTCTGAAGCATCGGTGTCTGATGGTGTCAAACAGCTGCCTAACAGGCTGCCAGAGGAGCTGTAGCAGCAGCTCAGCAAAAGCTGGTGCACCCACTGCACCCTGCAGCTGGGTTCTCTAGGCAGCTGCACAAGCTCCAGCAAGCTTTCCTCAGAAGCAGGGACAGAGCATGTCTGCAGAGCAGCATACTTGTGTTCTGGGCCAGCTGGTTCCTGGGGACGACCCCGTGGGACCTGTGCCTCGGGTGACACAGTTCGCTTGTACTCAGCCTGCTCACAGGGCTCATGGAGAAGTGCTGGTCTGTTTCCTGCACCACTCTAAGGAATCCCAGTCTTAAAGCTTTAAAAACTGCAGAGATTGCAGTCAGAGGTTGGGTGAGTCACTTTCTTTCACTTTCCTCGTTTTACCCATCAGAAATGATAATATTCTCCTCTGGCAAAACTACAGAGGGATGATTCAAAGGACAATATCCCTTTCCAAAAGTCAGCCACAATAAGAAGAAACTTAGGCATCCCATGTGCATTGAACTGAATGTTAGGGGGTTTCCAGGCAATTGCAGCTTCAGCTCCATCCAAGGAGACCATTTAACACAGATATAGGGTAGGATTCATATTTGATTTTGCTTATACCAACAAAAATAAGATCCAAACCCAGTTCATTACAGTTAATTGCAGAAGTTGCACTGACTTCAAATTGGATGCCAAATTGAATGCCTAATGAAAGACTTAATAATCTGCATTTTAAACATGGCACTGGTACCTGTCCTGTGCAGAGATGCAGAAATTTTAATCTCAGAAGATATATTTGCACTTGGCTACACACCACCTTTAATTAAACATCACCCAAGAGGTTTTTTTCTGTACCTTTTTTTCATCTTAAAGACAAAGAAAAAAGCCCTTTCAAGAACTACAGGTCTGACCTTTTTTGAGGGCTGCTTACATTGTATGAATTATGCTCTTCCATAGACTTTGATTAACTGTAGTGATAAACTCTTGTGAATATCTCATAGCAAATATGAGGTTATTACAATGAACCCAAAATTTTGAAATGTTCCTATTTTTAGTAGTCTAGGGCCTGTCTGTTAGAAAACAATTGGGAACATATATAATGTTGAAAGTATTCCTGTACCAAGTTTGACAAAGAGGGGAAGATTATGGGCCAGGTTTTAAGAATATTTTGGTCCCAATGAATTGTCACAATATATTGGTCTTTCAAAATCCAGTTTCCAGCAGGAAACTGACTATCAGGCATGAATGGTAAAATATATACACTAATGCATCTAAGTGGGCTTTGTACGTATTTTGAAGTCTGCCTTATTTTGGTTTTGTTTGCAGCTGAAAGGGAGACCAGAAGGGCCTTATTTTTAGACTAAACTGATTAACCATATAACAGATCTTAACAGTTTAAAACCATGTTGTACATCCAATTTTATTATTATCTCAGCCTTTCTATAGCCATCCCAGTTCCTACAGCCTTCCATCAGAAGCTGAAGAATTTTCCTTTCTTTCCCCTTCCGTGATTCTGTGATTCTGTGATGCCTTCAGTATCCTGCTTATTTGGTCTTCTATTTTCCCTCTTGTTCTCTCTTCTAGTCACTATTCCAACCTTCTCACCACAACAGTAATAACTTTCTACTAGTCTGATAATTGAATAGCTAAACTGTTTGTGGACATTCCTTTAACTAGGAGGTCTGATTTTTTGCAATCCTTCTTAGTTTGTCTGAAAAGAAAAATAATCCAAACATCAAGAATAATCCAATAAATAATGAACTATTTATGGAATGTAGATGGGAATTTTTAAGGAAATTTAAGAAGAATTAAAAAAAAAAAAAAGCAATCAGATTTGCAAAATGGGTCTTTAAAGTCATATCCACCTCTTATGGCAGGATAAAAATATATTTGGATAAAATGTATCATTCATCTTTATTTGCTCCTGATCTGCACTACACCAGGTGCAATCTCCTACGTAGTCTTCTTCCAGACTGCCCATTATTGTTCCTTTTTATTTTCCTACTTAAAATAAAGCATTGATGATTTTCCAATAATAATCACCTTATGAAGGCCAGATTTAGCATATGGGTTCCATTATTAATGGCCAAAGAAACTGCAGTCACTACTGTTGAGGAATGACCTGCTTTACAGTGGTTCGAGTTCATTAACGACTGGGCTCTTTCACAGACACTTGTGAAAGCTCTGTGTCATGTAGATATTTTGATACAGAGAAAGCTGCAAGCAGATTTAAGACTCCCTGTGAAATGGAGACAACATGAAAATTCACGAAGATCTAGTAGGAATATTTGACAACCAATCTGAAATACAGCAAGAGAACCCAAAAGCATCCCTTTCCAAGCGAAGCTCTCAGAGCAACTTTGACACTGTGCTGTGCTGTAAATCTTCAGTGTCCCAGTATTAAATTTCTTCAGTGGAATTAAACATGCGCACCAAGAAACAGTTTCCAAGCAACATCAAGTCCCCCATCACGAGCACACACTATTTGACTTTGAGTGAGCAGACAGGAAGACAAGAACCAGTTTCCCTACTGGGACATGTTGTGATATTTGTCTCAAGGATGCTGATGGCCTCTTCCACACTCAGGTGCATCAGGTAGCACAGCTACCTTCCAAACACATAGCTTAGCTAGAAGGGAGTACAACAGGTGGAAATGGTAACTCTTTTTTACTCCCTTGTCACACCCAGTCCAGTCACACATATCAAAATTTTTTATCCTAACAGGTACAATCCTTTTACAGGGCAAAAATAAACTCTGCACTTCTGTATGGCATGCACTGAATTTCCCTCCCAGCTGCCTGGTACTGAATTGAATTGAACTCACGAGGATATGAACATCTTTCCCTCAAGAAAAATCGTCTTTCCCACTGAAGTTTCAAAGTACATTATTTCTTTGTACACTGTAATCTCTCTGCATTACTGAGAGCAAATCACTTCCTGACATGCCTTACAAGAGTTATTTCCTCATCCATAATGCTTACCAATGGTATTAAAGTCTTGATACACTATTTTCATGGCTTATAGATACATTACCAGCTAACTGCATGAGAGGCTCTCCCTTACAGAGAGATTAACTTGCTTTGCCAGGAATCAAAGTTAATGTCATCAAGCAGTACTAAGTGGTTATCAGCTGTTGTTATCTGTGATGCTGTGATCTCATCAGTCACAATCCACTAGCGATAATTTGATTCACAAAGCCCAGCTAGTTCAACTGGGAGTGTACTTTGGATTTTGTTGGACAAACCAGGTGGCATCAAAACAATTAAATTCTAATTTATTTATTTATTGGTATATATTTAATTAAAAAAAAAAAGCGCACTCATTTTGATACAGAGAAGAAAGCAGAGACTCTCGGAAAACAGAGGCTGTGCAGGGAAGTCACAAAACAATCTAATTTCAATTCTTGTATCATCATTTGTATCATGACTCTCAAATCCACGTTGTTAAAGATATTCATCAAGGTGCATTTACTACAGTAGTGTCAAATCTCTTACAATTATATTGCCTTTCCGTCGCTTGTAGGGACCACAAATTTTTACTTTGTTAAATAATTACTTCAGGAACCATACACTAAACTTAATGAGATGCAGTCTGCTCTAGCCACCAATTTCAGGCAGACCTTACCAAGGTGTACTCCTTTTTCACTACCTATTGAAAAAAAATCAGATGCGGTAGATAAAAGAGTACTTAATAAGCACTATGTAATAACCTCTCCACACAGGAAGGACTCCAAATTGAAAAAACATGTGAAAAACCTTAAAGGTGGACACAACTGCATGCAGTAGAAAAGGGGAAGATGGAAAGAGATATGAAGAGAAGAGAGAAATAGGCCAAAGAAATGGAGATGGGGAAAGAAACAGCAAAAACAATGTGAGTCACCAATGTGAGTCACCTATTGTTATGATTTACACTCGTCTATAGACTTCTGTGTTGAAGACCCTCTGTTTTTAAGGCTCTCCTACCATATAAAAAAAGTATTTAGATTTTTTTGGAAAATAATGTAAGTATTCATAAAGTAAAAGCAGTTTGTGAGCAAAGTCCTGTTCTGAAATCTCTGATTCAAAAATATTATTTTAAAATTGTCCCATTCTGACTTCTGAGCATTCAGTTGTGCAAACTAATACATATGTTTATTAAATTCACACACATTTTCTAATTATCTGTTTGTGATCATTTAAAGATTTAGGTTTTTTGTTCACAGTCAAGCTGAGGACATTTTCTTGAGGAAATCACTTATTCTCGTAAAATGGACAAACTTGCTTCATTCTTGTTTAGATTGCAAAAGAGCCAATAGACACTATTAGGAATCTCTGGAGCAGTCTTCTGGTGTTATCTACTATCAATTCTCAGTTCAGAGGTGCCAAGACAGGCTAAGAAAGCTGTAGCTTCTCTCACTACCCTTAGCACCAGCCATCAAGGTGTGTGTGCTTATGTTGCACTACAATGGTGAAAATACACCTTCTTCCCTAAGTTCCTCTGCTCTCCCTCCCAAAGTCCATGAGAGCTCTACTCATGTTTGCATTTCCTGAAAGGTTCCTAAACTGCATTTTAGAATTTCTCCATCTAACCTCTGTTCAGCCATTATATAGACATAATTAATGAAGTATTTTAACCAACAGAAAGCTCATTCATGAATTTTTCTTGATAAGCTTAATCTCAGGGTTCTGAGATGATTGAAATGAGAGGTCAAGGGGGTTCTTGGGAGATGAAAGTGTCATTTACTGCAACTATCTCCAACATAAAGGATTTTAAATCTCAAGATGTAGCTATACAAGAAGCATGAGAAGCAGGAATGCAGTCAAAATTAATTTTTTCTTATTAACAGGAAAGTACATTAATGTGCATTTGTCCCCAGTATTTACTCTGCTTTAATTGTTTTAGTGAACTAAAAAGTCGTGTTTCTAATTACATGGAGATAACTGCTGTTCACACTACAGGGATCCATTATTTAAAAGTAATACTTGCCCTGCTTTGAAGGATGTTGGAGAAATAATTTAGAAAGAACAAAGTCACAAACCTTTGTTCAGTCAAAGTAGTGAGTTTAAAAAAAAACATTTTAAAAAAATACAGCTGACACTTTTTGCTTGGTTTAAAGTGGATTTAAAATTCTACATTTTTTTAATATGTCTGATAAAATTGTCCTATCTTTAACTCACAGGTATATTTATTTTAGCATGTGAAATTCAGTAATAGCTTAAAAATTATATAATAATTATGAAAGAATCAAAGCAGGTGTATATGTATCATGAAGTGGTCTAAAAAATGTGCCTTTTAATAGCAGCTTCTAATAGGGCATGTTGTCCTTGGTAATAGATCTAAATTCTATATATAGGTGGATGCAAATACAGCAAATAGTTACTATTTCTCTTTGAAGAAAAAAATCACGTCAGCTTGAACTTCATGGTTTTATTTCCTTTCTCTGTTCAACTAATAGTGTCAAGCAGACATATGTAGTTAGCAGCAATAATGCAAATATTTGCTCTGCTTTAAATGAAAATAGTCAGACACAGTTATCAAAGACATTAATAAGTATTTAATGAGTTCACAGAAATACCCTCTGGTTTTCCAAGAGATGTGAAAACTGTCAGAGCACAAACTTTCTCCAAACTATGATCTCCACAGAACAAACAAGACATCCCCTGATTTAGTGAAAATTTCACTGTCTACAGCATTAATGTGAGAATGCTCACAAAACATAATCCCCTCAGTACCTGCACATTACTGAGACTACAGAGAAAAAGTCAGTTTTATGATTTTGAAAAATAACTGACAGCGCTGAAGAATGAACCAACCAATTATGCCCTGAAGCAACCAGTGTGACTTTGAATAGAAATAGGGCATTGTAAGGTTATTTAATACAATATTTCAAAGAGAGTGTGACGATTTACTCATCTTCTGCATGTAGTCAGTGTTTTCTTTGTACAGTGAAGGATATTGTGCTTAAATAATTGTTGACACTTTATGCACATGGTGCATATATTCTGGAATATAATAATGATTAAAAGAGTTTCCTGGGCCACTGGAGACATTATGTGTTGTTGATAGAATGCCAGAAAAGAGAAAGCACCAACAAACCAAACTCACAGAAAGTATTCTATAGCTAATAACAACCGTCCTCCTCTCACCTCGAGATGAGAGGAAGGTTAGTGCACAAAAAAATCCCGCCTACAGCTGAGGGACTCTAAGGAAGTGTATTCTTTATACTCTGGCCCCTTCTGCCAGCCTTTATTGGTGATCTCCAAGGACACAATAACAGCTCTGCAGATTTTCTGTCCACAGGTTTTGTTGCCAGAAATATTCTCACTCATGATTATGTTGTTTTGCTAAAATATCCATGTTAATTTTCAATAAGGGTTTCATAGTTTTTTATAATAGAGCTCATATGTGGGGATATCATCTATTGCAGTGACACCCTGAAGTTCTGCATTTAGGAAGGAACAGTCTATTGGTAGACAGGACTGTGGAACACACTGCTTAGATGCCCTCTTTCCTGAAGAATATCAATTCAGTCAAATGGATTTAAACATTTTTTAAGGTCAGAAGGGAACATTAGGATAAACTTATCTGAAATTCTGTGTTAAAAAAACCCATTTGTACGTAGCACATATAAAAATAGCTGATAATGCTAGGAATATTCACCACCATTTAGAATTTTATCTAATATCAAATAACATGGCATCAACTCTGCGAGACAGAGAAAAATTCATGTATTGTTGAAGGGAAATAGACACATGGATACATAAAAACACATGGAGCTTGAGCACAGCACATTGATTTATGCTGTCACCTAACCAGAATTAAGCAATACCTAGTTGCCATATCCATTGTAATGCCCACTCTACAGAATCTCAATGCCAGTCAAAGCAATGGATATGGATATGGATATGGATATGGATGTGGATGTGGATGTGGATGTGGACGTGGACGTGGACGTGGACGTGGACGTGGACGTGGACGTGGACGTGGATGTGGATGTGGATATGGATACGGATATGGACCAACCACCTCTTTGAAGGATGATGGTGTAATTATCTGAGCATGTGACACAACTGCTGTGTCATGTACTTCTTTAAATTCCAGTACTGAAGAACAGCATGGACTTTGTAACACATTTTCCCACTACTGTTCCCAAACTGAAGCCAGTTTGTCATCATTAAGCCGAGCACAGTATCATTGCATAACCTGGTCTTAGATTTCCTTCAGCTCGCCAGTTCCCAGTGCCTGGAAATTTCCCTCCAGAAAGAAAAAGCCACCACTTCCTACTAAGAAGATTATAAAATTAGTTAACTTTAAAATGGTGGTATTATCCCCTCATCTGAAAGTGGAAAGCAATCTTAGAGTGAGAAAAGCACAAAACAATTGTCCAAATACAACACCTTGGAAACCACAATGGGGAGTCAGGGAAATTAGAAGAGCCACAAGAATGCCCTTGCTGAGGGTTACATCTCCCTCTTTCTATTCAGAAACAGCTGTTCCAAAACCAGGCAGAATAACTGGGATTCAGAGAAGTCTTTCATGACACTTTTACCTTGTTAGTTAAATAGATCTATGAATTCACGCTGGTATCACTACCCTTGGGCTGTGGCAGCCCTGGGATTTCTAGGAAAGGTAGTAAAGCCCAAAGATGTAGTGTATAATTTTTACCTAAACTTCTCAGGACCGGAGGGATGAGCACATCTTCTGCAATGAATTTTTTTTACTTTTTTTTTTATGTGGGAGGCCAGAAGGGAGAGTGATAAGGGATCTAGTTACGAGTCTTGGCAGTGAAGCAGAAATAAAGACAGCAGTTTTGGTGGTAATTCTAGTTCACTTAGCCAGATAATGTTTCCATGATTCTTTACAACTACTTCCCTTTTCACACCATTGAGTTTTTCTAGTCTCTGATGTCTACTTTTCTCTCAAAGTAAAGATTTAACAAGTACCTTCTATATTGTCCCATAAGCAAGGGAGACAGGGCTACAGAACTAGCTATTTTCCCACTAAATGGAGAAGGACAAAGATTCATGTCCAGGTTTCCCTGTGTCTTAACTGAAGAGGGAAGATTCTGTATGCAGTGGTTTCCATCTTATTATGCCCCAAGGTTACCATTTTAGACTTATTTAATTTTGCCTTTCTCATGCCCTCCTCTCATTTCAGTGCCTGAAAATAAGACTTGTTTCTGTAACGGATTTTCAGTTCTGCTCTATTTCTTCATTCAATCTGCATGAGATTAGAAATACAGAGATTAGAAATTTAGCTTAGTCTCCCATTAGTCCTAAACTCAGTGCATCACAGGTTTGTTGAGTTGGAATGAATGCTTTTCTCATCACTTAACTGATGTCTCAGTAACTGCATTTCTCATCTTCTCATCTGCATTAAGGATTTCTCCTCTGTTTCTCCTTTTTGTTTTTCATGAGCCCTAAAGTTAACATCCATTAAAAAATAAAAAAATAGAATCAAAGAATCACAGAATCATTTACATCAGAAAAGACCTCTGAGATCACTGAGCCCAGCCTTTGATCACCACTTCATCAACTAGACCATGGCACTACCACTTGCTTCTTGAACACTGCCAAGGATGATGACTTCACCACCTCCCTGGACAATCCATTCCAATGTTTAATAATCCTTTCCACGAGGAAGTTATTCCTGATGTCCAGCCTGAACCTTCTCTAGCACAACTTAAGGCTATGTCTTCTCATCCTAAGAAGTATTAGTATCTCAGCATTTTCCTCATCCCTGGTGACTATGATGTTCTCGTCTGTGTCCAATAAAGATGGAGATTTTCCTTGGCCCTCCTTTTGTTGGTAACATATTTATAAAAGCATTTATTATCTTTCACAGCAGTGGCCAGATTGAATTCTAGTTTAACTTCCACCTTTCTAATTTTCCTTCTGCATTACTTAATGGCATCCTTATACTCTTCCTGAGTTTCCTGTCCCTTCTTCCAAAAGTCATAAACCCTCTTTTTTTCCCCCGAGTTCCTGTGAGAGCTCCCTGTTCAGCCAGGCTGGTCTTCTTCCCCAATAACTCCTGTTTCAACACTTAGTATTTAAAGGTGCAGGAGCAGGCCAGCCCTAACTTTTTAATAGCCCCATCTTAATGTATATGTTTTTAAAATTTACAGACAATTTAATTTTCATTCTTAGCACTTTCAGTCAAGAAAATTGGTGGTCATCTGTGTAAGAGAATCAATGTTATGTTATATTATTAATCAATGTGTACTAAATAACTGAGAACTCAACTTTCAGGTAAAATGAGACTGCATGAGCTGGCTGCTAAATGATTTTCTTGCACAATATTAAGGTAAATACATTCTTTCCTAGGCCTGGAAAAAGAGTTAAAAGTTCAGAGTGTTGTTTTAACGCAGACTGCTAAACAAAGCTAATTTTGAAAAGTAGGATGTACCAGAATGTGAAATGAATACTAGCATAACCAAATTGGGAACAATTTCCAGTGGCTTCCAATGCCATTTCAGCACAAAACTGATCCTGCCTTTTTCCTTTAACTTTCACACGTTCAGCTGTTAACTTCTACAGAAGTGTGTCTGTTTAAAAAGTTCTCATCCAGACTTTTTCAAACAACAAACTATTCTGTCATTGAATTAAGTGTATACATATATTAGAGATTTTGAAAAAACAAAAAATAACATAACTGTGAGTTGAAATATTAGCAAAAAGCAATAGATTTTTTTTTTTTCTAAATGAAAAACATAGCATTTCGGTATCTTTACTTCACAAGAAAATGATTTCATATATAAATGTATGCAATCAAGAAATGTTCAGGCAATGGCATCGCTTCATTGGCTCAACATCCCCAAGTACATTATAATTTAGGTGTTAAGGTTTAATTAGCAGAATACAGTTTGGGCAAATGAACAGCATGGAGGTGCCAAAACATGAAATCCTAAAAATAGGAGCCCATAAATCTTCCCACTGTGGTGCACATATGCAGCTGTACAGTATCTGATGGATTGAAAACTCTGCCTGAGAAGGGCATTAAGATTCGCAGCAGCAGAGGAACTCGACTGAACAAATTTCATAGGGCAGCAGGAATTTATCATGTTTGTTCTGTCAATGTAACTCACATCTCACTCGCTAAACCCCATAAAGGAGCTCAGGAAGCAAAGAGAAAAAGGCAGAGGGAAGGAAATGGAGTGGTATCAAATAGGGATTTTTTAAAGAGATTTATACATAAGCTACTTTGAGACTACATTGCTTCTCGAGAAAGAAGGAAAATGTAAAATAAAAGAACCATTAACTAGTATATTGTTTTTATTTTGCACTGGGTTTCATGACATAGTGCTTTTTTGAGGTGCTCTGTCAAAATACCAATTCCCAAACCTTTTCAAAGGAGTGCATACAGTATTTCCACTTGAAGAGAAGTAGATCATAAACCCATAAGGTGCGCTCCTACAGCAATCACTTTGACAGTTCTTAGGACAGTAGCCAACAGAAATGTTTCCTGCAGAAAAAGGATACAAAATGAGCCCATCCAATTTTTCTTGTTCTTGTTTGGCCTTTGTTTGAATCTTGGAGCCTGAAAAACAGTCTTCCTTTCTGGACAGGATGGATTTTCTCTGTGTGATTGGCAAGTAGAGGTATGAATAATCATACCTTGATTGGCTTCAAGATCATGATATAAACCGAAGCTCAGAGAAGTCTGAGAGAGAATTTTGTGCCACCACACCCACCTGAAGATGGAAAGTAAGTGTCTCTGGCCAGCCTAATTTACCCAGGTGACAATATTGTTTTTACGATGAATTCTACCAGCTAGGTTTCATCATTGGGGGTAAGACTTGTTACGGAGGTGTAAAGGTGAGAGAGAACCTCTGGTATTGAACTCCAAAGAATATTTGAGGACATATGCAGAATATTCTATGGAGCAAATGCCTTAAAGATAATGAGTAACAAATAAGACTTAGTATCAAACTAGATCAGAGTAACATTGTGGACTGACTCTTTGGAGCACAACCACTGCCCTAGGAAATATTCAAACCACATCTGTATGGTTTCCCGAAGGTGGTTGCTCATTGAAGTAGCAGTGCTGTGAACTTTGCAGTCAGTGTTACCCAGACTGTTAGCAGCATACAGTTCACTGTACAGAGATGTGACAGGTGGCAATTCTAGCTCCTATAACACAGCAGGAGCAGAGCTGTTCTGCTGTTGGTAGAACAAAGTCAACTAGCTCAGCACCAACATAGGACCTGACAAAACATTTCTTCACAAATGAAGTAACCAGATACGGAAGGAGGGCAAACATTTGCAGAGACTTAAGGCACAGCGCATCCCTCTCAGTGCAGAGGAGCTCAGATATCAAAGTCTGTATTATCTGCAGAAACAGAAGCAGGAACAGCTGCTCCTAAGCTGCTAGAGAGCAATCAAGCCGATTAAAGAGGTGCTAAAGACCAAACAATTTTCTCTACATGGTGCTGTCACGTTCAAGTCTCTGCTAGCAGCTCTGCTCCATGCTCCATTTTCCACTCGATTTTTGTTCTTAAAAGCTGCTCCTACCTGAAGTGGATGGTGCTTAGCTATGGCTGCGCAGTGGCTAAACTCCAGGGGGCCACCCTGTGTTCTTGAGATTCTTGTACATAAATACATATGCCCAATTTTCATGTAGTTTTTAAATGTGCCTTTCTTGTTTTTCTAAATAAAAACATAGTAGTGGGCCCATAATGTCAAGGACTTCTTGAACTGTACCAGGGGAATGACATCTCCAAAACTGACCAAGGAAAGTGGATTTAAGATTCAAGGAGCTGCAAGGCAGGAATGATGTACCAGAAAGGGGTTCAAACCTTAATTTTATTGAGAGAAAGTCTTTCTGTGTAATCTAATTCAAGTCTTTGTGCCTCTTATTGACATCTGACAAAAGACTCCTGAGCTAAATAAATGAGCTCTCAGAATGATTTTAAGAAAGATTAGATGTCTCTTGGCCTTTTTCTTAAGAAAACATTGCTTTTGACTAATGTCTTAGAACCTATCTCACAGCAATCGCAATAGAGGAAAGACAGTGAAGGATTGAGTGGTGTAAAGCACCTGCCTTCAGCTGGGTTTGCTAACAGATCAGGTCTTTCTGCTGTATACAAAATGAAAAGTAAACTCAGTGGATGCTCTGTCTACCTGTGGAGATGTTTCTTTGATTCTAGAGAGCAGAATAAGTATTTCTTCTAAATTTTTTACTTAAGATAAAGGTTGGTGGGGTTGTTTTTGGTTGGTTGGATTTTCCCCAAATAGGCTATTTTAGGTGTAAGCTGTTCATACCTGTACAGGAAAAAAAATGGCAATAAAATAAACCTGGCCACTTGTCTTTTTTTCAGACATCTTTTCAAGTACAGGCTAACTGGAATGTAAGAAACATCTAGAAAACAGCCTTAACATGTGTGCATGTGTGAGAGAGCTGGGTATATCAGACCTAAAATACTACCTTACATTGTCAGAAAATGCAGATTGAGGACAATGATTTGGTGACCAAATACTCCAATCTGTGTTGCGATGTTTCATTCCAAAATTTCCCCGGTTTAACCCATATTTTTAAAAGCAGTATGAAATGTTTAATTTTTATCAAATTATTTCTTCTGGATATTTTTTTAAATATTCCTAAACATAACTGGCTTGTGACAATGTGCTGAACAGATATACAACATTTAATTTTGCCATTTAAAATAAGCAAATTTCATTAAATAGAGTACAGGTATTTTCTGCATTTTAAAGAAACAAGAAGGATTGCTAGTCATTAACATAAAAATATGGCATTTGCAGCTGGCTATCTCTATTACTATATTCTTTCTAAAGGACATTCCTAAATGGGGAAAACAACTGTTATAGCTATAAAATAAAAACCTACTTCATCAGGTATAAGTCATGCAAGCTTGGAGCTGTAGGTTTCATTTTATGTTCATTCACTAGCGGTGGAATTTGCACTCCCATTTCTTTCTGCTGCCGCATCTCAACAACCTCGGAGGTGCTCAGAAACACACTGAGAGACATTCACATAAAACATAAAGTAGAGCCAGGTTAGACCAATTTGTGGCACTATTTTCAACAGGATTCTCTTTTCTGTTCTCTCTGAACAAACTCTTCTCCTCTTGCCTGTTCCTACTCTCTGTTTTCTTTTGTTCCTGAACACAAATGAAAAGAGCAAAGCAAAACCAAAGGAAATTTGTGAGTGCACTGCCTCTAATTCTGCTGTAACCCACTGCCTGACCAGCAGCTGCTACCTGGCACTGTGGTGATGTTCTGTAGCTTTAACAGGCTGAAGAAAAGTACGTTAGCACCCCTGCTATTATTAGTGCCTCATAAAAAGCACATGAGAGCAATCAGAGAGAAGAAATGAGAGCAGGTGGGAGGGGAGATGTGGAATGAGGAAAAAGGTATCAGGGAACTGTTTGTTCATTCTCTGATGACCAGCCAGTCATTTTCCTAACCTTCAAGAATGAATAAGCTGACAACATATCCTGTAATACTAATGACTAATTGCATGTTATTTGGCTGTAATTCCTCTGTGATAATTCAAGGTGGACAGTATACTACATAATGATAAATGCTGTTAGGGACATAGTCTTCCCCATTCTGCCAATTCGGTTTGCATTATGTTTAGGGAAAGACGTTTGCTACAGAGAGAAGAGGAAGCACATCAGTTCTCCCTCCTAAATCCCATATCCTTGCTCCCTTTCTGTGAGCCTCACATTTGGGTTACTTGTACTCATAGCCAAGCAGTCAAAGGTGAGGGCTGAACCCTCCAAATCTGAACGGATGAGAAAAAAAGCTGCTAGGAGGCTAAACCTATAAGGCATACAGTGAGCAAGAATGAGAGTCAATAGAATTTAAATATCATTAACCTACACATCACAGATACTAACAGGCATAGAAAACTCAGAGGAAATCCTTTGCTTATTATCACACCTTTATCAAAAGGTACTGCTTGGCTTTTCCTAAGTAGATTGAGGACTAATCCTTCCTAGCTCTAATGAAGGAAAGTTTTCCAAAATTAGATGGCATAATACAAAATGAAAACTTAAGGAAAAAATTACCCACTGCCTGCTGTTCAGCATCAGTTTGAGGCTCCCGTGACATCTCTGTTTGGCAGCGGCTAGGTAGCTTCAGCAATTTCTGTCCATGGTTCAGCTGTTTGCAGGACTTTGCCAGAAGCAATAGTGGTGATGTCACAACTCAAGCCAGGTTCTGGCCCTTTGCAACATAAGAACGACTCCATCAGAAGGCAAATATCTTCTTTATTTCACGCATATTTCATGCAAAGCAAACAAGGCAAAGAGATCTCTAAAGAGATCCAGCTGCTCTCTTACCAAGCTGCTTCTCCAGCCCGCCTGGCCAGGAGCAGAGAGAGACAAGACCAGCTACAATTGGTTAGCTACAGAGAAATCTGTTAGGACAACAAAAGCAACAAATACCACTGAGATAAATATTCTCAAAACATCCCAGATGGTTTACAAAACTTTCTTGAGGTTTCTCATCCTCTAGCTGTGGGAAACAATTCTCTTTCCACAGCTAGAGAAAATTTTTCTCATGGTTGCAGAAGCTGAGAATTCTCTTCTGACCAAGCTGTCAGCGTCCACAGTGGTGAAGTACTGTGGCTAAAACAGGAGGGGATTTCTGCCTCTAGATCCCTTGTTGTCATGCTTCCTTGTAATGCCCAGCAAACAGCAGGACAAGCACAGCAATAGGCACGGCACAGGAGCAGGGAAGCAGCTCTTGACAAAAAAGTGTCCAAGCCGTCCTCCTTCCCTGGCAAACGTCCAGGAGAGCACAGCCTCAGGGCATAATCACTGATGTGGCAGAGATCCAACCCAGCAGAGCAAAAGTGAGTGAGCCTGTCAGGCTGGCTGCTGCATCAGTTTCTGTGCAGACAGGTAACTGTCAGGGCAGACAGGAGAGGTGCTGGGATCTACAGGTGGGATCTGGGGACTGGGGACATGGGAGGGTAAGCAGAAGTTGGCTTGGTGGATCCACAGAGGGGAGAGTAGGACTAGGCTATTCAAAAGAAGCAAACTGTGGGATGAGGGCAGCTGTTCAGTCAACTGCACTCTGAAGGGATGGGCGAGGGGTTCATTTCCCCCCTTTCTCCAGATGAAACGCCTATAAGGAGGTCTGAAAGTCCCAGGGCTGCATTTCATGCTCCCTGCAGGTGGGCTTTTGTACTGCTTGGAGACCTAGGCTTCACACTGAGGCATCAGTGCCATGATGCAAATCGAGTAAAAGCTGTAATTGGCAGGGTGACTCCTAACCCAGTGATCCAGTGGTCTCTCCAGCAGTTGTCATTCAGGTGAAGAAATAGCAAAATGCAGTCCAAAAATGGGGAGAGGTTGCTTCCATGAAGACACAGGTGTGAATTCAGAGATTTCCTACGTTGGATTCACCACAGAAGAAAGCATGTAATGGAACTGCAACTTAAATCCATTTAGCACTCTATCAGTCAATAGGGTTAAGTTGAATTAACCTCTGTATGTGGAGTTCGACTAATGAAGGCTCCAAAATTCCTTACACTGACCCTCTGGTAAACTTAAACTGACAGGCTTTTTGTTTTATTGTAGGGCTTTTTGTTTTGTTCTAGGATTTTTGTGTACATACTATCTCATAATCAATAGTTGTACTTTGCTGAAAAAACAGAATAAACACTATGTGCTTTAGGGAATAAAGTGGATTTAGCAGAATTGTTGAGCAAATGTAAAAATTCCAGCTACTCAGCTTGTGCCTATGAATCCACAGTAATAAACTTGTCCAACTCCATGCATTCTCAGCAAGCTGCATGACTTAATCTTTAAATATGTACGCACATATATATATAAATGAGACCGGTGAATCAGTTGCCCATTCATTTTGGGCTGGAAGAGGCTTATCTCCTCAGAAAAGATACCCAACATGGTGCCATTCTTCCTAGGACTCTGTGTACACAAAATACCATGTCACTGATGTTGGACATCATGGCAAAACCTGAAATTACCTGTTTGCATGAGTTCCTGCAGTCCCCACTAGTATGTCAGGATCTCGTATCTCTATCAGCAGTAGACATTAAAGTTGGAAGCTCCACTGTCCAAGGTTGATATTGATTTCCAGATAGTAAAACATCAATGCTAGCTTAAAACTGCTTCCCATAAAGCTTCTCTAGTGTGATGCTTCATTCCTTAAGGATGAAATAGGGTATAAGTAAAAGGGTTCCTAGCTTTACATACTGCATTTGTCAGATTCACTTTCTGAATACTTTTAATGCAAACTTTTTTCTTGGGACGAGGTTTTTCCAAGCTTTCTTACACATAACTGCATATATGTACACACACAGGAATGCAACTTCAAGTTTGGAAATCTCTAGGAAATAGATGTCGGGGAAAATATTCAAACAGGACAGGGGAGCAGACAGACGCTCCACGAGCTTTCAATTATTTATTTTATTCAGGCATCCGCCTCATGCACACCAGAGATGTACATGGCTCACATCTGCTGGCATCCTGAAGATTTTAGAGATACAGAACATTCTTAAAGGCTTTTCAGCCAATAGCAAGCTTCTAAAGTTTACAGACAAGCGTTCTAACCAGTCACTTAAAAGCACACGTATACCTGTTAGAAACAATACTTGCTTGTATGCTTGTAATAACAATGCACAATATTCCCTTATAGAGCTTGAAACTTCAGTGTCCTTGCTAAGCACTTTTTTGGCAGCCTCAATACTTCTCTGAGCCAAATCTAGGAACACTAACCCTTGTTCTAATGTCCTTGCAGTCTAGATTATTGTATCTTCTTCTACATTCTGATTTTGCAGTTGCAGCTGAACCTAAAATCTTTGCTTTATTTCTGAAACCTGCTTTTCTCACTCAAACTAAAAGCATTTTCACCTTTTGCCTTTCCCACAAATAGATCCCTCAAGAAGATGCAGAAAGAAGCTTTTGGGCCACCTAAAACACGGCTAATTCCAGCTGTAGGAATAAAAATTAAATATATGTAGTTCTTTTTATTTGGACCTATGCTTTATATTATTATTTGTTTTAAAACCTCAGTACGCTATCAGGTTTTTTTTATTCTTCATACAGAAACTACTCATCCCATGTGCTATCTGACATTTCTTAGGGTTCATCTCCTAAACAGAGTTTTAATGTTTCAGAGTTGCTACCCAGGGATTGTGAAGCCTTGAGAAAGTAGATGAACATCATTCACCTCTATGAAATAGAAAGAGATTTACCAAAAAGTAGCAGAGGCTTTCTCTGGGCAGCTGATGGACCTATTTGTAGCCATTTGGATATACCTTGAGAGGAGTTGTCATTAGATCATCTCATCTTCCTCTATGGATTGAAGTTTGCTTGTGGACTTCACCTCCCTTAATGAATGGACAAAATAATAATGTCTGCACTGCTGTGAAGGAGATTTATATTAGAC
The DNA here is from genome assembly GCA_013396875.1 of Vireo altiloquus. Taxonomy (NCBI): domain Eukaryota; kingdom Metazoa; phylum Chordata; class Aves; order Passeriformes; family Vireonidae; genus Vireo; species Vireo altiloquus. The sequence continues at coordinate 353,471 of VZRF01011459.1, forward strand.
CCCAGGAAGGAATTTCTAATGGATTATATTCTGTGGAGAACTTTTGGAGTCACTCTCACAGTAGGTCTTGAGGAAGAGGCTAAAGAGACACACCAGGAATAACACAGGCACAGCTGATCCTGTCATGCGGCACATGCAGAGGTGAGCTGGGCTCCCCAGGGATTGATTCTGTGTCCGTACACCACGGGAGCCACAGGAAATCACTCCCCTCCCTACTCATTGTCCTCAGCCTCAGGGTGGTGCCAAGAGGAAGTGGGAGGTGCAGTTCCATTCTGGAGCCTCTCTAAGACTCAACAAGGGGCGTGTGGAAAACTGCCATGGTAACTTGCACAGTCTGTGACCATCTTTTTCTGTAGCATTTGTCGTCTAAGGGGGGATTTTTTTCTGAGCCGATAACCAGCTGTCACGCACATTTGCTAAAAATCATGCATTTGACCTTGTAGATTGACATTGCCGTCTTTGAGGGGAGAGGCATTGCTAGTTTTCGTTCCAGGACTTGAGATGAATATTACTGAAGGAAAAAAGATATGGCTACAGTCGCAAGTACTAATAAAACAATCAATTCACACCAAAATCAAGAAAGTTTCAAGAGTACCTGCAACCTCATAGAATCAGAAACAATGCCAGATGAGATAGATATGCTAGACCATAAGAGACAAAGATTTGTTTAACAAGTTGAAATAGGATTTTTGATTAGGATGAGAATGCAGGCACTTCACTGTAATATTTTGGGTTGTTTATTTATTTAATAATTCAAAAATTCACTATAATAACAATAGCCAAAAGAGTCTTCCACTGAGCCCTGTGGACAAAAGAGAGGCATGGGGCAGTAAGATAAACAGCAGTTAAAATGCCACTTTTTGTCAACAAAACACCTTCAGAAGCTACTTTACCAGACCCACTATTGGTGGTTAAAAGAGATTCTGAGCCACTACTATCTAGCCCTGTAATTTAGAGGCACAATGCATTACTGCAACAATGACAGAGAGAGTGACACTGAAAGACATGAAGTTGGATGCCAGTAAATGCCTCAAAATAATTTACTATTAAAGCTTGATAGAAGAGGGAGAAATGTGAAGAATAATTCCAGAAATAAGATAAACAATTAGTTAATATAGCTGTGCTACATGGCCATTTCCTGTCACCTTCATTCAAGATGCTGCTTACAGTAACTGAAAGTGACAAAATCTGGCTTACTGTATTTTAGAAAATCCTTCTGAAGCTATGTTCTAATGTATTTGCCTTTCTACAATCCGACTGAAATAAATTTGAGTACTGTGAAGCTACACAGTTCCTGTGAGAGGTTAACTGAAAATGCTTTTTCATCACTTTGATACAAGAGTACATTACCCAGCTACTAGTTAAGATTGAGGGAGATAACTCCAGTAGCCAGTTGTTTAACACAGCTGAAAGTGTTAAAACATGATCTCTTACAAAAAAATTCTGTCCTCAATCCATCTTACATTGTCCTTCTATTCCATTTCTATTTGCAAATTAAAATGATGTCTGAAATAAACATTACACAGAAGGAAGTAAAGACTAAGATAGTCTCAGCATTCTAAATGCTAAGGTCATCCTCACCATTATGAACATGTTTTCTTTTTCTTTCTATTCTTATCAAAATGTTCCCTAGGAAATGTTGATATATCTCACAACTATAAGATGCTCTCTTTTTTTTCCACTTTTCTACTACAGCTGGTAGTCTAACTAGAAATAATAAAGGATAATTAATATTTAATTAAATGACTGTTGTCTGAACCTTAGAAATATTTTTTTCCATCACTAGATGTAAAAAACCATCTCTTTTAAAAATTGCATTTTTGCAGCTTTAAAATGTTGGGGTTTATTATTTTAAAATGAAAAAGGAAAAAAAGCATTTCTACATCCAAGCTCACTAACTATGTGGAGCAAATTTAGACATGTTTTGGGTACCTTTTGGGATAATAGCAGAAGCTAGTTCAGGTACAGACTACATTTCATTTTTGTACAATGAATACAGTCTTAATCCCATTGGTTTTGCCTTTGATTGCAACACTAACAGAGGTCGGGCACTGCTTAGAATTTATCCCTCGATTGATGCACTTAGGTCGGTGCATAAATATCAAGTAAGGGAATATATGGTAGCAAAGTACACCAAGGTCTTGACAATATGCTCAAAAAATTATACAGAAAGAAAGCTGTTATCAAGAAAATTAAGCACTGGAATATGAGGCAAAGATGCACTGAACAGTCTCCACCCTTACAGATTTATAAGAGACAGCTGGAAAGAGCCCTGGGAAAGTGAATCTGATCCCCGAGCTGTCCCTAATTTGGGCAGGAGGAGATCCTTTCAGACCAGAGCTGTCTCATCTCTAGGATTCTGTACTCACAATGTAGAAATTACAGCCAGGAGAAAGGTTAGATAACGGGATGGCAGCTGAGAAGTGTTTAAAGAATCAGGGCTGCTTTCTCCTACCCAATTCTTGTCACACTCCTTACAGAACCTTCCGGAAGATAAACTGCCACGATCAAACTGGATGCTGCACTGCTTTCCCAGAGGAACACACATCAGTGTGTATGGTCCAAAGCCTCCTGCCAGGTGACAGTATTCCAGAAAAAGGTCAGGAGATTATCAGATTATAAATCTGTGCTGGTTTAGATTAGATGTTTTGTGAAGGCACTAGTGAGGGGAACTAAGGGACAGTGGATAAAATTCAGTAATTAAAAGGTTAAATTAAATTCACTGGGGCAAGTAAAAGAGATTCAAGATGCCAAAGAGAGGAACACAAAGCAAAAGGATCACAGAGGGATACAAAGCAAAATGATTATGGAAACCTGTGATGCAAGTAATAATAGACCTTTAAAGGGACAGAGGAGCTTTAAAGTTAAAGGACTGCAAATTAGATCCAAGGGTGACAAAGCAAAGGAGTGGCTGAACACAGGAAGAGCCACAGTGTACCCTGAGGCAGCAGCCTCAGGGAAGATGAGCAAGCAAAAGACCAAGACAAGACAGAGAAAATGACTGTAAAATCTGCTTTAGCTCATGGTCTAACAGCGTCCAGATCCTGTCAAGTGCAGGAACAATGAGATTAGCTCAGTTGGTTAGAGTTAATAATGACAAGGTTGTGGGTTTGGTCCTCATATGGGCCATGCATTTAAGAGCTGGATTCAATAATCTTTGTGGGTCCATTCCAACTCAGAATATTCTGTGAAGCGGCCTGAAACCTTCCAGATACTGAGAAGTTGTAGTTCTCCTCAATTATAGCCCACTACTCACTATCTTAACTGCTGAGAAGACATAAATTGGAGGCAAAGGGATTCCTCTTAGATTTTCTCAGTATGTTCAATACCTACTTTTAAGAGATATTAAAAGTTATGGAGGAGGCTACGTTTATATTTCTAGTCTATGTCACACAAATGCTCTGTCTCAAGAAAATTTACTGTTTCACCCTTGAAAGTCTGCAAGGTTTAGCGTTTTCTCACTAAGCCTGGAAATCTTTGAAAATGAAAGTTGGAGGGTCTCAAGATTGCCTATCACTTGACCTCATTGATTTCTATGAATTCTTCACCAGAGAAAGTGTTCCTCACAGTCTGTTAAGTGCAGCAGAAACCAATTTCAGCACAAAGAGCTAATCTCTAGTTGTTTCATAATCCAGCACCAGAGGGGGAAAGCTGGCATTGAAAGAAGTGTCTGAGGATTTTTTAATCCTGTCCCATTTAAAGCTTTTAAAACACATGTTGAAAATTAGGCATGAGTGGATTCTTTGAAAACAAAAATTTTCCATCTGCTTAAACTTAAAAACATATATATCTTGTGAACTGGGTCAGGTCAATACAATTTCCCACTTTTCTGCATAGACCACTGCTACAACTAAATGTTTAAACACCTCTCTGTCAAGGGAATGATTAAAGTAATGGTATAGCAAATTAAGTTCAAATATATCTGTGTTATGGAGTAATCTCAGTGTTATTTTTTTAAGTGATATGAGAGATACTTTGTAAGAAATCATGGGCTTTGCGATCATCAGGGTGCAAAGTAGTTAGGGACCTGACTATTTTATAGAATGAAAGAACGAAGCTGTTACCTTCAAGATGCTCACAAGCTGAGATATCTGCCTAAGCAGCTTACATGGAAAAGCGCCAAAAATGAAAATAAACATTTAAAACATGCAAAAAAAATAGCAAGATAAACCATTTCACCCAGTTGGTACCTACCACAGGAAGAAATATTCAGTAGTATTAAAGCATACCAAGAAAGGTTTTATTGGCTCATTAATGCACTAATGGGAGCACTGCAAAACATAGAAATGATACAGAGGTGAATGCATTTCATTCAGTGATGGGTGAAATCGTCCCTCTATATGTAATCTCTCAGTCTTCCATGATATTTCTCTGTGAAAGCAGGAGATAAATATCATTAACTTTTGTTGCCTTTCCTTTCGGGACTATGGAGTGATGTCAACTTCCCCAGGACATGTGAAGTCATCTTCACACATGTTCTGATGCATTGCTTCCCGTGTGCAGGGCAAGAGTTGTCTAAGAAATTTCTGTAACAGAATAGAATTTTTAAAAAGTGGTCTACTAAAACACAAGCATACATATTAAAACATGTAAATAGCATATCAAGCTACCTCTGCCACTCTGCTTATGAGGTTAGAGGTTTTCAATAAGTGTTATTTTAATAGACATGGAAAGATATTTGAGAGCAACTGGTCACAAGCATACCCTGTTTGTTTTTATCTCTCAATCACAGATGTTTAGAAAGTCTATAGATTGCTCTAGGGGTCTGCAAATGCTATTTAAAGCAGACATATGATTGGTAGTCATAATTCACTATACTAGGGTCAATGCCATCAGTGGAAACTTTTATAAATCAAAAAAGGTGGAAAACAGTGTGACACAGTATAACGGTGAGATTTCACAGAGCACACTCTTCATTAATCCACCTCAAGCATATTAGCATGAATGATTAGCCAATATGCAGAGTCTTGCTGACTTCTCTCTGTTAGAAAGAGAAACTCACGATGTAGTCAAGTATTGCTTGCATGCAATTCTTCTTTTTAAGGAATGTATACAAATTTTCTTCCCTTAATACAGTAAAAATAAACAAGAGGAAGTTTATTTTTCCAGCACTCCAAGCTAGCTCAGTTTTCTATCTCCCTCTGAGCACCATTGTACCAGTGCATCTTGAATTTTCTCCTTGTTTTTCTGGGTTTCTCACTAGTGTTTTTTCACTCCTTTGTTTCTTCCTGACAAAAGAAGCTCAAAAGCAAAACTGCTGCATTGCAGCCCCAGCCCCAGAAACCCATGGATCCTGGGGCTCAGCTTCTCTTTATCCTGCTCCAAAGCTCTGTGTAATGTTCCTGTTGTTTCACCTGTCTGAATCTGTACTAGGCTAAAATGCTTTTTATGGTGGTTAGCAAACCTATTAACCTCCCAGGTATTCAAGGTCTTTCTTTGCCTAGCAGCAACTCCTGGTAGCCACCAGCCTTCCCTAGCCTGACAGTTTCATATGGAAACTGCAATGTTCAGAGGGCTGGTGACCAGGAATTTCTGACAGCGAGCTAAACTCAGAAGTAGCCTGTGGTAGACATTCTGGAGGACTGAACACCTTAAAAAGAAAAACTATTCAGTTTTGTGTTACAGCTCTAAGAGTGGCAAACGATAACATAAAGTGAAGAGAATTATTTGGTTTTAACCTGTTGTGTTTCTTGGATCATCTAGAAGTTTCTCAAAAAAGGGAGATTTGCAGTCTTTGCCACCACCATGTCAAGAAAACTTCATACAGCAGCAGCTTTTGTAGAAAGGTTTTCGGAGTCGGGGGTATTTTATGTTAGAAGTTCTCATCCTTCTTAGCATTTGATTTTCTTTTTATTCTGTTATTCCAAATGAAGTACAGACAATCTAAAGATTTCTTATGGAGGAGATCTCTTTCTGCATCACAGCTGGAAAAAGACACAGTAATTATTCCTGATCTCTGTGTGCCTCTTTCCATATCTGGGTGTTGGGGTTTTAGAAGTTCCCCGTTCTTTCTTTTTTTTTTTCTTTTTCTTTTTTTTTTCTTTTTTTTTTNCGCCACTCCTCTGCTGCTGCCGCTGCTTTCTGCCGCTTCTCCTGCTGTTCCTGCTGCTGCTGTGAGCTTTTTGCTACACTGTAGCCGCGGCACCCCCTGCCTGCCGAGACGTCCGGAGGTCCTGCTGCAGCTCCGGAGTTTGGTACATCTCACCCACAACGCGGGATTTGGATCCATCTCTCCTGCCCCAGCCTGCTGTTCCCGAGGTCCCTCTGCCCTCACAGGGTCTGTGCAGTGACTTCCCCTCCGCCATCACCGCGTGGTGCCGAGCTCGCTCCGCAGCGCCCCCTGCAGCCGCGGGGGAACATCGCACCCGCCCTGCTCCCCGGGAGAGGCTGCTCTGGGCTCTGCTCTGTTTGGTATCACTGCCACAGTTACTGCTGTTTGTTTGCCTTGTTTTATATATATATCTGTTAGTAAAGAACTGTTATTCCTACTCCTCAAATCTTTGCCTGAAATCCCCTTAATTTCAAAATTATAACAATTTGGAGGGAAGGGGGTTACATCTTCTATTCCAAGGGAGGCTCCTGCCCCCCTTAGCAGACACTTGTCTTTCAAACCAAGACACTGGGCCAGAAGCAGAGAAAACTGAGAGGGGAAAAGTCACCTGAAACTACTGGTTATAGCAAAGAGGGCTTGTTCACACACTTCTAGCAGAGCTGGTGTGTTCCACATTTGACAATTACCACTAAGAAGCTGGGAATGACGGTAAGCAAACACAATTTCCCCCTAATTTTTCAGATGAGCAAAGAATAATGCACAAAGAAATAAGAAGGAATACAAAAATCATAGAGAAATAAAACATAGCCAGAGTAGAAAGCATAGCTATATTTTTGTTACTGCACCTGCCTACTCAGTCACCTTCTGTTTTTATTTTTAGCCATCGAAGCTGGGAACCTGCAGTACAACTTTTGATGTTCACAAGCACAGGACTGAATGTCAAGGAGAAAAGTGATATTCCTTTGGAGAAAAAAAAATAACAACAAAATTATAAATCAACATAAAAGTAATGTGCCTTTATCTGGTAGTTTTCTTGGGGGCATTTCTGAGAAAAACATTCAGAAACTGCAGACAGCACAGCAGTGGTTGGGAGAAACCTAGAGAGCTGATCTGAAAATCTAAAGAAAACCACTGTTTCAGATCCGTCATCTGTTTAGTATCCTGTCACTGTCTTCTTGCTGTACAGTATCAAGTAATTTATAAGTCTTTAATGAGGAAGGCAAAGCTCAGAAATCTGCTTCATATCTAGAAGTTCAGTAGGTGTCACACTAAGGTTGTGTCTTTGCCCCGACACACACAACTCCAGCTTCCAAATACAAACCTACTTTTGGATTTTTTCACCCCCTCCCGGAACTGCCACATGTTCTCACCAGTAAACCATCTAGACTCAGACCAGAAAGCCAGAGGACTTTATACCTGCTGGCAAACCTTTCACAGAAGTATGGACTCAAAGCCGCTTCTAGGAGTGTGGTCAGAGCATCCCCATCATGGTACAGCACTGAAATTCTTCTTGGCCTCCTCAATTCCAGATGGCCAGGTCAGCATGGAAGAAAATCCAGCTGGCCAGAAAATTCCCATAATTTTCCAACTTTCCAAAGATCAAGTCTTATTTTACCACATTTTCAGACAATAAAACAAGGGCAGGTGGAAGACACATGTTCCACACTGTCTAACGGAAAGCTTTTGCTGTTGGTGTTGCTGAATAACTTGCACAGTGTAGCAGTTCAGTGTTCCCAGACCTCTTCAGCCCAAAAGTTTTGCCTGTGGAGCCTGCTCACACAAAGGACTCAACCACCAGTTCCAGTGTGGAATATTGTGAGGAAAACGTTATCAGCAGAGCAGGGGTGGGAGGCAAATGAACTGTGCAGAGCTGTACACCTGTGCCAGCAAAATGGAAAGGTCATCAGGGGTCCTATATAAGCTGTGGAGAAATAGAGGATGTTGATTTCTTGAGAATAATCTTCCTTAAACATCAATCTAATTATTCTCTGATCACTTGTCTATGGAGACTGAGCAAGGGAATGCGTAGTTTTATCCTTTGCAGGTAGAAGCAGATTATTCAGAATAGTCGTCTTTATTAGTAAGACTTGCTGAACTGCAATAGCCCATCCCATACAGAATATGTTGCTAAATTTAGAAATAGCCAAAGCTACTGCTGCCACTGATCTAAGACATCACTTAATTTCATCTGGGGGAAAAGAAAAAGAAAGGGAGTGTAATGGTTGCAAAACCTGATGTGTAGTCAGATAGTTCAAAGAACTTTTTTTCTTGCTGGAAAGGGAAGTGGTAATTTAATTTTACATCCAAGCCACAGAGAGCTTTGCTTTAAGATAAACTGGAGCTTGTTTACTTGCTGCACACCATAATTTAGGTTGGAATTTTAGAGGAAAATATCCTATTTTACTATTTTGTTGGTCTTGCAGTTTCCCTGTAACTGGCTGCACACACTACTTTGCTAAATAATTTTTCACTTGCCTTTTTCCTATAAATATATACAGACTTGGGTGACATAGAAATATAAAAAATGCAAAAGTACCCAGTTAAGCTTTAACTCTAAGTAACCATTCTATATTCAAATAATGAAGAAAGACTTGGAGACAAATCAGCATAAAACACATGGCACCGGAAAGCATGTTGAGAAACATAAGAAATTTGGGTGTAAACACACTTTCCAACATTTGTAGAGATCCAGGATATCCAGCTTATCAAAAGGATCAAATGTGTTCTGAGATTTGTACAAAAAACAAAACAAGAAACGACATTTCATGCAATGCCAGGTTTTTTACTAGGAGGCTGGAGCTCTTTGGAACAGATTTCCCTTGAGCACTTTAGATAACATTTTGCCCGCTGCCTGAGAACAGCGTTTGATAGTGAACAGTAGGTTTTAGGTTTCTGAAGGTTTTTTGGTTTTCTTGCATTGTACAATAAAAAAGAAGGTAGATCTAAAAATTTGCCACCTCGTTTTTCTCTTGCTTCTGTCATAGCACAGTTGCACTTCAGTTTCAGGGACTTTGAAATCTTTAAAGTCTCTGGAGCTGGAGCCTGCCACTAACAAAAGGTGTGAGCTTTCCTCTATCCCAGAGGTGGCAGCTGCCAGAAAAAGGCTAATAGCTTTTTGCAAGCAAAGAAAAGCCTCTGATGTTTTCTCATCTAAGAGACTATAACTGAAGCAACCCCTAGCCAAGCATAGGATTGTGTTATTTTTCTTTTCCCTGGGTTTTGTGGAAGAAAAACCCCCAGTTTGCCAGGATCTGACTTTCCATCAGTTACTTATGTTGCTGAGAATGAGGATCTTTCTCCACTCCCAGTGCGTGTCTTTCTTTATTCCAACACGACTGTCTCAAAAGTAGAGCCAGTAGGAGGGAATGTGTGCTTGCTGTTCAGGTCCTGCAAAACACAGTGCAGCCTAAGCTGCCAGTTTGTGTGATTTTGCAGGAAAATGCACTGAGAATGAAGAGACAGGCACACTCTCTGCCTGTAGACCCTCATTGCAAGGTGATTCCTCACACCTGGGGGAAGGAACTTCTTGCACCACACCAAGCATTGGCTCAGTAAGTGGGAGTTCAGAGTCCATAGTTGCTGTCTTCTATTCATGTAAGTAAACCAGCAAAATATTTCAATGCAAATTAAGACCTAAATCCATTAAACTCTAATCATGGGAATGCTGCACCTGGTTTCCAGCAGAGTAATGTTACTTTTTACATTTGCTGGTACAGAAGAGAAAATTATGGCAAGGCAAGTGTGTGACACATCTCACCTGGGTCATTCATCTGCTTTCTTCTCCCTTGTCTGCTTTCATTGTCAAGTCACTCAGGGAATATTTTTACTGCTTTTACAATATGTTATGACCTGTTTTTTTCTTCGCCAGGCTATTTGAACAGTAGACCTCTGCAGAGCCTAGTCTATGATCATCTGACATGAGGTAGGCTCTCATCCAGTGTCACCCAAAGCTCAGCCCATTTTGTTCCACGGCTTTCTTAAGGAAGAGAGCTTCCCTTTAGTTTGCCAGCATGAACGGTTGCAAAACAGTGTATCTAGCTATGTGAACTCAAAATTGAAAGAGAAGACTCTTGCAGGGTTTATTCCATAGCTGCAATAATAGCAATGCCATACTGCTGTTACACATCTCAATATTTTAACATATCAAGGCCTTTCTGCAGGGTGTGTTATAAAACCACCCAAAGATATCACAGCAATAGTTGTCTACTGCTGATTCTTAATTGCTGAAGGTAAATGCTTCTCTTCAGGAAAGGACTTTAAACCAAAACATTTTTATCTCCTCCAGGCATCTCACTACACCTAAGAGCCATTAACAGTTTGGGAATGTTCTTTTTTGGAAAAAAATTTAACACTATCTTTGGGCTACATACATTAAGAATTTTCTTCTACTTAAAAGCACCTGTGCTTCTCTTCCTTAACTTTCCTTGCTCTCTCCAACTGAGACGACTTCTCATGTTTAGACATTCAGCAACTGGAATTAGTTCTGGTAAGGATAGAGTTCCTTTTCTTGATTTTATTCTTGCTTGTTTCATTTTGGTTCTGTCAGACTTGTGAGCAGGCTTTGGTTGAAAAAACAGTACTTTCTCTAATTTGTCAAGAGTCAGAGGAGGTAATTTGGCCAGTAATAGGACATCTTTATGTCTTGCATTAAAAGAAAAAATTTTCTTTTATAAAAATATTATTGTAAAAGAAGGAAATTATTTAATTATTACTACATGTTTATTTCTCTTTGAGATGAAAAATACATTTCTAGAAAATTGAATTCAAGTTTCAACAGACTGGCGCTTGTGTGAGAGCCTCTGTGTCTATACAGGGTATGTGTTTCCTGTGCAAATTGATATTTATGTATTCAAAATCATATCTAAACTGATTCTGTGAACAACTTGGAGAAGGTTTCAGGCTTCCAGTTGTGTAAATACTTCTTTGACTTTTAACTATATTCCTTTCCCTGATTATTTAAATCCCGGTGATGGAAAGTAGTAATAACACTGCTGTAGACTATGCAAAATAATAACAAGAAAGACTAAAATAATCTGTCTAATCAGGAGAGGAGTTATTATAAATAGTATTGATATTTTCAGTTTTCTTTTTTTTGATAACTTTAGATGTGTTCACTATAAGTCTTAGAGGAACTGCTGCAGACATCAGGCATGCAAGTACCATTTACAGAAATTCATGCATGGTTTATCTTTTTTTTTCCCCAAAAATAATCTACAATAGGAACCATGCTGTGCCCTTGTTTCTCACAGTAAACAAGTCTATTGCATTTCAGCCTAGAGAAGATAAGGGATGCCTTATCTCCCACAGTGCATCAAATCCATCAATTTCTTTTATAATTTTGTCTTCTCTTGACTATGTTTTCTTTCCCTCCTCACCTCTTTTTCAGTATTTTGTCCTCAACTGGTGTCATGAGTTCACTTACATCAATAGTCACAGATACTCACTTCTACTAATCCAGCAAAGAGTTTTGTGCTTCTGCTTTTGCTGCTTTTAATCTTGCAGTTCATGAATACTCTTCCATTGCTTTCTGAAATTTTCATTCCCTTATCCACATTTACTGTTACCACATTTATTTTCTCACTTCATCACCAGACTTTCCTTTTTTAATTATCTTACTGCTTGTTCTGTATCCTTGTCCATGTACTCTAGCTTTGTGTCATCTTTGCACTAGTGCTCAATTATTTGCAGCTCTGATTTGGTGAGATTCCACATCTCATGTCTGCCTACTTCACCTTGTGTTCTCACTTTTTCTGGTTTTTATGGAAACTTCATACCTGAAGCTTTTTTTAAGTATAATTTCTGGCTCTGGTACATCAAATTTATGCTTTGAACTAATAGAACATTTGTATGTCATTTGGATTAGGTTGATGAGGTGTTTTTTTTTGGTTTAGTGGGTTTTAGGTGGTTCTTTTTTGATTGTTTTAGGGTTGGGTTTTGTTGTTTTGGGATTTTTGAGGTTTTTGTTTTTTGATTAATTGTTTCACCAGCCTTTCAAGTTTTGTTTTCTGCTTTTCCTGTAAGTAAGTTTTTTTTTTACAAGTCGGCTGCTGTAGTTAATAGCGCATAGGACGTAATGCTAATCCATTAAAATAAAGATCACATAGAGCAGATGTCTATCACATCTAGTCCTTAATTTCAAGTCATTTTCAAACTAGGAACTACAGATAAAACAGCAGGCTGTGAAAAAGGCTGTGAAGGGAACTGTGGAGCAAAGCCAAGCCCACCATAGTGGAAACACTGCTACAAGAATACCAATAGATGCAATTGGCAGAGGTTTAAAATGACATTCCCTTTCCCCTATAAGCCAGCAAAAAGGAAGACGACGTCTTCTGGTTTTTGAAAATTCTGTAAAAATAAAGGAGAGAATAATAAATTGAGGAATTCTAAGTAGCTTCTCTCAGGGCTTTACAGACCCAAGGGCATTGTGAATGCTGGTGATGCTGGAGGCAGGGAGCATCCAGAAAGGAAACAAGAGAGTCATCTTGATGGGACACAGGGAACGAGACTCCTTGAACCGTGAAGCTTGACTGAGCAGCAGATGTAGGTTTATCTGATACTCTGAGCTGCCTGCTGTTTGTTTATCCTACTCTGCTCAAGGAACCTGCACTTTGTGCTTATTTTCTGTAAATAAACAAGATTACACCAAATGATATACCTGACTTCTATTTTTCATCTTAAGAGGAACAACTTGCCAGGATGTATTGGCTAACTGCTTCAGCAGAGTGGGTAATAGTATGAATTTGTAGTGTAAATTTAGAGGAGGTGACAAAGTTGATTTGAAAGATAGAATAGTGGATGACACCCGTAAATCAGTGCTTTGCATTCACATGGCTTTTAAAACTAGCCTGTCTCTAGTTAGCTATTTAATATTTTTCAACAATATAAATTTATTTTTTAAAAAAGGTCTAAAGCCCCATTTGAGATCACGCTTCCTATCCTAAAAAATTGGAAATAGGGAGAAGAATACTGTTGCTGTGTGAAAAAGGGGCAATTTTCAAATAAGCTTATGAAAAAAAATACTTAGGGGGCTTTGATTAATATGATTTTAAGTTGCCTAAATGTACTGTCACGATTGTCTTGTATCTTTTATATGTCCAAATATTTAATACATCATCATGAAGAATTTTAAAAGGAAAATATTCATATGCAAACTTGTTAGGATTGCAGCAAGGTGACTTGCATTTTTTCAAGCAAAATCACCTTTGTGTACTTGCAGGAAGAAGATTACTCTAGTTTGTCCTTCAGCACTAAGTGTGCTAGAGTCTGAATAACAGTAACCAACCTGACTTTATAAGGTGTTAATGTCTTCTTCTGTTGACATGGGTCAGGTAATGCATGTAATTGCTGTTCTGTCACAGTGAGTACTGACTGGAAATTTGAATATTTGTTGAGAAGTTTAGGCATTTTGAACAAATAAAGCAACACTTCAGATAACTTAATTCAATTGTTGCATTTCAATGAATCAAAAAGCTATTGTTCTCTTGTGAAATACTGTATTTTTGAGCGTTGTTTTAAGCCGTCAGATTTCTAAGACTGAATGGCTCAATCAAATTGTCATTTTTCTAAAACACAGTTTCATCACAAAATGACATACTCTCATACAATAATGATCTTCAAGTAATGGTAATTTCTAGCTAGCCAGAAGAAAAAAATAAGTGACACTATGACAATTTGAAGTCTCCTATAAACAGTCCATTTAGTAGAAGACACTCCCAAAGACACAACCCCCTTCCACTTTATTTCATTGTTGTCCCTTTGAATTGTGAATTGACAATTATGTCAAGTAATTATTTGCCCATTCCCATTAACAACAAATGGTGGTCCTTGTGAGCCTTATACAAGTGAGTTGTCCAGCTCTGCTCAAGCTCATTTTTAAGATCTATAGCTATGAATGTAGATAGGCAAAAATGCTAGCTTTTTGTGGTTTATCACAGAGCACGGAGCTATGAAAGGGAAACATTCACTTCAAAGGCAACAGGACCTTTCAGATCATTAATGTTAAATGGCAGCTTTGTCTGAGCGAGGAAGAAAAAAGGGTGAACACATCTTTCAGGACTTGTCTTTTTTGATAAGCAGTAATAGCAAAATTCTCAAGATGCATAGATAATATTTTACCCTGCTGACTTATTTGTTGGTTTTAATTTTTACATTTGGAAAACCCCACCTCATATCTGTAACCTTACAGTTCCTCTCATCTTAAGCACGAAAATAATTCCTTTTCTTAAAAATCCCAGATTTCTGCGCTTTGCAATACTGTGCTAGGCTTTTACTGCCGGAAGCAATTAGCAACAACTGAAGAAGTTGCTTCATTCTGACAAGAAATGAATGAGTTGCCATCTACACTTCTCATTAAAAAACTAATCTGAAAAGCCACCGTTGAAAGTATTTTGCAGCATTTTTTCAGCTACCTTTTGTTTTGTTGTACCTTTTGTGGACCTTGACAGGCTTCAGAGGCAGGCTCATGCAAACCCCATGGAATTCAACAAGGTTGAGCAGAAAGTCTGCACCAGCGCAGACCCGGGCTGGGTGGTGAATGTGTAGGGCCATAGCACCTCAGAGGGCTGCAGCACCTCTGTTATGAAGAAAAAGTGAGAGAGCTGGGGCTGTTCAGCCTAGAGAAAGGAAGGCTCCAGAGAGATCTTAGAGGAGCCTTGCAGTATCTTATGGAAGCTACAAGAGAGCTGGAGATGGAGAATTTTCCAAGGGCATACAGTGAGAGGACAAGGGAGAATAGCTTGAAACTGAGAGAGGATAGATTTAGATTGGATATTAGGAAGAAATCTTTTACTGTGAGGGTGGTGAAGCACCGGAACAGGTTACCAGAGAAGCTGTGGGTGCCCCATCCCTGGCAGTGCTCCAGGCCAGGCTGGATGGGGCTCTGAGCAATCTGGTGTAGTGGAAGGTGTCCCTGCCCATGGCAGTGAGGTTGGAACTAGATGATCTTTAAGGCCTCATCCAACCCAAACCATTCTATGATTTATTCTGAGATTCTCTGGTCAAGAAACCTGTAGTGACCTGGTCTCAGAGCACTAAAATCCACCCCTGAAGTTTGCTCTCTCCTTTGTAGGAGACGTTAAGAGCTCATTTTTTCCCTGTACTACTTGCTCTGTGGCATGTAAATTGAGCCTCTGAGCTTTCTGTCCAGGGCCTGCGAAGGTCAGTGTCTTTTTAAGATTTTAGTTTGGAGACAGCAAAAGATTGCAGATTCTATCATAGCTGTGTTGGTTACAGTTTCTAACATTTTGACCAGTAAAAGTAATTTCATAACATCATGCAGTACCTGTTGATGATAAAAGCTATTTCACTATTCTTCAAAAAAAAAAAAGCCTCATATCCCTGACATTATATATATATATATATATATATATATATATTAAGACCATATTTCTCCAGATATAAGAAATTTTGCTCTTACTGCTTGTTTATTTTTAAAGTTTTTCATAATCTTTTCAGAGCCTCTTTCCAGTGTGGCCAGTTCACACATTTTAGCTTGTGAAAAATATAAAGTCATACTATTTTTAACTTATTAATAAAAGTCATAAATTTAATTTCAAAAATTTGAGCTTTTATAGCATATAATATATGTGATAGCTATAATATAGACTATAATAATAGCTATAATAGAGACATAACTGGTTAAAGCATATAAATTTCTTCACAGCAAACAGCAATAGGTTAATAACAGATTGATCTGATGCTGAATAATCTTCTTGAAAACAGAATATCCTAAGACACTCTACACTGTGCCTGTGAGCATCAAGTGAAGGTTATTTTTGAGTTTGTGAAAATTTTTGCCTTATTGAAATGAATTTAATCAGCCAGGCAGATTGGATTAAACAGCTGTTTACTGAGAATAAAACACAGAACCGAAATATTGTTCAAGTCAAGAAGGAAGGGATACTTCTTTTGCTTTTTATGTCATAGGATGAGTTTTAAAGATCCCAGAAAAAGAGTATGTATTCATAAATATAAACCACTTCAAGAAGCAATTTTACCTTTGAAAGTGCTTGTTATTTTCTGTTGCTTACTCCCTCCAGAATTTCTATGTGACTGCAAATCCAGAGGTGAGTATTTACACTGAGGATGAATGAAAGGTAGCTGTGGGATGCCTGCATCCCTTGCAGACCCAGAGCATCAGCCAGCCCCACATGTTGGTTCATAGCACCGTCTGCCTTCCCTAATAGTGTCTCTAGAATGACCCCTTTGTCTTTGCACAGCTTTGCTGAGCGCCGCTCACCCTCCAGCTTAGGGACCCCGTCTCTCCTTGTCTGCTGGGGGTTTTCCTTCCTATTCCTGACAACCACCTGTCAGATGCTGGTGACAACATGCCTCACTGAAAGGAAGAGACATCACAGACCTTTGCCTTCTCGATTTGTAGGTTCCCCAGGGATGGTGACAACAGGGAGATGGGGAATGAGAGACGTCTGTAATGACACATCTGGGTGAGAGATAGTAAATTTTGTGGCTTCTGCAAAAATAAGGTAGCTGTGCCTCTGTTTTGTTACAGAATTTATGTTAGCTGTAGCTTGGACTCAGTCTTAAAGTTGCTTTTCTAAGCATTATGTAGGTCTTAGTATCTTTTTAAAATATTTCTTAACTATTGTGTATTGTTATCTTTAAAAAAAATCAAATATGCAATTTTCAATTGTTCTGGGTCATTAAAAAAATTACCAATGCTTTTTCTTATTCTACATCTTGAGATTCTAGCATCTTCTGTGGTCTATTTCTTGGATTAAATATATGACTTTAAATGGTGAGAAAAATGATAAATTTCTCAGGAAATCTTAAGATTTGCTGTACACTTACGCAGAATCAGAGCAATTTTTCTTCCTTACAGTTGACAACTCTCCTCAATCTTTTGCAGATAGACAAATGAAAATATAAGTTGTAATCCATGCATAATATTATAGCCACAGGTTGCTGGTAAAAAATTGTTTAAGTTCAGCTAGCTGAAACTTTGTGCCTTCTTTACTAATAGAAGCTTTCTCTCTGCTCCACCTGTGATGCTGGCAAGCCCAAAGGCTAGGATCAAGCATCTGGGTTTTTTTCTCTCACTGCTTTTGAGAGGAGAGTGGTAAAGAATATCTATATGACATTGCAGTCACAAATGCTGTCAAAAACCATGAGATTTGTACAGAAAAGGCAGAACCTGCTTCAGCCAGCTTCGTGATATATTAAGAATCCCCTTTTTCCTGCTCAGAAGTGGCAGACAGGCTTGACCCTTAGTTTCTATATGTCACCTCTCATACATTTTAAAATTCATTATAATCTCGGCAACACTTTTCAAAACCACTAATGGCTACATCAAGGTTTGCATTTCCCAGCAGACACTCTAAAGCAAAGGATTTTCAGCATACCTGAAAGTTCACCATTTCTTTTGCAAACGGTGTTGCTCCTTCTTTCTCTCTCTGTCTCAGTGTTTTTCCCCACTCTCTCCTTTCCACCTGCCCTCCAGCTGCAGCTGCTGTATCCTGGGGCCTGATTTCATTTTGTAATGATTATTTCAGAGCCTCTGTGATCCCTAGTCTCCGGTTTTGCAGACAAAGTTTTCCCTGTCATGTTGTTTATTCACCCGCTCATCTGAACTCCTAGAGAGTAAAAGATGTGGAATAATGCATCATTCAGAAAGAAACTGTTCATGTTCCCGCTTTGCGCACTGTTACTGAAATACCCTCTATTTTATTAACAACACAAGTAATTCCAGTACATATTACTGTATCAAAAATGCCTGCAGAAATGGACCTAATATGCTATTTATTGCCCTTTAGCTTAGCACTTGTATTTGAGTGACAATAGTCCCATGTTTTAATGTCCCTTACCAGACACTTTTATACTCCAACAAACATTTTCACTGTGCTATAAAAAGTAGATGATATCAGATTTCTCTCTTCTTTATAGTTTAAAAAACTACACAAAAGGAGCCCAACTAGATTTGGATTTTGCTTCAAAAAAGAAATATCTATCTACAATGTGTAGATACATATATTTTTATGTTTATGTATATATAAATTGGGTGTGATTCTATTGTCTCCACTGAAGCCAGCTGTGTATGACACAGTGTGGGTATGTGTATTTGCTCTGTGAACTTCAAAATATCCAATTGGGACTAATATAAAATACAAAAAACTGTCATAATTTGAACAATGCTTTCCTTGGTGAAGGAGAAAAGCAACCACATGATTAAAATAGCTGGAATAGAGCTTATTGCACAAATAAGAAGCTTATATGTCAAATATATGTGATCAATCAGAGAATAGTTTATGTACTGTATAGTATAACTGTACACTGAGAGATAGAAAAGTCTCCTTTGAGAGATTGTTTCTAGTCCAAATTGTTAATAATCTATGGTTTTAGGGAAAGCATATACAACAAAATTTAACATTGTCAAAAGTGCTCAGCGCTGCCACAGTGTAATGTCAAAGCAGGCACTCTGGTTTTTTGTTTTGTATTGTTTTGTATTTGTTTTTTATTGTTTTGTATTGTTGGAAAGTGCCTCTGTTACAGATGTTACAAATGGAACTGCCCCTCTTGGCTCTATAAGGTTTCTGCAGCCTCTGATTCTCATTATCTCCACCTACTCTTAGCTTCACTGGTCATCAAAGCATTTTCTTTGACTTCCTTTCCTAGTATTTTGTAAAATGATGTTCAAGTGCATGTTGTATATTTACCTCCTCTTTTTATTTATATTTTTTTTCTTTTCCTTCTGCATTTAGGAGAGTGCCTTGAAAACTGGTCTCTTGGGGATGTTCCTAGGCTCCCTGGACAGCTGCTTCTATGAAACGACTTTGTTACTTTTAGGTACAAAGTGTGCTTTTGTTCTCTTTTCCAAATTGCTTGTGGGAGTGTAAGGAAAAAGAGAATCAATTTTTTATTGTCTCTTTGAAATGTGTACCTATGAGTATACTGGGGAAAGTTATCATCATCTCAGGATGGTGAGGGGCAACTCGAGAGCTTGATTTTTCCAAGGTACTTCCTCTTGACATATCCATAATATTTATATTTAATTGGTTGACATTCTTTTAGTTCCGTGGCATTCTCTGATGAATGGCCACTAAATACATGCAGGTTGGATGTGAATCTTTGGACTTGATGATCAACAGTGGGACTCAGAGGTCTTAGAGGTCTTTTCCAACCTAAAGGATCCTATGAAAGGCCCATGAAGAAAGAGTCCACAGTGTTGTAACAACTTCCAGTCCAGACTACACACATGTGAGAAGTGAAAAACTTCCAGGATAAGTTGGATGACTCTGCATGCCAGTGTTCTCCTTGGGGGTTTACCCAGCTAGGGAGCTTCACAGTTCAACTCTTCTCAAAAAAAGACATTTATGTCTTATCAAAAGGCACCAGGAAGACCAGGAAAAGCATCTGTGTATGAAATGCAAGGCACAATCGAGAGCAGGATTTAAATGTTGATGGATACTAGGCATACAGACATGGCACATACACTGGTTTTCAGGTTTGGACTTTCTGAATAAGCATGAGATATTTTGAGTGGCAAATGCTTTTGGAGAAACTCGTTAGATATGTTTCTAAGGAGGCAATAATCTGTCTCTTCTGAGAACCAGTTAAGGAAAAGGTGGCAGGGTTGGTGTTACTGGATTTATCTGAGTAAAACCATCTTTGGCTTTTGCGTAAAAGAAAATATTTGAATAAAAGAAATATAAAAATAAAATATTGTATAGATTTACACTGTTGGTTTAGTTTAGCAACCATATTGTACAATTTAGTGTTCTCACTGAAAACCATCCCGCCCCTTCCCCTCCACACCTTACAACTGGAGGCTCAAAAGGGAAAGATCATGGGTTGAGATAAGAGCAACTTACTGTAAACAACAAAGAGATACGAAAACTAAAAGTAAGCACAAAAATATTAATAACAGAAGGTGTAGGAAGAAGAAATTATTTACACAGAAAGCCCCTGCAATAAACAACTGTCAAGCTGTTCAGTCTGCCATGTTTTCTCAACCTGAAGGAGCCCCTTCTCCACGGAAAAGAGAGAGTCTCTTACCCCTGCCTCCTGCAATGATATGAGGTGGTATAGAACAACATCAGGGTCCTGATCATGGCCCCTCATGGCTACTACGAAAAAATTAACCTGGCTAGGACAATAATTCTTTATGAGAACTGTTTTTAAATTATATATGAATTACAAGTTTCAAACGTGTAAACGTGTGTGGTCAGAGTTTTTATTCCTCCTTTTTAGAGAGAGCTCTAATGCTTGTATGCTCTTCTACTAACAATAAGCTTTCTGTGCAAATAAGCAGAGCCCCAAAAAGCCAGCTTGTTACAGCAGGAGGTAAGGACAGCAAACCACAGGTTATTGCAACATTGCAGTGGGAATGCCATGCCTCAAATAATATAAGATATTCATACAGAAAATGTCTATAAATGTCCATTTTGAAGAAGGCAAGGTCAAGTTGTATAATTTCATGAAGCAGTTTTTTACAAAACATGAAGCTGTTTTCTTTGCATGTTGCTAAAGCATTAAAGTGTAATCTTTATTTGGGAAATAACAGAGTGGACAAATAAACACTTACTAGGGTTTTTTAATTGGTGGTAAATTTCTAAAACATAAAATCAGTTTCACCTTTATTATTTTATTTCTACAAGTATATCATGGTGGTAATATATAATTAAACTATAGAATGGTTATCACTTTTTGTGTTTGATGAGATAGATGGAGAAAAAGGAAGATTTCAATAACTACTAAAGTCCAAAATCTAGGGGTCAGACCACTGCTTCCTCTAAATAGTGGCTCTCACCACTAATAGCTCCTCTAACTTGAATGGAAGAAACTGTGCCTTATCTTCATTTAAATTACAATATATAGACACTTTATATGGCCCAAAGTAAAAAAAAAAAAATTGGCTCATGTCCTTTGGAAATACCCAGTGGTTAAAAAAAAGTAATCCAGGATATTTTAATTAGTTGAGGTATTTTAGGAGGAATTAATGCCTTGGGTAAATTCTAGCAATCCCTGGAGGGATCCCCAGGTGGGCAAATTGGAAGAAAATTTGACATTAATTATTGTTTTAATGGAGATTTTATAAAATAAGAGAATGACTTAAATCCAAACACACTTCTGTCAGAACAAGGGATGGATCTGAATCACAAAGTGCAAATGTTGTGGGACCTCCATCCCAAAGTCTGATGCTGTCATGTGGGATTTTGAGCTAACAAAACCTGTAGAGCAAGCAGCACCCACCTGGGGAAAATACCCATGATATAAAAGGCCAAATGAGGATCGATACCATTAATAGATCACTTTCCTCAGAGCTATTTCCAGGCCGTGTATTTGAAGCAGATTAATAGACAAGTCTAAGTTGTTTCAGTAAGCAATTTGGATGGAGCTTGATTCACCTTGAACAGAAAGACAAAAGACCTGACACAATTCACAGGCTGTGGTCCAGATTCTGTTCAATGCAGAAATTTAAAAGAATACGAGCTGCAAAGAGAGATCTCTCAAGCAGGGAGGGAACAAGTAATGTGAGGGCTATGATATTTTATTTTCCTGCTAAACTCCTTTAAAAAAACTGTCATTTGGTTCTTGCAAACAGAGATTCCAGCTGTGTCTAGCAACTTGGTGTGTACTCAAAATTTTACACGAATGGAATACAAAACTGACAATCTGACCTGTGTGATTTTCTAGTCATTCAAGTTCTGGCTGCAGGCAGCTGAAGGCAAAGGTTTTAACTAGCAATAGTTTGAAAATATGGCAGAAAGCTTCTAGAAATTGTGTTCCAGAAAATACATGACTGGTTTTGCAGTTCTTCATGTCACTCCTATCAAAAATTTTTTTTTTCATTCTGAGATTTTCTTCTTTTAATTGCAATTTCTAACCCTGTTCAGAAGTGGAAGCTAAATGCTTTTATCTCAATTTAGCTAGTATTTAATACACCTATGAAAACACAGACATTTATATATATGAGCTCTTTACAGATCTCTGTGTATTTAAAAAATTTGGTGACAAGTATTTAATGATTTTAAACACAATAACCTTGATTATGTATTACAATAAATAATGGGGTTTTTTCCCAAATAACTACCTTTTCTCTTTTATGAAATACTTTAGTTATGCCATTTAAAGGCAAAATGCTAAAAGGGCAGTTTACAGAATGAACTGTAAACGTCTGTTAAAATCCAGTTTGAAATTTCATGTATGGACTTTATTAGCATTGAAAGAAATTTGGCACCTAGTGTATGGCCCCAAGTGCCAAATTCTTCTATTCTGACTAACATATCCGTGGGCCAGAGCAAAAGAGGCTGCCTTGTAGGACGCTGGATTACTTGAGTAGGAGAACAGGAGCTGAGCAAGTACTGAAGTGTTCTAAGGACAGATAGAGCAAATACCAGCCTAAGAAAGAAAAAAAGAAACTTCTAAAGATATCTGACACATGAAACCAAGAAAAAACAAAAAGCATTTTATATATATATATCAATATATTTGAAACAAATGTCAAACATTCAAGATTAGGTATCTTGAGCAATTTCCAATTTGAGATCAAATTATAACAGTAATTAGGAGTCCCAAAATGAGAAAAGTATTCTCAGAAATAACTTTTTTTGTACATAAAAAAAAAAAAAAAA